>PNRQ01000063.1:0-152970 GCA_003439915.1 Trichoderma atrobrunneum
AGCGCTGAGGCCAGCACCGTAGACCGCTTTGGGGCCGCTAGGGGGCAGCGTCGGGCGGGATCCACCGCCTGCCAATGCCGGCGTTTCGTTTTCGCAGCAGAACTCGTTACCTCGAGTTTGTGAGTTGTTGGGTTTGGGCGCTTTTTTAGCAGAGTCTTGGCCGGGCTTGAACGAGTCGGACGAATTGATGATCCCATTTATTCGTTTCGCAATTTTTTCTTTTTTTCCTTCTGCCTGATTTGTTTTTGTTTACGGCGTAACACACACTTGGAATGGAATTGACGGCTGAGACACTCCGGCTCCGGTTTGCCGGAACCGTGCCGGTTTCCTTTTTCCTGCCTCTCCTTTTCGCTCGCTAACATCAACATTGAACCTTGAATGTCTCACCCGCCTCGTGACGACTCAGATCCGCATCCTGCAAGTGTTTTCGACTCCAACAGTCTCGGCACGGCTTGGCTCATTCATTCTTGGCAGCGTAGCGAGTTTCAAGCCGCCCCGGTTCTTTTCTTCCTTTTTTATGCTATTTTTAATTGCATCCTCCCTTTTCAACCCGACGTCTCTCTGTCTTCTGCTCTATATTCGTACATGTAATATTGGTTTGTTGGGGGCTAAGCCTTTCAACGTTATGCGTGTTACTCCCGGATATTATCTTGCAACATGGGCTTGTCATCTCCCGCCGGCCATTCGCTGTGATTCGTCCCGGGATGCTCCGCGGACGTTGCTTCCTGGCGTATTTCAGCATCCGTCATTGGAAAAGTTCCCACTACGGAGATAGAATCATGGATTTCCCCCCGCCCCTTTTTTCTTCTTCTTTTCCACCCTTCTTTATGCTTATCTCTCAGCCCCTAGCAAACGGTGGACGGATATCCTCATCTAGATTGCTGACAACATGCCGTTAGCCCCCAACCAAACCATGAACCCGTCCCGACCCGGGGTCCAATATTCGTTCAGCTCGGCTGTTCACCCGTATACTTGTGCTTGACCTTTATTTTTATTTTTAATTTGAGAATTATTTTGTATTTTGTAGAGGCAATATTTGCCACCTGGGGAATATTCTCTCAAGTCAGCCATTGTAGGCAGCTGGAAAGGCTGATCTGTCTTGGCCTTGCTCGTTTCCCCGCGCTGCAATCCATCATGTGAGAAGCAATGGATGGAGACGAGCCATGCATCAAGATTCTTGTCTGGAGATCTCCTGTGCAGATCACGGATTATCCCAAAGGCAACTTATCAGCCGGGGGGTTCCTTGGACCATCAACCGGTCGGATCCGTATGTGGTCATGTTACAGGTCATTTTGATATAAGAGTCGTGGCTTGCTGCTCCCCACAATTGACTGCATTTCCAACAGACATAACCTGTAATTCAGGCCATGGCATGCGTAGCGACGTCAAACCCGGCAAGATCTGCCATTGGTTGTCGCATGCATATGGTCGACTTCTTCCAACCACCGCTCATGTTGCTCTCAGGTAGATGGGCTCTACTAATCACACATGCAAGCACGCAATTTGCCCCAGTGCACAGCCAAAGTCGCCGGAATGGACCTTTGCATTCAGTCTTTCCTAGCTGCCGTATTCCTTTTTTGAGTGGTCATGTCTCTCTTGATGGTGAGTATCGGATAATCGGCTAGGTCAGACAACATAGGAGATACATGTAGGCAATATGTGTGAGACATCTCGGAATACGGCCGTATAATTCGACTTATTGGTTACACACAATCCGTCTTATTCCGTAAAGAGGCTGCGGGCACATGTAGTTTGTGTGGCACTTTCGACTGTTGCAGTCAAACCAACGTAAAACTGTTTCACCAGCCGCAACCTTAGTTCGGGAGAGAACTTTGGAGGTCACATACATGTAACCATCAGTCTTCCAAGACAACCTCACTAAGTGTAAGCCAGTGAGCGACACGACTTTTGTACGACGCAAGTGCGCCTCATAATTGGGTATAAGCTCACTTTTTTATGCTTATTATGCGTGTAATGTTGGAGTTACACTAACTTAGGGTATATGCATCGCCTATCCAGTTGCCAAACATCTAGAACTCATTCCATCAAAATGACTTGCATATTTCGTATGCGCACTCCGGCGTTTGTTTTCCGAGACCTGTTTGACGAACTTGCGCATGGTTGATGCCTACTCTCTCCCACTACATTTTCCATCCGACCAATCTCGTGAGTACATCTAGCAAAGAGATACAATTTGCTGCCCAACGTTCAATTATGATGTGTAATGTCTCTAGGAAGCTCATCTATGACCCTTACAATATGTATGGGGACGTACTTCGAAGAGAGCACCTGTATTATCATCGCAGCTCTTATTATTCCTTCCTACTGTAGATGTTACTGACAGCCCAGACTTTGTGATTGCGACCAAGCATATGATCTCTCTATCACTCGAAACTGCTGTTACAGGTAATTAGGACACCTCAGCTTTATTCTCTAATCTATAAGATGAGTCAAAGCAGGATCGTAAACACACGTAGCTATTAATCGGCCAATTTTACGCACTGAGAATGGCTATCTCATATATGACGAAGATCTTTTAGGAGCCTTCTGCGAAAGGAAGAGTATTCGATGGTATTAAGAGAAGAAAACTCCCAGTCTGCACCGCATTAGTACGAAGAGTGGCTGTATTCAGGAGCTTGATCCTGAGGACTATGAAGTTGACCAAATTGGGATACTGGCAGTGGGATTTACTGACAACACTGGATGATTGAAATGAGCTTAGCAACGTAGAGTGTTCTGCGGAATGGAGATCAGTGATGCGCCTCAAATGACTGAAACACCTTACCGATAGGAGCCACATTCGTTAAAAGGGTTTTTATCATGTCTTTTCCGCAAGAAAAACCTTGTAACTATTCTTATTATACATATTTGATTGCAGTTTGTTTCGCTCTGTGGGAGTGTGGATTCGTCTCACACACGTGCTGCACATATTGGTGATTAGCAATGACTTTGAGAGACTTCATCTCCATGATTGGTAGCATATGCTTTGCAGGAGAATATAGACATATATGTATCTGCATAATATGTATGTACTTAGGAATGGTGGGCTGCCGAGAGGGCCATTGCTGTGTACCGTTTTGAACGCTCTCACATCTCGCCTCTATGTCAATAATACGAACCATTTGTATAATGCAGACTTTGCAGACTATTAGATAATTATCTGAGGTTAGGGGACAGAAAAATTGTCATAGAAGTGCAACTGACAACTCTCAATGTGAGGCACTACAGCTTGTATTTGTAGTACTGCCATGTGAGAATAGTCATTAATGAGTCAAGCATATTGAGTTTTGTCTCCTCAGCATATCCTTTTATTTTCCATCGGTCTAATCTTCTCCACAAGGCGTTCGAGAGTGTCTGCACAATTTTACGTCAAACAGGAGACAACAATTCCAGGTTAGGGAGATGCCTCCTTGGCGCAATCGTTTCAAGGACAACTGACGATGCAAAGGAGCATCAGAGCGCTTTATGACTTCAAAAGTACGTAATATTCAATAAAAATTCCTCATTTTCATTTGTAGTTTGTTTTATGTCATATAGCTCATGCACTTGTGTCCCTTTGAATGCTCTGTTCGTAACGTGGCGGTTTCATCAAGTCATGTACCTGGTAGTGTTGAGATGCCCAAACATCGACAACTTCCATCAAACAGCAGTAACATATTTTGTAAACCTATCATTGCTGAAAAGCACAAGTTCCAACGGATATCCACTGGAGGCACATTATAGAGAATTTTGATGGCATTTAATCATATATTGCATTACCATAAGTCATTCAATCCTAACTGAGTACATATACTTCGTGTGTAAGTTCGTACGGCGCATCTAAGGCACCAATCTGAGACGCGCCTCCATGCATGTGGTACTGGTACCCCGCCATTTGCGTCCGCATACATGTACAGGTACATGTACACCAAGACACATGACACGGACCCGCTGGTATCTTGATCTCCCTCGACGACTTCACGTCAATTCTCATCACCTTTCGTCACCTCTCGTCACCTCATCTTATCTTAACCTCACTTTGAGGTATCCTATATCTTGGGTATCAATCCGTCAATATTGACTCTCTTCCTGTCTGTCCAGCTTGCCTGCCAATTTGCCTCCGTCCAGAATGCTGCCAAACATGGCCGCCTCAAACAAGTAATTAACCTGCCAGGCGTGAAAGTTTGCATGTGCAATGATCCAGACCATCTCCAGCACTTGACCGCGTGAAAAGAGGTCGGCCATGGCCAGTCGCGAACCTTCGGCCAAGTCATACTCGCGCTCCTCATCGACCTGGCCGCCCCGGATGTACTCCAGCGGGCCGGTGACCAGCTGCCACCAGAGCTCCTTGAGTAGCGGCTTGTCTTGGTGACGATGGAAGAAGTCATTGACGTGATCGCAAGTGTCTTCGCCGTTGCACGCGTGCTTGGCACCTAGGGGTCTGCTAAAGCCCGTTGTGCGGAACTGCTTGTCAAACGCCTCGTCAAAATCTGCCTCGAACTGAGGCTTGGCCGGTGTCTTGCGGGCCTTGGACCAACCCAGGAGAGCGCGACGGAAGAACATGTGGCGATCGTTCTGGATATGCCATGTGTACAGAGCGGCGCACATCCTGGCGACAGGCTCATGCCATCGCTGGGTTAGCATCCTGGCGCCAATCGCGGCGTACGCGTCGTATATCTTGTGCAGCACTTCCTCGCTAACGACACCCGTTTCTGTAATGTCCGTCACATTGAGGAACGAGTTCATGACCTCGGAGTTCACCAAATCGCATCCCACGTCGACCACGTCAGTGCCCGGCGAGCTGAAGACCAGGTCAGCCATGACGGCAGCAGGGTCAAAGCCACGTGCGATCGCCTCAGCCGCCATGCCCAGCAAGCTGCTTTCTGACAAGGAGACGATCTGTGCTGTGCGTCGGTCCAATCGCGCTGACCGATATGACAAGTTCTTCTTGTGCTGGTTCTCTAGCGCGATTTTACCCTGGATATACTGCTTACCCAGGGAGACGGCGTCTCGTCGTTCGCGTCCTCCCGGGGTGCGTAGGGCATGCGGATCCTCCAGGCCTTTCTGCAGCAGCGGCTCAAGCGTCGGGTAGACGTAATTGTACCCGTGCTCATAATAGAAAACCATGTCAGTCACATAATTGGAAAACATGGTTGTCGCATCAGCAGCGCCCATGAGCAAGCTGGCGATGCCGCACCCGAAGAGTGCATTGTTCGTTTTCAAAGCATCGGGCCAGTCAGTTGCTCCGATTTTGCTGAGCGTTTGGGCCGAGGCTTGTTTGAGTCCGGTGCCCTTGGGTGGCAGGATGTTGCCCGCTGCGTGCTGGGTCTCTTTCCAGCTCTGCAGATCAGTGGATAATTTAAGCTGGACTACTCTAGGCCCTGATTCTAGAGACGACAAAGACTGGTTCTCGCTCACGGACGAGGTATCTGCCACATCTCCAACGTCTCCAAACACCTCGGCGACAAAGTCTCGGGCTTGGTTCGACAACATTTCTAGCTCTGCCACGGTGCCATGGCCGACCAAAGTTCTTGCTTCTGAATAACCCGGATGGATGGGAAAAGAGTGTTTTCTGAGCTTCCGCCCTAAGAGCCTCCTAACCCGGTTCCGGAAGCCCTTTACCCAGAAATATGGGGGAATCTTATCCGAGGCGCCTTGGAAAGCCTGGCTCTTTGGAGACTTGACCTTGATCTTAACTCCTTTGAGGTCAAACTCGTTCCAGTAGCTCTGGTGAGACAAGGATTGGCACCAAGAGAAGGCCATGATGATCGACGCTGAGGAAAACAACTTGCTTAGATTGATGGTACAACCTCAGCTCGAGCATAGGATCCTTCCCTCCATTTATACAGCCATCTGGCGGGCGTCCCCTCTGCGGTATGAACGGCTGCAGCCCTCTCAAAAAGGCGCAGCTGCAGTTCGATGGAGCCTCTTAAAAGTTTGGGGTGAACCAACAGCATAACAGGTCACATTCTATCAGGTTTGCTGGGATGGATATACGGAAGAGGAGGGGAAGAGAGCCAATATTGACCCGGGCAGCTGAAAACCGCGGGCGACGGTAAGCTGATGTTTACAAACTTATACTACTCTTTTGGGCAGAAGTGAATCGAAACAGATCTGAATGAAACACGAACGAGGAGAAAGCCCGGGATGATCCAAAAAGGCGAGGGTAGAACTGACGACTTGCCCGGGCCGCCCCTACCGCGGTCAACTATAACACGGGTTGCTACCTAGTACGATACTCCGTAGTTGCGCTGAGAAATCTTCACCTTGGATTATAAGAAAGAAGGATTTCTCCTCCCGCAAGAACACGAGGGGCCCCTGTAGTCCGATTGATGGTTCTTCTCCACAATGATATCAGGTTTGTTGGTTTATCCATGTTTTCTTCAACGGACACTTGCTGACTTTGGAATAGTGGCATGTATGTGCTGTCTGAATCCTTGAAGCGGTGAGAAAACAGCGTAGTATCATGGGTTTGGAGTTTGTCGATGTTGCGCCTGACCTTGAAAAGCCGCCTTGGCTGGCCATGAGTCTTACGAGCATAGGATCTCGAGGCCTGGCTGTTTATGCGTTGTGGTTCGTTCTTGGTAAGTCGATTGAATCACGAATGTAACATCGATGATGGAGCATCCGGCTGCGTGACAGGCCTTCCATGCTGGATGATCGCCTCGCCTGCACGATACATCGTCTGCCTCTGCATTGCATCAGATTTCTTCTGTATTTAGCAATTCGGAGCTTGCGATAAGGCAGGACCACGAGGCCGGCAATCTGGGGCCACCACTTGCCGAGCCCAGCTCGACAGGCTGCGAGAAACATTCGGTATCCACGGGCTGCACAAGTATTTATGACTGGGAACAAAAAACGCATGACGAGGACGCTTGATAACACTTAGGTAATGGACCGCAAGAGATACCCTGCGCAAAGGCCTGTCCCGTATGATTGACTAGTACCACTTGGTCCTTGCAACGATACGATATCGGGCTAGCAAAATAGGCCACTTCCCTGCCATGTGAAAGGGCCTTGAGGTCTTGTGCGAATACTCACCCGTACAAGTTAGCAAGGCTTTTGACGAGTCAAGATTTATATGTCTTATTGGACGTGAAGAATAATACTACCTGATGTTGGCAGTCTGCCCCGACGCGAGCCAGATCCGGATATGCCGAACAACAACTGCCAGGCCAACAGCTGCAGCTTGACCAATTGGTGTTGTCAAGGGCCATCTGGCATTGCCGCATTCTGTCGCGCCTCGCGGCAATTGGTTAATCAGTTGGCTGGGGACAGGATGCTCAAAGCGGATTGGCGTGCTGGTACTCCGCACAAAGCCCATACCCATACCGAGACCAGCACGAGCGAAGCTGCCGAGTACGGTACTGCTGTTGGTTGGGTGTTGGTGGTTGGAAATGGGACAAGCGTCGTCGAGCGCGTGTATCGTTGGTACAAGTACAGTAGGGCCCCAAGCTCAAGCTCCAGACAAGAAGCTCCAGCATCGAGTCCCATATCCCAGACTCCCAAGCTGAGTCCCCGGGCTCAATTCGTGGCAGAGAGAAGCTGAGGGAAACACGCAGGGCCTTCAGCTAGCGGTGGATCGAGTCCCTTTGCCTGGCCTGCTGCTAATTACCATTGCGGCATCGGGTGCTCTTAAACCCTTACGACCTGGCAATGCGACTGCACGCCTGACCCCCGGCATGGGGAAGGGCTGCAAGGGCTCACGTTCAAGCCCAATGTTACGGCGGAAATGACACGACCCCTTCCATACGTGATATAAGTGCCGCTGCAATCGAGATTGCCTGAAAATGGCTTGCCGACCTTCTCTTCCCGCGCCAAAGTAACCTTTCTAAATATCTGAAGTCTTGATTGCATGTCAATCATGGCCCCGCCCGAAGCCGCAACGTCTATTCGGTACCGCCCGCTCGACCGGTCCGGGAGCGAGATTCGCCTGCTTGAGCTGCAGCCGGCGACGACCAACGACATTAACGAACGCGTCGTATGCCGCCTGGTCCACGAGCGGCTAAGCGACCCGTCCGACTTCATCGGCCTCTCGGCCCTGTATGGCGACATCACCGTCACAGAGACGATCTTCGTCAATGGAGCCGCCATATCCATTCCTGTCCACCTCGCCCAGGCACTGCGTTACATGCGAGTCGTCTTCCTGGCCGCGGCCCTACCAACGCCAGATGCCTCCATGACCGACCTCCAGGGCCCGGCGGCGATGCCAGCGCCATTGCCCACGCCGCCCAAGAAAGCTCCTGGATGGCTGCGGTCTCTACTCAAGAACGTGCGACATATGATCGCCGAGCAAGGCGCGCCGCGGGGAGGCACACCGCCTCTGCGGATATGGCTCGACCTCCTATGCATCAACGGTCGCGACACGCGTGAGGAGTCGGAGCGGAGAGCTCATATGGCGCGAGCCTACCGCCACGCCAAGATGGTGGTGGGCTGGCTGGGGCTCAAGGACTCGACTTCTGACCTCGCCATTGAGATTATCAAGGCCTGGGACAAGTGCATGCCTCTCACCTTTGGCGAGCCAGGTGACCGCGAGGCCCATCCTAACGACTATGCCCCTGTGATGCAGTGGATGGGCCCTGTTGCACATCTGAGCAACATACCCGAGGGCATCACGGACCCCCGCGAGGTGCCTAGCTACAAGGCCATCTCTGAATTCCTTAACCGACCCTACTTTCGCAACGCGTGGATCCTTGACGACATGGGCAAGGCGCGCTTCCCAGCCTTTTTGTTGGGCGACGACATTGTGTCCTGGATGCAGATATTGCGACTCAACCGCGTCAACGAGGAGATCAAGGACCACGGCGCCGACATGTTCCCCGATGAACTGCGGCCGCTGCTCGAATACTTGCCACTGGGCAGCGTCTACGCGTTTTTGAAGGAATTCGACAACCGGCAGAGGCAGGATGGAGTTACGCCTGCCATGCTCACAACTACGAGCTCGGTTAGGAGCTCATCTTCGATGACGGGCATGCGGACCAGGTCAAGGCAGTGAAGGCCCGAATTCAATTTGTATCACATTTTCTTTGTCCCTCTTCTTCTTCTAATTTTTAAATTTCGAAAAACTCCGACAAGACATTACGATCTGTGCGATTCTAGAATGGTGGGAGAAGGTGGAACTAATTCTTTCCTTTCTTTCCTTTCTCTTTTCCTTTTTTCCTTTTTTCATTTTACATTATTCGGATGGAAAGGAAGGACATCCTCTCGGGTTATTGCGCGTTGTTACGATTGGCTCCTAGGAAACGGGAAACGGGATCGTCAACAGGTTTTGGAACTGCGAAACTGGGATTTATTGTTTTATCCCGCCTTTGATCATTGAAGGAGCGGGATAGTGCTTGGCGAATTTCTTGCTTTTTTGTTTTGTAGAGAGATACCAATGAGAAAACTGCAGATAGATTTCGTTAAGAGGATGACTTGGGCATGACACGGGCTTTCAGAGAGAGTGAGCAATACGCGTATTGTGTTTTTTTACATGGTCTTTTTGCAGTATCGTAATTTCGGTTGATGTGCACTTTTTTCTTGCGGTGACACTCCCGGTTGTATACTGGTTGTTATGTTGTCATATTATTTTGACCCTGTGATAGTGTTTTGATGTTGTAAAAGCATTTTGATGTCGTGATAATGAGTTGATGTTGCAATAAAGCTTCGATGTCATCATAATCGTTCGATAAGTGCGTTGTGAAACGAATGTATATAACACGGAGGGCCATGTACGGAGTATGTACCTTGTTTTGGAAAGCGGGTGGACGGCCAAAATAAAGTGCCGGACGCAGCGGGACGCTCATCCATGCCGAGGCGCGGCAGGATTTAATCTACGATGGGATTTTCTTACCAGGCCAGTCCGTAGATCTGGGAATTCATTTTTTTCCCCCGGAACACCGGTAAGGAGGAAATAACACTTGGGAAATAAAATAAATCTGGGGAAATGGTGAGATGGAGTGAGATTTGGGTGGTGTGATGATGTAGCTATGAGATGATGTAGATGCAGGTGGTCTGCTAAACGTATGGAAGGGGGGAGGAGGCGGTAAGAATGGAAGAAAAGGAGATCTCGTGCGCGTGGGTGGGTTTTTTTTGGACAAGGGTTGAGGCGGGATGTGGGATGAGGGTGTGATGTGCGTTTGGGGAGTTTGTGACGGATCTCGCGTTTTGCTTTGGAAAATTTCCTTGATTTGAGGATTGAGCCCTAGAGTAGAAGGTAATAGACTCAGGTGATTTGGGGTTTAATATATTTCTGAAGCGCAGAATATTGGTTGTACTGTTGAGCACATTCTGATGCATGGGTATGTTGGTTTCACAACTTTTTGTTGGTAGATAGGGACAAGCCTGAAAAAATGAGATGTAATGATACGCACCAATTGTCTTATATTTGAAGTTACTTTCTTCGTTTATGAAGTTCTTGTTTGTGAACTTCCCTGTTTCGGCCTCTAAGTCCCCAGTGCATCATTTATAGACTGTGTGCTTTCGTTGCAGCTCAGCAACTGTCGCCCTTGATGTTTGGTCAGATTCACATCGTTTTCTACCAATCACATCATGTTCTCTTCCAACCCGTTAATTGATTCATTCCTTTTCTAAATATACATCTTATACCACCAGAATTAAAGCTCCATGTCTTCCTCTTCTACAACCTCGTCGTCAAACTGAATCTCTACATTCTCTTGATCCTTTACAGGAATCTCTCCATTCACTGATTGAGCAGCCTTTGACTCAGTGTCCGCTTCTTCATTTTCCTCGTCGAAGTCATAGCCGCAATCTATAAACTCATCCCCAGGAGCGATGCGTGATTTCGACCTGTAGCACTTGAAGCATAATTCGATACCCAGAGTACCTGGGCCTCTGAAATAAACGCCCGCTACCTCGGCGTAGCAGCAGTCGCAAAATGACCATTCGGTTTTTTACCCCTCTTCTTTGGTCCACGTCTTTTGTTCTTTTGAAGGGTTTTATCTGCAACTAAGTCGGCGATACTTTTTGAGCAGCAAGAGTCAATAATAATCTTTTCTAAAATGATTAGACGAAGAAAGGGAATCGGTTCTCACCTGTCAGCGTGATGGTAGTAGGCAACTTCAGAGACAGTCCAGTCCTTGTATAATCCACGTCCACGAATGCTGGGATTCGCTCCCTTGCTAAGTAGAAACGATACCATGGCATCGTATTGCGAAGGGTCTAATTTCACTCTCCAGAAGAAAAGGCGAGGCGCACGCGCTGCCCAGAGCAGTGGTGTCCATCCATCGTCGTCGACAACGTCAATATCAATACCAACTCTCTGGGAACGCGCTAAAACTTCTTCGACGAGGTCAATTTGGCCTCTGAGCACGGCGTAATGGAGGGGAACTCTGCCGACTATATCTCTGGCTGCAAAATCTGAATCTGGAAGATTTAGGGAGTTTAACACTTCGAGCGTGTTGTAGCAGGCGAAATGAGCGGGTTTTCTGCCAAAAGGATCTTTGACGTCTACCGAGGCCTTGTGGTCGAGGAGTAACTGGATTACTTTGCTTGAGCAAGATATGCTGGCGGATATAATAGGATATCCTGCACGGCCTGTAGATATTGTTGGATCAGCGCCTTCGTCAAGAAGTAGTCTGACAATGCTCTCTGAAAGCATATTGCTATCGTCTCCCCGTCGTCTAGTAGCTGCTATCAATGGAGTGCCATATGCTGAGGCGCAAGCATAGTTAATATCCGCACCATCTTTGATCAATACCTTTACCATGTCTATTGTGCCTCTTGCACAAGCAAAATGCAGGGGCGCACCCTCTTTGTTGAAGGAAGGGCTATTAAGAGTGTCGACAACGATCGGCTTTGTCATGAAGTAGTCGAAGACTTCCATATTGCAGGCCCTTATTGCGCTTATGAAAGGTGTCTCAAGATCATCGTTCATGGCATCTAGTTTACCGCCGGCATTGACCACACGTCGGATAGATGCCAGAGGCGTCTTTTTTCTTATATTGTGAAGTGCTGTGTCTCCGTCCTTGTCCTTGTGGCTTAGATCTGGTCCGAATTCGAGGAGCGTCCGGATCATATTGTCATCATTACGTGACATAGCCCAAAGTGCTAGTGAAGCATTATGCTTATCCACAAGATCGACATTGACTCCGGCCTCGAGCACCAGTGACATAACGTCAGTGTCGCCGTCACGGACTGCACGCTGTATTGCATTATACATTGTCGGCATTGACCAGTCAGGCTTGATCTTTGACTCGCTGAGCATCAATTTGACGGCGTTGACTTGGTTACTGTTTATGGCGAGTCCTAAAGGCGTTGCCTCATTCTTGTCCATTCTGTTAATATCAGCGCCGTGCTCAAGAAGAACACGGACAGTCTCAGTGGAATCAAAAACAGCGTGCAATGCTGTGCCTCCAGAATCATCGGTGGCATGAACATCAGCTTTAGCTTCAGCAAGCAGTCGCGCGACTTCCGAATATCCCTGCTGTGCTGCGAGCCAGAGAGGAGTGATGCCATTTGACCTAGCGATGTTAGGATCTGCGTTATGAGAGAGAAGGTACCGAACTATCTCGATATCGTTCCCAAATGTAGCCATATAAACTATTATCAATTAGTACGATTAATTCATCTCGTTAGACGTCAAGAACAGACCTGGTGTGCACTGGCTATCTAGTGGCTGATTCACGTCGGCACCGTTCTCGACAAGTATCTTGACCGGCTCCATGCTCTTATTAATTATTGCAGAGATTAGTGGAGTGATTCCACTGTCTTTGAGAGCTAGATTTGGATCTGCTTTATGCGCCAACAGAAGACGACATAGGTCGATTCTCTCATGCACGACTGCCAGCCAAAGAACCGTTTGGCCGTCTTCTTCCTGTAGATTTGGATCTGCCCCATGACGAAGAAGCACTTCTGCGATCTTATAATGACCCTGCTGTACAGCAATCATGAGTGGTTGAGATGGCAGGTCTGGTGTTATATACTTGCGAAAGTCTCTTTCACGAAGCAAAGATTCGGCTGCTGCAAAATTTCCCGCCAGACAAGCCGTTTCTAAAGGTGTGCGGCTGTATAAGCCCTTCGCATCAATTGGTGCTCCGTGACCTAACAAAAGATTCGTCATATCGCCGGATCCATGAGAAGCTGCAATTTCCAACGGCATCACTATTTCCCTGTTGCCATTCGGAATGACGCTGGGGCCGGCATGAAGTAACAACATGGCTGAATCAAACCGTGAGTACTCAACCGCAACTTGGAGTGGTGTATCGTCGGTGTCTGAAATACTTTCTAGAAACGTGGTATCGTTCTGTGGCCCGAACGAGAGCAGCTTGGCGACAATATCTGTCATATCTAGTTCGCAAGCCAAGCGTAGGCAAGTCTTCAAACAAGATGATAGTTTGTTAGCTTTTGGTGGTATTGCCTCTTCCTTAGTCGTGTCTTGGACATCATCATCCGGGTACTTGACGTCAAGTCCATCATTCCTCTCTGAGGGCTGTTCTGATACATGTACATGATTGACCAATTCTTGACACAACTCATCATTCTCACTACGCAGAGCCGCTTCTAGAGCCGCTTGCACATATGCTTGGTTCAAGTCCAGGCCGTCCGGGTATCGGTCGATAAGAAGGCGAAAAACAGGTAATTGGGCCGCCTTCGCAGCCTCGACTAATCCTTGGTTTAGTGTCTCAGAGTCGTATTCGTTCTTTGATAGAATAGATTTGACAATGCCTTCGACTCCAAAATGTGCCGCAATGGTGAGCGGCTTGCGATCTTTGAATGGCTTTAAGAAGGGGGTAGGTAAAGCCATGTATGCATCTATCCAACGCTCTAGCCAAGACTGATGCTCAAAGATTTCCAAAACATCCCTCATTGGACCGACTTGTTTGTAATGACTCGCCCAGAATTCCGTTGCATACGGTAATTGGGTGGCCCAGGCTCGGGTCTGATCAGTGCCATCTCTTAGATGGTCTAAACAGGTTTGTACAATAGTCATGTGTCGATCTCGTGCTGTCTGTTGGTACCACCACTTCGTAATGGGCAATTGACTTTCACTGGAATCTAAAGACTTCAGCCAGTCACGGATGGAGGCATGGCTGAAATGCACTTCGTCGTGAACCGTGACCAATAATCCTCCAAACTGGCGGATGATGTTGGTGATGCGGCCGCGTATTGGAGACCTGTCTATATCCCGGTCGGCTATATCTCTAAGACATAAGTCTGAGATCCGGCAGAATTCAGATGTCCTCAGCGGTCTGAAGGATGATAGCATCCAAGATAGAAGTTTTTGGGCCCACAAGAGATACTTTTCAGGGATATCCCCTAGGATACTCGCAAAAATGAGCTCCGGCGAGGGCGTCTGACTCTTGGCAAAGATGCGGGAGAAGGACCTTGAAGGATCTGGGGTTGTTTTGAAGTAGTCGATTAGCAAATGACGCAATGGTTCATCACTTGAGTAACTGGAAAGCAAGGCCTCAATCTTGTCTCGTAAGCCGTTGACCGAATAGTAATGGCTCTGCTGAAGAAGCATGGGCACATTGAATCCCTCATGGAGGGGCTTGGAGGTAGGTAAGTTATGATCTATGTGAGTTATGCTTTCTATGGGGAATTTAGAGAGTATGTAACCGATAAACTTGTCATTGGCTGTCCCCTTCGTCGTAATGATGACAATCCTCAGGCGGTGCTCTATGGTTGTGAAGTAGTTGTAGATTTCAGATAGGAAGAATAACGCAGAGTTTTCGTCGCACTCGTCAAGGCATCCTAAAACAAAGGGTAGTTTGAATCATCTAATAGTGTATGAGTGGCTTGTCAACTTGTGGGGGATAAAGAAGGCGAGCGTACCGCTTCTGACCACAACGTTCTGCCACATGTGTAGAAGACATCGATATTCCCAAGAATATTCACCACAAATTTCAGGAAAATAGCTATCGATCATAGGATTTCTCGGGCGGCTGTAGACATATTGAGCGAAAAATGTCCACAGCATCGCTGGTATCGTGTTGAACCTGGCATCGTGTCTTTTGAAACGAAAATAGTACAGCTTTCCCATGACACTCTTCGCTTCGCTGAGGTAATTCTTCACGTTTTCGGATATCTTGTCTGCATCTGAGGCACACTGAATATGTAAGATGCGATTGTAATTGGTCTTGGATAAAATGTCTAGCTCTGGATTGTATTCGATTGGGTTATCATTCAAAGCAGGATAGATTGGTGATGCTTGATGTAGCGATTTACGTAGGCTGGCATTGTGTACCTCTTTAAAGTCTTTTCCCCGATTTGACAGATTAGAGATAAGATATTGTAAAACACAGTGTGGGCATACGTACCAAGCCAGTCTTCATCTGGCGAAATCACTTTAGCGTATGAGTCGAGCTCCTCAACATCAATCAGTTGGAGATGTGGTTTAACACTCGGCAGCTGATATTCAAGGGCAATGCCTAAAGTGGCCGTGAATTTATCGAACACCTATTATAATCCAATTAGTCTCCTCTTGGATAAAATGGCACTAGCAAAAAAGAAAACTCAAAGAAAACTCACTCTTTTCGCAGGATCGTCATGAGTGGAAAATATGTTGACGACCCGTGCCTGGATCAGCATTTTTGTATGTATAAATGAATCGTTGATTTTGCTTATTGTCTCGGCAAGACTTCTCACAAGCGTCATTTTATGGTCTTGCAGACGGAGATCATTGTTTAAGGAGAGAAGCCAGAATAGCTGTTCTTCAAGATGAACTATTGTAGGTGATCGATGTGGGTAGCCGAAGAATATCTATAGCTGTTAGAGCTGGAGAATTGTTATTTGATATAATGGGGTTGGGGTTATTTTACAATACCACGTATGCAATGCAAGATATCCGCATATGTAGACTCATCCAAGCTAGCAATAATGATGGCCTGCCAAAGCATATATGTTTAGCTACTTCGATATACATCTCACCACTTTGGACTTGGGTCGCCTTACCGTCTTGACAATTACACCGCCAATATCATGGCAGGCAAAGTATATAGGTCGCCTTGCATTCTAAGGGACTGTAAGTTGATATATATATCACCTCGAGGCAAAGTCGCTAAACAAACTCTTATCTCAGGCGTTCGGCTTTTCGCAACAACTTCCAGTAGTTTGTGAGCGTTTCTGTAACTCCCTTGTAGAGTATAGCATCCCATAGAAGCCTCGTCTGGGTCGTAGCTGTATGAGATGAACCTTCCTCCCTTGGGAGCTATGTCGGAGAAAAGTCTGTTGAGCCGGGTTGGGTCTTGGCCGCTCGAAGTGTACGCCCCATCCCAGATATTTTCATCCCCGTGAAATCCATGGACACCGATTATGCTTCAAAAGTGTACCTAGGTAAGCCCACTGGAAGCTGGAAAATAGAATTAGGTTATCAATGGATACTTACTCCAACTTAGCTTCATCTAGGCCTTCATTGGGTTCGTCCGCAGCAGCATCCTCACGAGAATTTTCTTCACCAGCTACAGCCGGTGCTGCTGAAATGCCCGCTTCAGATGCGACCGGGGCAGCCATGGCAGCTTAAAAAAGCGAAATTGTCCACCTTAGTCTTCAGTACTTCCGAGAACAAATAATGCAAATCTCAAGATAGAAAGGAATCTCTATGCCCATTCAGAGCCAATCAACATATCTTCGTTTTGTTATTAGCATAGGTAGGGTATAGGGCGGATGATACACTCATGATCCTTACTAAGGTTGCTAAGGCACCAGTGTCAGCACAGCGTTCTGTCAATGCGATGCGGGGTTTACGGAGCCAATTGAGGGGTATTTGGACAGTGTGTGTATGGACTGGATATATCAGAGTACATGATATACTTCAGCGTCTCTTCTGTAGTTGGTTGTCGGAAATACGACCAAAACACAACCAAGGAAGTGGTTTGGAGCGATGGACAAGGCAACTCAGTAATTATATAACAGCTGGATCTACTATTGAGCGCTAAGTTCAGTTTCTTTGAGATGTGGCTTGGAAACATGTGCTAGAATTGCGGTAGCCGAAGCCTCCCGCGAGCCGGGTTCTCCTAGTTAACAACTTAATTTCGATGCTCCTTGACAACATAAACTCCGATGCAAGATGCATGCATGCACTTTATCTCTATTTAGACGCTCTTTCGGCCAATACATGGCCGCTATTATCGCGAAACAATTCACTCCGCTTTTTGACCAAAATGAGCCTCCATTCCCATTCTCACGTCACATAATGAATACAAGTCGAAGCTGCTTAGGTCTTGCACATTATAACTTCTGGCTTTCTTGGGTTTGGCCCCCGTTAGAGTAGGATTAAACAGAACCGGATCGTCAAGCGGTACTTTCGAAAACTTCCTCTCTAGGCCCGTAACGAAATCAGCGTCAGCCTCAAGGGTGACCTTGGCATTAAAAGGTTTGCTGTCTTCTCGGCGGAGGAGAATTGCAACTCTCACTGAATCCGGGACGCCGGTCTGTCTTCGCTTGTTTTCTTGCAGATTCCACATAGCCACCGTTGATTCGCCCGAGTTCTTTCCTGTGCCCAAGTTGATGCTTCCAGTCACCGTGGTGGCATCGCTGACATCTCTGTTGACTGTTTTCTCAAACTTGAGTGTTCCTCCTGCTTCGAGAAACGGCACACCGGAAGCCCCCAGATTCAGCTCCCCGCCGCGTGTGATGGACTCGCTATCCACAGTCGGCACCACAGACCATCTCTCCTCGGGAGCTATAGCGTCAACAGTTGGAGCTGTATCGTTCTTATTGTTGGCAAAGAACTCGATATTGATGCGGGCTCTTATAATTCGACGGGACTGCTTCTGTGGGTCGAAGCGGAAACGAAACACCATCAATGTTGTCTCATCCCCGTTGTCATCATAGGTTCCGTGAATAACTTCCATCAAGTCAACGCGGACGTGAATGTTGCCTCTCGTACGCTCAATTACGTTGCGCCTTTCCCAGTCGTTTACGGAGGCGTTTTCGGTACGAAAGGTGTCATCTTCGCCAGTGATGATATCGTGGAGTGGTGTCTCTAGTGCCAGAAGAGGCTCGTCGTCATCTTTCTGCAGAAGCTCAGTCATTTTGTGGTAATAATATTGTAATATGTAGCGTCAATTATGTACTGGATGTAAACCATGAAGCGGGGGGTTGATAATATTTGGTGATCGCTTTAGGTCTTACATGTGTATCTTTGGCTGCGCAAGCAGAGTACCTCTATGTACTTTTACAATAGTTTGCACTGTGTCTAGAGTCGCTCTTTGGGTTGAGAAACTGTTGTACAGCAACTATGCTTGAGAAGAAGATACCGCTTCTTAATTGGAAACCATTTAAGCCCCTAGCTCTATTCTAACTTTGACAGGAATTAACTATAATGAAAGAAAAAAAATGTTTCAGGCTTTGATGCTGTATTATTACCTCTGGTTCTCGCTGTTGAGTTGTGGTTTGTTAAGAGAGGTCTGAAGACCAAATACTGTAAGCAGACACGCTATAAGAACAGGGGTCTATTTTTTATCCACCAACTCTGTAACATGTGTGCTCCCCATAGCTAAAGGTAATACGGAACGTCAATTGCTAGCAGAGCAACCCCTCTCTACCTTGGTTAAAGACTCATTAGCGAGGCTCTGCAGAAGAGCGCCATCTTTTGTTCCCACGACCTTCATTCCCCAATTACCTGCAGCCTCCATTGCCTCTTGTTACCATACACTCTCTTTAAGCCTAATTACGACCCTCATATAATGGACTCTGGCTTTCAGGGTCCAGAAAAACCGTCCCGTGTGGCCAGCGGGCTTATGGAAGACGGAGATGTTTACGATCTGGACAACGAAGATGAATTCCTCCCACCAACAGCAACAATATCCGGGTTTGGTGTGGACCACGTCAGGCAGCAGTTTGATCAAGATATTGATGAAGCACGAAAATTTTCAATACAGAGTTTTGATGAAGCTGAGAGGAACAGACAGCGGGCACAATTTGTGCTTGCCCGAGCGACAGAATGGGATAAGACCACATGGGAAGGGCAAAACTTTTTGCATTATCTGGCCTACGACCATAATCCTAAGCCATCAATTAGTTTACAATGGCTCATGGCACGAGCCATCGTGAAGTTACCACATCTGATGGGCAAAATGGACAAAGCGAATCGCACGCCACTCACCACCGCCCTCTATGTAGGCAACGAGAGATTCAGTCATGCGGTATGCAACAACGTGGGGTCAAAGACACGTGAGCGAATCAAACCAGAGCTACTGAATGAGTGCAAGCCTCACGATAATGATCGTGAAATCACATGCCTACATACTGCCTTGACCTGTGACTTTAGTACCGAGGAGCAGAGAGAGAAAATCGTCAAAAGCATTTGCAGTTTTGTTCCCGAGGAGTTGTTCAGGATCACTGATCATAGAGGTCGTACACCTTTGCACCTGGCTGTAGAGTATGAGAGGTGCTGTAAGACACAAGTTGGCATTGTCGAAGAATTGCTTGTCCGAGGATCACAAGCGCTGGACGTCGATATCTTGACATATAACCGCACTTACTCAGTTTACCAATACCACGAAAGTACCCGGAAGGCGGTACAAAGAAGATTCGACCAAACGCCCGCGAAAGAAACAAGAGGAGACAAGCTCAAGCTCTCTGATACGAAATCAGATCCGAAGAGGGCCCCTTCTAAGCTGGAGATTGGCGCAATGGGGCCCTCATCATTGTCTGGAGATAAAGAAGGGCTGATTAGTTCTTTGAAGAGAAGAGATTCGATCACTAATACGTCCAGAGACCGCGGTGGGTATAAATTACAATTGGATACACAAGTGATGTCCTCTCCACTTCGGGGGTCACCAATCGATTCCACACAAAATAAAATGAATGCGGCGGCTCTCCAAAAGGAAGAGGAGCGGGCACAAGCTGGGAAGCTGATCAGTGAGCAACTGAAGCTTCTATATCTTCGGACTCAGAGGCCGGATCGTGCTTCTCGCTGCCTGCGCCTACAGGACGAGCAAGGTACGTGACGATTATGATATGTGTGTTTGTTCTACTTGAGACAAGTCTCTAACAACCTCAATAGATAAGGAGTTGTGGTTCGACTTTGGTCCACCAAAGAAACTTAGGAAAAATGAATTTCAGAAACAATTTGGCCATCTTAAGCTGGATAGTGTGCTTCAATATGTGGCGTTTCCCCAAATCGAGTTGATTGAGGATGATGACGGTCCAGCTACAAGGCGCAAGACTAGGATAGTAGGTTTTGATATAACAAGACTGCTTTCCAGTGAATTAACTCTTCCAGGACTTAGTATTCTTTTTCAACTGGCTGAAACAGAAAGGAGTAAAACGCATTGTCAAGGTATAATAATATTATGAACTTTGGAACCCCAAATTTTGGATACACTTTTATTAAGCGATGTTTTTTAGGTTATTGTGGACGATTTGAAAACCCCGTCACATAGTGATGAAGCTATAGAAGAAGCATTGGAGTCATTTGTAAGTGATTAATAATGTGTTTATATGTTCAGGGCTTAACCGTTTGCAGAATGTTGAGATACTTGACTGGCGAAGATTGGACCTTGACCCCGTATCGCTTACTCGAGTTGGGAGGTGTTTACGGGAACTTCATCTCCAGTGGAGTGGTAAGAACACCACCTTACGGGCGTGGTCAGAAAAGGAGGGCTTGGCTATGATCCCCACGTTGGAGACAATTAGTGTCACCCAAGTTGAGGTATTCAAATCAACGCTCTTGAAGACCCAGCCACTTACTGACATGCGCTTTCGTATAGAGCTCTGAATCCGATACAAGAGTCAATAGCAACTTCAACGACTTTGTAAAACGAGTCCATGAGAATTGGCCATCTGATAAGCAGCCTATCATAAATGGCCCAATTCCCGCTAACAATTACCTTCTCAGAATGGGTATTCTTACAAGAGAAGGGCAGCTCAACCAAAGCCAAGAACGCGGCGTTGATCCACACAAGTGGATACAATGCATGGAACACTTTAATTCCCATTTTAGACAGATCCGTGCCTTGAGAGACAAGATAACGGATGCGTCACTGACACCTGTGGTGGTCGCCCTGATAGACGACGGGACAGACATCATGCATCCAGATCTGAAGGGTATGGGATTCCCGGGCAAGAGCTTTCACCACTACCGAGAAGGTTCAACATGGCGCGTATCTCCATACTGGGACTCTCCATCTGGTCACGGAACGTTGATGGCTAGATTGATTCATCGCATTTGCCCAAGCGCTATTATTCATGTTATCAAGCTGCAGACCTTTGCAACTGAAGGTTCAACAAAACTTCAAATAAATCCCGATAGTGCGATACAGGTAAGTTGGCTCATTAAATTGCAGCTAGTTGTACTTTAGTCTGATGAAAGTCATAGGCGATAAATTATGCAGCGGAGCAAAGTGCTCAGATCATTTCCATGTCTTGGACAATCAAGCCACCGACAGAGCCAACCAAGAAGGCGGACTTTGATCATGCAATCAACAATGCACTCAACATAAAAGGCCTCCTCATGTTTTGTGCTGCCAGCGATCAGGGAAAATCTGCCGACCTGATGTATCCACACGGCAGCAACCCCAATAGCTTCAGAATCGGCGCTGCTAAAGCCACAGGTAGCATGCTTGACACGGTTGGCGATGCGCACGAGCTCAGCTTTATTTTCCCTGGCCACGAGGTTGTGATTGATCACAACTATCAAGATGTGCAAGACAAAACTTTTCAGAAATTCGAGGCTCATTCTGGTAGCTCGGTGGCAACTGCGCTGGCAACTGGTCTGGCTGCGCTGGTCATGGAGTGTGTCAGATTGGGTATCATGCATACCAATGAGACGAATCAGAGCGATCATACTGTTGCTATAACGAAAGAAGACTTGACGAAGATACGAGAACGGCAGCAGATGGAACATGCGCTGACGTCGATTGGTACTAGCCATCTTACGAAGAATAAGTACATTGAGGTTTGGAAGACGTTTAGTGGCGCCGCGGAGGATTTGAAGAATAGTGAGGGCGATAGAATAGGACAGCTTGGGAGAATTGCAGGTTTGGCAAGGATGTTTCTTAGAAAGGGCGCTTGAGACAATTAGACTTGAAGCTCAACGGTTTTCTTAGGGTTTGTAATGGGTTGCATATTGGGACATGTACAGTGTCTACGACGGTGGAGATCTATACACGAGCGATAAGACCTGTTGTAGAGTCTAGGTTCAGGAATACTATAGATATGACGTTTACATGTTAAAGATTTTTCTTTTTCTAAACTGAGGTATCTTTCTTCATACGCCGCCATGCCTAAAAATCACTTTGCAATCTCTCCCTTGACCCAAGCCTCCAAACCTCCTCTGCTAATGATTTCTTGCACATTTGGCGGCAGTTCACCGACCTTCTGGCTCCACGTCTCTCCGTTGTCCTCTGTGACGACGACCTTGCTCCTGCGTACGTCCCACAGGAACTTCCATCCCGTACGGCGCGTGAGCTGAATGTCGGCACCGTCACCCTTGGGGAAGCGCTCGCGAAGGCGCTGGATAAGGCGAGGTACTTCAACGGTGAGGAGCGCGTTGTTGATGCTGTTGCGGCCGAAGATGTTGCCGAAAGAGCCGGAGACGACGAGCGGGATCTTCTTGGCGAGGATAGCGGTGGCGGCTGTTGATACAAATTATTAGTCGGTCGTTTGGAGAAGAATATCCCCTGTCAGGAATAGCTTACCTTGCTCTCGTGATGAGCCAGTTCCAAAATTAAATCCTCCGACGAGCACATCTCCAGCGCGGGCGATATCCTTGAAGGCAGCGTCGTAGTTTTCCATGCATACCTCTGCCATCTTCTCGACTGGGACATTATCTTGATATGTGTATTTGCCTGGATAGATACCATCTGTGTTGATATTGTCGGCGTCGCAAAATACGATCTCGCCCTCGACCTTCTCTGGGAAACCAGGTACAATGTCGGTCAGAGCCTCCTCGGCGTTGTCTGCGGGTGCTACAGTAGAACTGCCCATATCCTTCTCGGCGTCGAAAATCATGCTGTTAGCCTGAGCGATGATCTTATCTAGGGCGTCCTCAACGCTCATGGCCTTATCTGCCTCGAGGTTGCCACTGCCCTCACCGAGGATAACCTTGTCGATGCCTTCAGGCTTCTGGTACCATCCAGGACCGCTGATATAACCTGACAGGGCACTGGCGGCGACTACCTCTGGCGATCCGAGATATGCCTTTGCTTCTTTAGATCCCATTCTTCCTGAAAAGTTTCTGTTTGATGCGCTAATGCCGACCTCGTTCGGCTCAAGCAGTCCAGTTCCAAGCCCAATACAAGGTCCGCACCCTGATGGAAGTGTTTCCACGCCGGCATCTAGGAGAACCTGCCAATCGCCAGCTTCCTCCGCTATCTGTTGTTCAACTAGAGAGGCAGCGGCAACGTAGAACTTGACACCAGGGGCAATCTTGGGTGTAACACCATCTTTGGCAGCCTCGCGGAATACACGAGCGGCAGCACTAATGTCGGACGCTCTTCCGTTAGTGCAGGATACCAAATCTTTAGCCAAGTTAGTAAACTTCAGAGAAAACGGCGTTAGTGGTTATAGTTACAAGCTTTATCGACGGGAATCTTTTGAGCCTCAAGATCGCGAAGGGGCGTGGCCACCTTGACAGAGTTGGGTCCTGAGACAAATGGGGATAGGGATGTAAGATCGAGAAAAAGGGACTTGGCGTAAGTTGCGCCGGGGTCGGCAGTGAGCCGGTTCTCGGAGAGCTGGGCGATCCGGTCGTGTGTAAAACGGGCGTTGGCATCAGGCTCTGAGTTGAGCATGGCGGATGTGGTGGCCTTGGCTCGCAGCCAGTTGATCAAGACATCGTCAATAGGGAAAAGCCTGTCGCAGTTGTCAGTCTGGTTCCCAACACGCTCACAGCAAGTCCAACATACCCACTGAGCGCGCCCCATTCCGTCGTCATGTTTGCGATTGTGATTCTTTCGTCTATAGAAAGGCTACGCATTGTTTCTTCGGAACCAGCGAATTCGATGGCGTGATTTAGGACAGAATCGTCATTCACCAATCCACAGAGGGCCACGATGACATCCTTTGCAGTAACACCCGGAGGCAGAATGCCCAGGAGAGTGACTTTGGCGATAGGCGGGATCTGCCACCATGTCCGACCAGTCGCAAGTATACTGGCGGCGTCGGTCCTTACGATGGGAGTACCCACGGCTCCAATTGCGCCGTAGCTATTGGAGTGGCTGTCAGACGCAACGGTCAAGGTCCCAGGCCAAGCATAGCCTTCCTCAATCATTATCTGATGGCCAATACCCCGGCCAGCGCCATAGAAATCAATGCCATGGTTCTGGGCGAACTCTTGTATCAACTCGTACTTCCTCAGGTTCGTTGGCGAGCGATTCTGCGTATCGTGATCGATGGTCATGACAATTTGGCGGCTATCATGGACCTTGGTGGCACCTATGTCCATCCATTTCTTGATAATACTAAAATTCACTTTTATCTCAGACCCCCTTTTTTTGTTTTTTTTTTTTAACTCAGACAGTCAGCATCACAAGAAGACGTACGGAAAACTGTTGTCATGTGACATGCTGCGGTGCGGCGCGATGGAGATGTAGTCGCCGGAATGGACCGTCTTGCCCGGCGCAAGGCCGACGGCGTACTGCTGGACGATCTTCTCAGTGAGCGTCTGAGGCTTTCCGACGACTGGTGGGGAGGAGGGGAGGATGTCTGGGTTGCGAGAGCTGTCGAGCTGCGAGTGGAAAGCGTCAGGCCTTCGATAGGCGCCGGTGACGCTGTATGAACGGCATATTGGTGATGCTGAAGGCAGCTGTGGTGCTAGAGATCGCGGTGTTGTGCGGCCGAGGAGCGTGACGCATCTCCTGGCGGAGCGGCCAGCTATTCCACGCTGTGAAGAGCCAGGAAGTTAGCAAATATCTTGTAATTGACACGGCGTGTAGCCATCGCCCAATTGGCCTGATTTGGAGCATGGAGAAGACATACTGCTTGCATCATTGTGAGACGACTGGATGAAGATGATGCATCAAAACTTTATCCGAGATCGGGATGGCGGCATCTAGAAAAAGTTTGGCGGGGTCTGCGGGGAGCTAATCCGAAACCCAGACGCTGCCATTGGTCGAAACGCACACAACTGACATTTTAGATGCGGATAAAAGTGTCTTTTGTCTAAAGAAGAAAATCATCTGATGTTGTTTCAAGTTGTTAAAACCATGTTGTTGTAACTCATAGTTGATGTTGCGCAACCAATAGGAAGTTGTCGAAATGCGGGTTGCGTCATCAGTTGCTGAAAAAGCGGCTCATTGTTTTGCCTATCCAACTGAAAGAAGCCTATCTTGACTGAGTGAAAGATAGTAAAAGCATCGGATATCGTCCATCCTTGCTTTTCCGCTCTCCACAGTTGTGTCAGTTTCTCGATGCAAGGGCGCACGCTAGAATCATCCCGCGCCCTTGGCCCCACGCGCTGAGAAATGCCGGCCATTCTTGGATCTTCCATTTACATCTTACATACACATGCTCATGGCCATCAATATCAGTTGAAAGAGCAGTATAAGTGATATAAAGAAACCAAGTGGACTTATTTTCTTTCATCTACCAACCATCTCAGCTTCATCCTTCAAGACCAACTCAAGTAATTTGCGAAACTCAAAATCATCATGTCGACAGCATCCATCCCAAAAGTCCTCGACTCATTTACTGAGAAATGGTCCCCGCGCCTTGTCGCAGCAATCAACGACCACCACGTCAAAGTTGCCAAAATAGATGGCGAATTCATCTGGCACTCACATCCAAACTCCGACGAACTCTTCTATCTCCTGGCTGGCAAGTTGACGATCGAGCTTGAGGGCCTGGACGATGCTGTAATGCAGGTTGGCGACATGTTTGTCGTCCCAAAGGGCATCAGACACCGCCCTGTTGCGGAAGAGGCTACCATCATGTTGATGGAACACGAGTCTACGATTAATACTGGAGACGAGACCAGTTCGGAAAGAACAGTACAAGTCAAGGATGCTCGCGGGCAGTCTTGAGGTGGGCGGGCGTGTAATGACGGTACAAGGAGGGTTAAATGAAGTCTTTGAGGACAAATGGGAATAGGTGCGATGTATATAATGAACCTACCATCTCTATTAGGTTCTTTCATGTATGGTGTTGTGTACATGAACTCGGGAGTTACTGTTTCTATGCAATTATGAATTGAACACAGACTGCAGCTATTGAGCTGTCCAAATAACTAGATTCTCACTCCAACATCTCATTAGAGGAGATAAGTCAAACGGTCATTCAGGGAAATTTGCTGTCGTGTTTTTACCTGATTTATTCGCCTCTCACCTGATGCCTCTTGTTCTATGAGATTCGATCTTGCGAGAATTGTACGATGGTGCGGTTACCCGTGAGCGCCACCAACACGGCGACGAAGTGAACCTTAACCAGGGTCAAGATCTAAAATAACTTGTGCTTCACGTTGTCGCTACAGACGAAACCGGAAACCATATGTATAATTTTGAGCTTTCGACAGCAGCACCTATGTAGGTAGAGTAAATTCAATTAGCATCCCGCTGAAACATGCAACTGTAAATTTTGCCGCCTATTTGCAAGTGCACTTAGAGTTCCTCAGCAAGTCTAAAGATTGATAGTTGGCCTTCCTGCGACTTATGGCGGCCAGTTACGGGATGCTGGGCATCATTACGAGAGACAAAGTCGACTCAACTTGATTAGTGGCGGCGTACATTCTATAGGGCTACATACATGTATGTGGAGTGTCGTCCTCTAACAGAGATTCTGTATTATCTAAATATTAAAATCTCTTCCTCATTGTTCATTGCCATGGCCAAACATTTACTATCACAGCTATCTCACAATAATATTGTATAATAGAAATTTGCCAAAGCATGGCTACAGAGGGGGCCTCTCGTATGCGACTTAGCTACTACGCCGTCACCGGCCATTCATCTTCCATGCAGCAACCGCAATTGAATGTGATCTTGACGGCCAACGCGCTCGGCACCTCGCATTCTAAAATCGGGTCTCGCGGACTCAGGGTCCCAAACGGCGAGATTCGCCGAACAGATTGTTGCCGAACATCCTCTCATCCAGGTTTAGCGAAAGGGGGAAAAGGTCCTTTGTGCTATTGTCAATGGCCCGGGTACGCGAGACCCTTCCAATTCGCCTGGTTGCAGTTAAACCGTGGTCAGCGATGGGAGTCTGTGAACTGTTGGTTCCTGCATTCTTTTTGATACATACGAGTACAGCGGTTCAAGGGTCCACGGTTACCTGTTTCTATCCATTGATGCATATTCTTTAGTCTATTCTATTCATTTGTGTTGGCGGTAAGGCTATTCCGACCCCTGTATCATTCCGCGCATCGTGCCGTGCTTCCGTACTGCCGGACGCCAAGCCAACAGCTTTTGTTTCTGTGTATACGAGCTTTCTATAAACCAATCAAGAAGATGAACCGTCTATTCTCGGTAGTCAAAAACTGGAAGGAGGACTGGGATTCTCAAGCGAAGACACAAATGCTTCAGGATCTCATAGAAATGAGATACAATTAGTCAACTACTGCAATAAATTTGCTTGGCCTACGACTGACATCTATATCTGTAAATTACAGGGCGTAATTGACAGTCATATTTTCCTGCGCGATGTGTTCCTGTCAAAGTGCCAGGTACTTTGCAAAAGGCTTTTAATAGATCTACTTGCTGCTGTCATACAAGAGTGCCAAATGAATTACAAAATCCCAACGCAAACGTAATAATCTGGCCACAAAGCCGAACAACTGGTACCTATAGCCGGGTTCCAGGCATAAAAGTTTGCCAAGGTGATGTTGGCGCGGCCGCAATGTCAAAGCAATCATCTCCGCTCTTGACCAGGTAGAAGGTCTTGCAGTTTGTCGTCATATTTGCCTGAGTTGGTGTGGGCGTGGCCACACCGTTTCCTTTTGTAGTGGTTGACGGAGTGACCTTTGTGGTTGTAGAGGCTTTTGTTGTTGTAGAACCCTTGATACCAACACAAACGTAGTAGTCAGGCCAGAGACCAGCACAAGTGGTGCCAACCGCCGGATTCCAGGCGTAAAAGTTGTTCAGGGAGATACCGTAGGCAGTGGCAATATCGGCGCACCCATCTCCGCTGACGACTTTGTAAAAAGCATCGCAATTAGACACCATGCCACTCTGCGTAGGTGTTGGAGTGGTGATACCATTACCAGACGTGGTTGTGGTAGAAACGCGAGTAGTAGTAGATGAGACATGGATCGTGCTTGAAGGACCTGATCCAATAACTCCAACGCAGACGTAGTAATCGGGCCAGAGACCAGCACAGCTGGTACCTACAGCCGGATTCCAAGCGTAAAAGTTGTCCAGAGATATGCCATTGGAAGTGGCAATGTTGACGCATATGTCTCCACTGGCAACTTTGTAGAACTTATTACAGTTGCCTACGAGGCCGCTCTGCGTAGGCGTTGGTGTTGTGATGCCATTGCCGCTGGAGGCTGTTGAGGCTGTGGATGATTTGGTGGTTGTAGTTGGCGGGCCTGTAGACAGGAAAGACATGGACACATAATTGACCTGCACGCAGTAATAGAGGCCTGCAATAAGATTGCAACCAGAGCCCAGCAGGGTAACGCTGGGATTCTTCTCAAGGTCAGCAAACGTTTATTTATGGTATTGGGAGCGAATTACTCACCCACGCCTCAAATTGGGCTGCACTCATGCCAAAGAACTGCTCAATAATAGCACAAGTCAATCCGTAGGATTGTTGAACCCATTCGGAGCAGCCTGAGTCGGCTCCTGGGGCAGGCGTGCCCGGAGGTGCTACCAAATAGGCATTGGTCAGGCGAAAAGCCAGAAAGGCTGAGACAAGGTTAAAGAGCTTCATCCTTTGAAGTTGAGGTATCGAAAGTTATTGAGAAGAGATGATGATTCCCGTACCAAAACTTAGCCGGAAGGTGAGTAGCGGTTGGCCTTTGGAGACTCGGTTATGTGAAGTATTATTGTGCTTGGTCGTTTCCCACCAGCCGAAGCAAGCCTCGCCAATATAGTTACAAACCATTTAAGCATGCTTTTTTGTCAATCTAAACTACGATTTTTGCCCGCTACAATAGGTGAAGACAAAACGGGAAAGCAGGGTGGCAATGCAGGACCAACAGCAGACGAGCCCTGTCAGGTGTTGGTTCGAAGCCCTGTAATAAACGGCCTGCGATGTTACTGTACCAATTCTTCTCCACCGTCGCAAAGTGTCCAGACCGAAGCGGATCGAGAAACCTCGATAGTTGAATAGCGGATCGATGTACATCCCTGCTGCAGCTGTGGATCTGAGAGATGGACTGTTTGGCGAGTTCAGCCCCTGTGGTATGATTGCTACGTACAGATACAGAGCAACATGTGCTTCCAAAAGGTGTTTACAGTATTCAGTAAAGAAGTTGAAGAAGTCGCATCAGCCTTCATTGAACCCCAAATTTGGTTGGTATCCTCCACTTTCAGTTGTGCTTTCGGTCAACTCTACTCTTTTCCTAACATTTCACGATGCGGTGGTCAGTTTCGATTCTGTCGTCGTTGGCTTGGCTGCTTGCTACACAAGGCGTCCGTTGCTTGGAAGAAGATGAATCCAGTCCATTAAACAAGACGCTTTGGCGGCGTGTCCGAAACCCTGGAGGAGATGGTGGTGGCCAAACACCGACGATTTCAGACCTCTTTCTGATAGGAGACTCTTCTCTCAAGGGAGGTTGCTCGTCCAAGCTAGACGTCCTTAACGAATGGCTGAATGAAGTAAACTTACTTCACGAGGCGGCCAAGACAGTCTATGGCGGCTACCGCACGAACAAAAATTATGCAGTTCTTCTATTTGATTTCTTTGGCTTCGGTATTGAAGTTAATGGAAAACCGGGCGATCCTTCAAACACATATGGTATAAAGAACATGGATGATCATTTCGTCGGGGAAAACTGGAAAATGCTTGGAGGTAACCACATGCGCATTTCTCATTAGAAAGGAGCTTATTGATTGATCAAAATCAACAGATCGCCTTGCAGGAGTCTCACAGTTTCTTGCTGGAGCTGGCTTGCGTGACCCTGTTGTGCCAGGCGAGCCCCCTCGCATCTTTTGCTCCGGCGATGCAGCTGAACTCGCGGGTTTGGGTGATATCGTCAAGGACAAGAGCCAAAATGAGGTTGTCACGGCCAGAGACCCCAGTACAAATGAACCAACCGAATACTTGACGATCAGCAGGGCTTTTCGACCATCAGGCGGTAATATCTTCTGGATGAGCGCATACAATGGCTATCTTAACCTGAAGAAGTACACTCCTGATGATAATCAGGCGTGTCCGGTCAATAAGGTTAATGCTGACGGTTCCGGTGGCACCCGTTACGCCGTAACCAACAAGGGTACTCGTCCAGTGGACTTGTATAAAGACATAGAGTTTGGAAATGCTAATCGGGTCATCTTGTTCTGCCCTGCTGCTTTCGAACCGGACCAATGGGTGGCGGGTGCGGGCAACTTGCATAACTATCCGTCTCTCGCGCAGGCCATCTCCCCCGACAATTACCCTGGCAATGGTGGCACGCTTGATAACTTGGGTCTGGATAATATTCTGCCAGTAAGCGCCACGTTCTATCATGAGCTGTACCACCTGACGGACATTGGTGATACAGCCGACCCTTATTGTACGTATTTCTCTCAACTCTCCCCCGACTTACGCGCATTTTGATCTAACGGCTTCTCTCTGCCCTCTAGATAAGATGAAAGATATATTTAACGCGGCTAGGGGAACTGGGGGGCTTGCAGTCCCAACATTTAAGAATCCTGAGACTTTTACGATGTTTGCTATGGCAGCGTATATGCTCATAAACGCGCCGGAGGGCATGGATCCAATGATCTACTACCAGGGAAGGCCGATGAAGGCTTCTTTGATTCCATATTAAAAAATATATCACTACTTGACTTCGAGATTTGAATCCTGATTTTTGGGTTTCATGGTGAAATTCTCTGAGGCTACGATAACCAAGTGTTGTTTCTACGTCTGCTAGCAATAGGAATGAATCAAGTAAATTTTGGCACCTCAAAATACTTACACTACGCTATATTTTAATATTTACAGTAGAGCCACATCGAAAAGGAGAAATAACTAAAGCCGCCCAACCTTCTACGACGTATAGAGCAACCAAGGGTGCTGTTGGAATCACGGGCAGAGACAACTTCTATCACGCGCATAGATAGTTGAGTATAATAGATTAAGATAGTATATGCTGTGGTGGCAGGTGATTCAGTTGTAGTTGGGCTTTTAGGGCCGGTGGTCTGGGGGGCTGTTTTGCATCTTGCGTCACTCAGCTTCTTAAGAGGATAGGGAACTGGCCCGAGATTCTATAACTCGTGGGAGGTTGAGATATCGGTTAAACTAGTTGTCTCAGACATCTAGGTTTTCCATGTAAGCCTTTTAGCCGTCGCTGTATACATCGGCTCATAATTACTCGTTAATGCGGCGTTGCAGTTGTTGCTATAATTGATGCCTTCACATTCTAGCCCTTACTAGCCCGGCTCAAACATGTGTCGTCCAACAACAACGCAATTGAGGTATTTTAATCCCCGGTAAACCATTTCCACAACTGTATATCCGTCTTTTGTTGTTGGTGATATAACAAAGATTCGTACATTCTCTATCCACTTCGATTGCTACTGCTAAAGAACTATCGACACTTGCGCCTTTGTTGGTGCTCCGCTTGTTCCATAAAATTTCATCTCTGACCAACAACGCTCTGCTGCGGCATGTTTGTTGAATATGCAACAAAGCAGTATAATTGTTGCTTTCCTAAAATGGTAATGAGCTCCTAGTCACCGACGCCTGTATGGGTCGATAGGTGGACCATATGCTTCCCTTGTAACCTTCTGTTGGTCCAACAGTTTCAATATAGCTCCATGCAGATATCGCATTCGTGTCAGGGATTTTGAGTCGTACTATGCAGGTAGCGGACTCACTTGCTGGCAAGAACAACACGAAAATCGCATGGATGTGGTAAATGCATGTGAGCCGGAGATACCATGGCCATATTTTCTGGCTCTCTCGCGTACGGCTGAATATACAGGAAAGCTCATGGCATACCTAAGTCCAACATGCTTTAAGAAGTCCGAAATGCGGTCCTAGAGGCTGGTAGTTACTGTCTTCCATTGCTATCCCTTGCTTTCCAAGCTCTCTATCCAAGCAGATGGCAATTGACCATACTCTTTAATTTTTGTTCAGTCATTTTCTCTTGCTTATTGCATTTTGGCTTGACCGCCGTACCTGTCATGAGACGCCCTAACTTAGGGACTGCCGTCTCATTATCGGCAGTCTGGACTCTATCGACAGCTGGGCTCAAAGTCGCTGCTGACGCCCAGGATGCGGCAAATGCATATCTCTCCTCTCTTTCAGTCACCACAGTCTCTGGTCCGGTTTCGGGTAGACCAACAGATCTGGCGAGCGCTCGTGCTGCCGTCCTAGCAGGAAATTACACTTCCCGGCTACACCATGAGACAAGAAGCCGTTGTCCAGCAAGCTGCAGTACCAGCCTCAATTCGAGCGCTTGGTACGTTTATCATGAGGTCAACCGCCTCAAAGCCTGCAATGAGACTATGCTCCTGGATTTTGCCCTATTCAATGCCATCAATGATACCAAGTCACACGTCAGTATTTCTGCGTGTACGGCAGATTTACAATCGTCGGCTGGTGATAGCATCGAATCGGCAACAACATGTGCGCTCAAGAATGTGAGGCAGGTCGAAACAAAATCACCTGTGCAACTTGCTTCATCGGGCTCTTTATCATCGATGCATGTCACAGATGTTATTGCTGCCCTGGATCAGCTCCATGCATTCTCGACCCTGGCTTCATCTGGTTGTGATGAGACTATCAAGTATGCGTATTCTGGAGAGGCTGTTGTTGGCGTCTACGTCGGGTCAGGTCTTTCTGAACAGAATACCCTCACAACTGTTCTCGACAAGCTCAGCGAACAAGTCAAGAGTGATGGTGGTGTCTCAGAGAATCTACTGGCCCAGATGTGTAGCAACTCGTCTGCCAGATACTCTCTAGGTGTTTTTGTCAATACTCAGCGCCAACTGGGCCTTGTCCAACAGGGTGTACAGACATGGAAAAACAGTAGTTGCATAACCACAATGGAGAAGACTACATCAAATTGGCAGACTACAACCTATCTTGCGGCGTCTTTCGCCCACAGCAACTCTTCCGCTCACAACACAACCGTTGGGTCCCAACCAAGGGCTATGTTAGCCAGTGACACCACTTGTCGCACTATCCAGGTGCAATTTGGTGACTTATGTCCTTCATTGGCCACCGAGTGCGGTATTTCGGAGGCAGATTTTGAAAAGTATAACCCTGGATCGACCTTTTGTAATAATTTGCAGCCAGGCCAGCACGTCTGTTGCAACGCTGGAACCTTACCAGACTATTCTGTTAAGCCTGATTCGAAGGGCAACTGCTATTCTTACTTGGTCAAGACAGGAGACTCATGCTCGTATCTTGCTGCTGCTTATGATATAGCGAGCAACGATCTCATAGAGTCGTACAATAAGAAAACATGGGGCTGGAATGGTTGTCAGAAATTGTTTGCTGGCTACAACATCTGTCTCAGCACTGGCTATCCTCCCATGCCTGCCCCGGTTGCCAATGCTGTCTGCGGACCGCAGGTTAATGGAACTTCATCCCCTCCTCCGGGAAGTGATTTCAGCACATTGAATGAGTGCCCTCTAAATGCATGCTGTAACATCTGGGGCCAATGTGGAACAACAGACGACTTCTGTGTCCCATCCAACTCCAGTACTGGAGCACCTGGCACGGCTGCTCCTAACCAAAATGGATGCATCTCCAACTGCGGTAGCGACATAATTTCATCAGGCGCCCCCAGCGAGGTTTACAACATTGCGTATTTTGAAGCATTTGACTGGCAGCGGCCTTGCTTGCACATGGCAGTCTCGGATATCGACACTTCAGCCTATTCTCATGTTCATTTTGCATTCGTCACCCTAAACAAAGATTTTTCTATCAATATCACGGGTGTGGCTGATCAACTGCCTTTGCTCCAGGGAATGGATGGAATCAAACGGGTTGTATCGATTGGCGGCTGGGACTTCTCTACCAATCCAAGCACTTACACAATATTCCGCGATGTTGTTTCTTCTGAGACAAATCGGCAAACATTGGTCGCGAACGTTGTTCAGTTTGTAAATGACTATGACTTGGACGGTATTGACTGGGACTGGGAGTATCCAGATGAGCCCGATATCCCCGGCATCCCCAAGGGATCCGAGGCCGAGACGACCGGTTACTTTTTACTGCTCGATGAGCTAAAATTGAAGATGCCGGCCGGTAAAACCGTTTCCATTACTGCTCCAGCATCCTTTTGGTATTTACAATACTTTCCTATACAGGCTCTAAGTCTCGTTGTCGATTATATAGTCTACATGACATATGACCTTCATGGGCAGTGGGATTATAGTAATAAGTATGCAAGTCCAGGGTGCGGCTCATATGACCAAGGTCTTGGAAACTGTTTGCGATCTCACGTTAATCTCACGGAGACTACCAATGCTCTTTCTATGATCACCAAAGCAGGCGTACCGTCCAACATGATCGCCGTGGGTGTCAGCAGCTATGGCCGCTCGTTCCAAATGTCCGCTCCAGGCTGCTGGACTTCACAGTGTACCTACACGGGACCTGATTCGGGAGCGTATCCTGGAACCTGCACGAATACAGCTGGGTATTTGTCCAACTACGAGATTGGCTTAATTGTCTCCCAAAACCCTACGGCGCAGCAGTACTGGGATGGGGACTCCTACTCAAATATTGTTGTATTCAACAACACTCAGTGGGTTGCGTATATGAATGATACCAACAAGGCTAGCCGGAAGGCTCTTTTCCCAGCTATTGGATTCCTTGGAAGTGCTGACTGGGCGGTTGACCTCCAGTCCGACAGCGGAGGCAACTCAGGCTCAGACTCTGGGTCCTCATCTGGACAGACAATCTATGTTGACCCTAGCATTTGGTCCTCAGTAACTCCCCAAGTGGTTGCTCCGCCGGGTGCGACGCTTATCTGGCCCCCGATGCCTCTTTCGAGCACTACCACAATCAGCTTCCCCCTGTGGACTACCCTGATCGAATACTCGAGCTTAACAACAGTCACACAGACGTTGACAGGTGGCCAGACAACAGTCTATCCTTCGTACATTCTTGGATCAACACTTACGACCATTACAATCCCTCCAGGTAAGTCACAATTTGTTCTTCAAGTGGGCATCATGTGCAATCTTTGGGACTTAGTTAACGAGCTATCCTATGCTCTCAGTGACAACTACTCGTATCCCTGTCTGGGGTGTTTCTCTCAACGTTAGCTCAACAGGTGGACCAATCTACCTCACAAGTTCTGTTCAACCGCCACCGATCACTGTTACCGTTACTCCGTAAGTACAGCTGCTTGTATCTACTCTCTGGTGTCTATCAACTCTTGACCGGCTTTCATATTGACTTTATTTCTTGCCGATTGTAGGATCATTGGCGGAACCACTTCCATCATTGGCGCCACGAAAACTACGACGAGCACCGGAGGGCCTGTTATATGGGGCTCTCAGACGTACATCAGAGATGACGAGACAGAAACTCTAGGAGGCCACACCACAGTAATTAATGGCAAGACTCTACCACCTACTGTCGTCACTGTCACGCCGAATCCCCATCCTACAACAACAAACACAACTCCAGATCCCATAATTAACCCCAAGACACCTAAATGGACATCTGGTACAGGAAGTGTTATCAAACCTACCGCCAAACCAGGATGCATTGGCTGTGGCTTGCCGTGTAAGTTCCAGATACCCATCTTGTACAGGCCCATCAACGCTGCATTAGCTAACTCATTATCTTTATGACTCAGGCTTGCTCTTTTGCGACCCTGACTGCCCATTCTGCCCCCCTGGTGCATTTCCGCCATCTGGTGGTGGTGGTGATGATGGGGATGACGACGAAACTTCAACATCAACTGCACCAACTGCTGCCTATACAATCTTGCTTGAGACTGCATTGGCCGACGATGCATTTCCGACAGGACTTACGTCGCCAGACGACCTGTCATCCATGTGGTCCGAGGGAATGTCCGACCTCAGCTCCATGTTTGGCCTATATAGCACTACTAGCTCCACTACCCCAACAAGTACCAGCAACACTCCAACTTCATCCATAGACATCGCAACACACACGCCAACGGCGGATTGTGACTTCTGGGATGAGGGCTGGGGCTGGACTTTTGAGATATACAACATTGACTGGTGGACATCAGACGGGAGCACTATCCTGGAAGATCAAGAGAAAGGATGCGGTGCACTAACAGGTTGGGAATGGCATCCCGAGACGGACACTGAGTACGCCTATGCCTACTTCAACCTTGATTTTTCATCAGTGAGGGCTGCGTCGAGCGTGCTATTGTCTCAGCCGGCGGCCCCAAGATTGATTGTACAGGCCACGGCCTCACTGGAAAGAAACGAAGTCAGATCGATGGAAAACCGAACTTGAGCGCTAGGGGCCGCGTCAAAAGTGAAGCCATGCCCCCGTCTTACTCAGACGAGCAAATAAAAGAGTTTCAGCAATTTTACTCTCAAAACCAGACATTCCGCTCATATTCGCCAATGAACTGGCGCACTATTAGTCCTACCGCTATACCGACACCGAATACATCCCGGTGATACGGAACAAAGCCAGAAGATCTTATGAGTATTATTGGGTATTATGAGCTCGAATTATGGAGGAGAAGTAACATGAAGAATTAGCTAGTGTATCTCATTACAACAGCCAGTATCTCTTTCCTTTTCGCGAACGCGTGATTTTGTACAGATCTCGACCAACGTCTCTCTGCCAAAGGGGAGTCTAGATACGGAGTAGAAGCATCATGAGGCTGGCTAAACAAGTTATGTACATAGAGTCGGTGTCTTTATTAAGACTAAAACTTGACAAGCAAGAAATGAAACATGTCTATGTATTTGCAGTTGCATGGCAAGGGGTTTGTGAACTGATCAGTCCGGGATTTACCTTGTCACATAACGTGATATCGGGCTACATGTACATGCAGTTGGTTAACCCTCGCATGTAAAGAGGGTGTGATGTCTACTTAAATGCATACCTGTATATATAGTATAGGTATTTATATAGGTAGGTAGCTAGTATATAAACCAAGAGGCTGCCCGTTTTGTCAATCTGCTCTCTTCACCTCTCGTTTTACATCATTCACGATAGCACGAAGCCCCCACCAGCACAGAATTGCAAAAATGGCCGATAGTACGCATAGTTCCTACATTTGTTTCCTTTGCAACTAACAGCGACCAAAGATAGCTAATGTTTTATTTATAGATGTTGTCCAAAAGACAGATGTTGTCCAAAGGACAGATGCTGACCTTACAGAGAGTGTCCTTCAAACTTCGACCCTGGAGTTTCCTGGCATTCTAACTGTCACTCTTCACGAAGCAGCTGGTCTATCTAAAGGAACTGTTGACTCGGAGCCAGATGGCTATAATGAGTACTCCGATAACTATGATCATAACCATACAGCAGATAAAAGAATGCTAGGTTATTGCCTACGATGCAAATATCCTCAAACACTAGTTGAATATGACAAATGTCAGATACCTCTTACATGCTATTGGGGGACCACAGAAAACCCCTCATGGCACTGGGGCTATGGAATATGTAAATTCTATGTTACGCGTCCTTCCGAATTGCTCGTTTCCTTCTATCACCCGACAGGTTCCAAGTTCAGCCAAGACGTGTTTCTCGGATCAGCGCGAGTACGCCCGTTTGATACGCCAGGAGAATCTACGCCAAAATGGCTACCGATTGAAGATGGCATCGGCATGATTCGCATCAGCTATGACTATACATACATGGAAAATAAGGCATCGGAAGAGACAGAATTTGATGGTCAGTTTTATGGCGTAGAGAGGAAGTCCTTTGGATACATCATTCAGAATAAAAAGGGCAAATTTGAGGCAATGTATGCTGGGAAATACTTTGAAACAGACAAGCTTTTTCTATCCCAAGTATCAAGAGGATTGCCTAGTCGCATCAACCATCCTTTCATATACCCAACCACATTTTATTTCGAACTAGAGGAGCGATTACAACTCTACTCTCCACTCGCCATAGGAGGGCACCTTTTTAACCATCTCTTGGAGCAGCAATATTTTGACGCCGACAGATCTCGATTTTACATTGCCGAGATTCTCTGCGCGCTAGAATGTTTGCATGATAAACATCACATCTTCGCCTGGTTGAAGCCTAGAAGCGTTCTACTGGACGGCATGGGTCATATTGCGCTCTGTGGTTTCGGTCTTTTCATCTCGGAAATCAGCCAAGGGAGCCCTAGGAGACAACATCGACTACCAGAATACCCAGCACCCGAATTATTACTTGGTCAGAATGATAATCGTATGGCAGACTGGTGGACATTGGGCATTTTTCTATACGAAATGTTAACAGGGCTTCCTCTTTTCTATGATGAGGATCCTGAAAAATTGCCGACAAGATCCTCAATCAGACCATTGAAGTACCAGAGTCTTTACCACGAGCAACTCAGGATATCATAACAGGATTGCTTTGTCGCAATCCCAAGCGACGGCTGGGAGCTAATGGAGGCGTTTCCGAGATTAAAGCTCACCCGTTCTTTGAGGGAATCGAATGGCACACCCTCATCCAACGCAAATATCAACCCTCTTTTAAACCAAACTATTACTCCTCTCACCTTGAGCACCATGGAGTGGTTGAATCACATGAGCCACCACCCTCTCCGCCATTTATACCTTTCAGTCTTAATCGGATGTATCCGGAGCACAGGAGCTATACCCCTAGAATCCGCCAAACACTCGTCCAGACAGATAATAATTGGGACCTAATATGGGAAGACTCTCATCCCCAAGGATTCCATTTTTACAATCGCGTTACAGGAGAGAAGCAGCCTATCCTTCCTCAGGCTGTGGAGTCTATCGCATCTGGAGATACCGTTCAAGCCGACGAGGCTTATATCACTGTTCCTGACCAACGCCAGAAGCTCGCCACCCTCAAAGCAGCATTGCAGGCTGGATACGACAATGTTATCTCACAGCTACTGGGATACGGAGTAAACTTGAACGTTCGCATGGATGAGTGGCGTGAAACCCCTCTATTATGGGCTGCACAGCATGAAAATCTTTCTCTAGTGAGGTTATTCCTTGAAAACGGCGCTGATGCGAATTATGGGACTTATAATCTCGAGGATCAATATGTACTGATAGCCGCTGTGAGAACGGGCAACCAGCAGATTGCAGAGGTTTTATTGAAAAAGTCTCGTCGGGTTATATGCACGATCGCTTTGAGCCTCGCTGTTGATCAGAACGATGGCCCTATGGCCAAACTCTTGCTTGAAAATGGCGTGAGGTGCGAATTCGAAGAAATGGATCGGCGGCCGCCGTATGAACCAGATCCCTTCGATACCACCACCAGCTGCGCATTTCCCGTTGGAGAACCAGAGGAGTTTATTCATCCGCTGTTCCGTGCTGTTGTATATGGAAACGAAGACATGGTTAGGCTTTTGCTCTCGTACGGCGCCGATGCCAACGTGGGTTACCATGGCCTTGCTTGGTACAAATTGAAGATGGACCGGGAGGAGAGAATTAAGTTTGAGTGCGGCAGGGTGATACATGTTGCCATGGAGCTGAGGCAACATAAAATTGTGGAATTGCTGCTTGAGAATGGCGCAGACATTAATCTCGGTCGACCTATCTGGGATGTAAGGACTCATAATTGTAAACTGGTTCCGAGAGATGTGTTTCAAAGAGTTAGAGCTGGCTTAAGGGCGGCAGTGGCAGCAAGGGAAGAGTGGAAGACTGCAGTTATTGCGTAAGTCGTTTTTATGGTAGTATGATAGAGGTCAACGTTATGTGTATCATCTCAACATGTACACTGAGCGAGCTTGTTTTCGCCTCTTTGCAATTACAGTAACAACATTTTATTTTCGTAACTCGTGGTGTACTTGAACTCTATAGCTATTACTCAAATCTTTTCTTTGTCGCAATCTCCGTCGTCGTGAGATGGCAAAATGATAGGCAATAATAGGCTTGGGCCAAAGTCTTGCTTTTCACCCGTGTCACAGTTGACACCCTGCCTTTGATCATTGGCTTCGTTCTCAGCAGCAAATCTATATGAACGGCATTCTGTAACATAGAGCAAGGCACTGATTAGCCATAAATTCAACCAGACGTGGAGCTTATTAAGGGCTAGATGCATGTAGAATACAAGGTAGGCAGCAAGGTAATCATACCGCAAACGTCAAATCTCTCTCCTTTAACCAGGAACGCAATAAAGCCACGATGCGTCACCAGGAAGATGTTCTTGTAAGAACGAGATAGCTCCTTGAGGCGCCTCCGAACTGTCTCAGCACGAACGACAGCACCTTCGAAACTATGAGGCGGGTAATCCCACTCTTCGTGACAGGCGGAGAAATCGAACTGCGCGAATTTGGTCGCAATTTCGGCGCGCGACAACCCTTTATTGCAAATAGCCTCGTCGTGGGTTTCGCGCAAGTCCGGCCACACCTGGAGCTCGACGTTGATAGAAGAGCTGTTGAGGTACTGGTCGAAAATGATAAGAGCTGTCTGAATGGTACGAGTCATTGGAGACACGATTATGAGGTCAGGCTGAGCTGGTAGGCAGACTTTACTCGCTTGTTGAGATCCGACTTCAGTCAGAGGGGGATCTCGGTGGGGGTAACCCCGATCAACACTGAATGCGCAATTAGACCTCAGCTTCTTGATGATGTTCGTGGAGTTTCTTTAATGCTTACTTGTGAAGAGCTTGTCCGTGTCGCACGATATGAATTGTCGCCATGTTGTGCTCAATGTTGATGCTGAAGGTGAGAGAAGAGGAAATTGCAGCATATTTGCACGTAGGTAAAATGTCGCCAACTGGTGGTACCCCGAGCGTTGGGGAAGATCTGTTCTGAATTCAATGTTAGTGCGCTTAAGAAGAATCTCCGCGTATGCTAGCTTGGAAGCTCCTGCTTTGATGTAAATACGACATCAAAAGCCATTCTTATGGATTAAAAACAAAGCAAATTTCGATTAGCCGCAATAAAATGATTACCTAGGTATGAGAAGGCATGGGAGCAAGAGATGCGATATAGTAAGGATGATCTAGGTTCAAGTCATACGCTGTTCACTGAGTGAATGCATAATGAGGTTCAATGGCGAATTAACTGCTGACATACAGCCGCAGTGCTCCAGATTTTGTCACAAAATGCCTCATTTGGGAGAGCGTTACTGCTCTATTTTCTTTCTACAGAAAGGCGACATTGTATGACTATCCGAAGGTGTAGTCTTATTCTTCAGCTCATTGTGAAGGAAGCCTCAGTTACTTGTCTTGTGCTGCGTTCCATGGATTACTAGAATATTTAGCACAACTCATACGACTATCAAGTTCGTGTGGCCTATAAAAGAATATTAAAGAAGATAAAAAAATACTGGCCTATGAAGCCCTATGTTGTCTTTTCACTGGTTTCTTGGGGCTTGTCCTTCTCTTCGCCTGCCTCTTTGCCCTCAATAGCATCTGTAATCGAGACAATCCCTAGCTTGACAGCTTCAGAGGTTGTGAAGGCCCCGTATACATCTACCTCATCTTGCTTACCATAGCCCTCCACTGGGAAGAGTTTATTTAGTATGTAGAAGACAATTGAACTGATGAAGAACCCTGTATCGCTGAGAGTTAGTACATTATCCTTCTCTTGTGTCGAATAGAGAGAACACCTACCGATCAGGAAAGCGATGTAGAACAACTGGTATACTGCTCTAGGCGCATTATCTGCCCCATTTGACGTGACAACCAGGCCGCCGATTGTCGGCGCCCATCCACACAGCCAAGCTGGGATGGCCCTCCAATTGATGCCGTGCCAGAACCAATATGAGGAATCGTACGGTCTATACAAATGGCTGACTTGGATCTTACGATGACGGAGCAAGAAGAAGTCCGTAGCCATAATGCCCATAATTGGTGAAAGGAAAACTGCGAAAGAACTTAGAACATTGATGAATGCCGAAGCGGTGTTGATCAGCTGCCATGGTTGTACCACCCAGATAGCCACGAACGTTATGATGGCGCCGCGACGAATGTTGATGTAATTCGGGAACAAACCAGCAAGGTCGATGCCTCCTGCAATTACGTTTCCACAAACATTCTGGAACATGGAGGTTAAAGCAAAGCCAAAAGAGAGGAAGAACACGCCTGCTCGGCTTTTAGAAGAACCACGGCCGCTGTCCATCATGACCATCAAAAGATCAGGCGGATTCCAGTAAATATCGCCATAGATCTTTTGAGCGGCGCTGGTGGTCACCAAACCGCAGAAACAAACCAGCACCCCTACCACGACACCAGACAGAAATGTCCCACCAACGTAGTGCTTCCAGCTTCGAGAGTACCGAGAAAAGTCGCTCCCATTTGTTAAGCCCGCAGCGAAATTTCCTATCATCTGGTTTATGCCCATCATGATCAGCCAACTGGAGTCCCAGGAGGATGTTGTTGGCATTGTCTGTCCAGTTGTCCAGAGTGTACCAGCTCCTTTAGCAGTAGCAAGCGCCCAGATCATCATAGACAGCATGCCAAGCCCACAATACAAGGACGTTAGCTGAAATAGAAGCTTGTACTTCTCGGGAGCAATGAGCAGGAATGGAGCAGATACAGCCCAGAAGACGATGAAACCAACGAACTCATATCCGGTCGCCGGCATGCTCGCGGGCAAAAAATTGGGCATGGTGGCGAACGAGGGCCAGATAGCGGTGATGCAGACTGCGGCTAGCTTGCCACCAGTCCAGCATTGCACAGCTGACCAGATGAAATTGAGAAGAATTCGTTGAAGCAAGGGAATGTAAGACGCTCTAAGACCCCACGAGAAACGATTCTGTACCGTAAACCCGACATGGTACTGATATAAAAGACTCATGTTAGCTCTTACGCATACAAATAACACATTCATGGTTGTGATTGAGTCGAAACTTACTTTAAGGCCGCACCATGCAATCACAACCGAAAAAGGAGTATCAACAGGGAGCCGACGACTATCACAAGCATGGACTGGCCAACTGAAAAACCTTGTGCTGAATAGTGAATTAAAGTCAGCTCTTGCCGCATCTCACCGTAGGGAACGTCAACTGACTCAAGAACGCATTAGGTGTCTGCCAGGTGGAAATACTCAAATAAGCCCCGTAGCCAAAGTAATGAATCCATTCTGTAGGCTGTTAGCAGGCACGTAATATTCATAATAGCCTTAGAAATCGTGACGGGAAAAGAGGATCTTACCCCAGGTACGGCGCTGGGGAGGCAAAGGAATGAGATCGCGGTTGCTCCACGCGTCGGTTTGCTCATGTTGACTTTCGTCGCCATGAAGGCGAACCGTCTCATTCAAAGATCTTAGACGACGCTTTAAGCTACCTTCCATGATCTTAGATTGGTAGAGTATGATATCGAGTGAAAGTGAGAGGTTAATAGCTGACGATTTCTAGACTTGTTATACGAGAAGGTGATGGCACCCGATAATCGGAGATTATAAAGGTATATAGATAAGAACGGGACCTTATCCTCCAGATTACCAGATGGCTGATAGCTAGACGCGAGACAAATGAGATATTGAGATATCTCATCAGGATGTCTATCTTGCGGGGTAGATAGAATCTGGGGAAATAGTTATCTCTAGATTAGGATTGGCATTGTTACATGTGGTATGTGTTACCGAGGGTATTGTCGGCTTAACAAGAGGCGATCTGTACAAGTTGAGTAACAAATTGGAGGTCGATGTTCATATCGACATGCCTACTCCGTCGGCGAACCTATCAAACTTCATCTATATGGAAAACAAGGGCAAAGACGCCTAAAGGAACTATCTTAAAGGACGAGTTAATAAACGCCATTGAATGCTAATAAGATTACATTTATAATACATTCTCTGATAGGCAAAGCTTTCTTTGGATATAAGGCGATATCAATACCTGCATGAACATATCTATCACTGGTCAAGCACCTCATTTAGACTGTCGCAGAAACTAACCGTCACTGGATAATGTAGCGCCTAAACAGGCGTCTGCCTCAGATCCTGAGGTTCTAGTATAGAACGCCGAGCTGCTAGCGTAGAGCTTATCACTACAGACATGAGTCAGGTGTTGTTGGACGATTACCCTTGGCAGAGTTGACGTTTATCTCACTTTCGAGGCCGAAGACGGGAATTATCTGCTCTTAAGCAAGAAATTGCCGGACTTAGATGAACCAGTAACCTTAGCGCGAAGAGCTATGTTATCAAAGAAGGGAGCGTTACTTTGTCGAGCTAGAATATGAACACCCAAACTGCGGGGGTGGATACAAGCCGGGAAGCTTTACGAGATTGCCCCTTATTTAGCATCTCCCACCTTGATCGGCACGGCCTTCCTAACTTGGTGATGCCACTTATAAAGCCATATGATCGGGGAACTTACTATCTCTACTTGGCACACCAAGCCCCAAAAAGCTAACACCGCAAGCGACATATTCTCTATCGACGTATATTCCTCAGGTGAGTGGATCTATCTCTTAGGGGAGATTCGTACAGTACACTAAGCCGCCATCAAAAGTGAAGCTCCACGATAGCACTTAGACTGACTGGGCCTGAATCATTCAAATTTATGTTTATCTAGCTCTATAATAGTCCCCAAGACCGGAAAGTAAAGGGTTAAGAAAAACCACTTTGTTCGAATAGTTGATGTAATGTTGCCCATAAGTCTCGAGGCAATGTAGGACGAAATACAGGAACTCCCCCCTTCTCATCATCTTCTCTGGATCAATCGACTTCCTTGGATTCACTTTCTACCAGTCTTCATTGCTCACTCCTACCTCAGTATGGGTTCTCTCCCGTCTTCCAAGCATCTCCGTGTTGGCGTTGACGTCGGTGGCACAAACACCGACGGGGTTCTGATTGACCCCTCAAGAGCATCGGAGCCTGATAAAGGCATTCTGGCATGGCATAAAGCAGCAACAACAACAAATCCCAGCGACGGCATTAACAATGCTATTACCACAATGTTTGCTGCAGCCAACATCAGTCCAGCTGATGTCGCCAGCGTAACAATTGGAACAACACACTTTGTTAACGCTGTCATGGAACGCGATGCCAACCGGCTCTCGAAAGTAGCTGTCATCCGTTTATCAGGGCCATTTGGGAAACATGCACCTCCGTGCGTGGATTGGCCGGATGATATGCGTGAGATTATCCTCCGATATTACGCTCTCGCTAAGGGTGGCCTAGAAGTTGATGGATCTTTAATAAGCGACATTGACGAGGCCGAGATTAGATCTTGTTGTAAAGAGATTAAGGCCCGCGGGATTAAGAGCATTGTTGTGAACGGTGTCTTCAGCCCTATTGATACAGTTGAGCGACAGGAAGAGCGTGCAGCTAAGATCATTAGAGATGAGATCCCTGGCTGCGACGTTGTGTGCTCTAATGAAGTTGCGAACCTCGGTTTCCTGGAGCGAGAGAACGCAGCAGTCCTCAACGCGTCAATTCTAAGCTTTGCAAGGAAGACAATCCGATCTTTCCAAGAGCCAGTGAAGAAACTTGGTCTCGAATGCCCCGTCTTTATTACACAGAATGACGGAACGCTTCTCTCTGGGGAGATGGCCGCCCGCCTTCCAATCAGAACTTTCTCCAGCGGTCCGACGAATAGTATGAGAGGAGCAGCTTTTCTAGTTGGAGAAGAGCTTAATGAGGATATTATGGTTGTCGATATCGGTGGTACGACTTCAGATGTTGGTCTCCTGTTAGCAAACGGATTTCCGAGACAGCAGGCGGCATATAGCGACCTAGCGGGAGTTCGAATGAATTTTTCGTGCCCCGACGTGAAGAGCATTGCTCTAGGTGGTGGTTCCATCGTTCGCAAGGGCAATTCCATGACCATTGGCCCTGATAGTGTTGGCTACAAATTAACTAAGGAAGCCGTTGTGTTTGGTGGTCAGGTTCTCACGACGACAGACTGCATAGTCCTATCCGAATCGACCATGATCGTCGGCAATCGAGATTTAGTCAACGGGGCTCTGACAGATGAAGAGATGGTAAGATTCAAGTCCATTGTCAAACATAAGCTAGAGAAGGTCATCGACTTGATGAAGACCTCTCCTGGTGATGTTCCTGTACTCCTTGTAGGAGGCGGAGCGATTATTGCACCCGATGTACTGGAGGGCGCAAGTAAGGTTATCAAGCCTAAGTTTGCCGAGGTTGCCAATGCCATCGGGGCAGCAACCGCTCGTGTAAGCGCCGTTATTGATACGGTAAAATCGACAGAGTCAAAGACTACAGCGCAATTACTGGAGGAAATATCTGCTGAGGCAGTTGATAAAGCCGTGGCTGCTGGTGCCTTGCCAAATTTTGTTACTATTGCTGAAATTGAAACAATTCCCCTGCAGGTAAGTTTTCCATTCTCTCTCTTCCCTATCCTATCACAGGCTATAAGCTAGGCAATAGAGCATTCGATGGAAGACTTGAAGCTCACATCAATCCCAGTATATCGCCAACAGGTCAAGGTTCATCGTTCGTGCCGCAGGCGATTTTGACTACTCTAGGACAGACTTGGCCACTATACCCGTTGCCAGAAAGGATGGTGAAGAGTTTGAGATGGATGTATACGAGAAAACAGCCAAGGCAAAGATCGAAAAAGTAACATCTGAGTTTGAGAGCGAAGCTGAATTACTCGCCTATCGGCCTCATGTCCGAGAACGAGTCTGGTTCGTCAATGAAACAGATTTGGGCTGGATCTCTACTGGCTGCTATATTCTCGGCACCGGAGGTGGAGGGTCTCCATATCCTGACATGATTCGCGTTCGTCAGTTGCTTCGGGCCGGCGCTGTGGTTCGGGTTGTCAACCCCTACGACCTGGCAGATGATGCTTCGGTGGGCTGTGGCGGTGGAATGGGCAGTCCAACCGTTGGCATTGAGAAATTACCAGGCGACGAGATGATGGAGGCTCAAACTGAGCTTTACAAGATCTGTGAGAAGCGCCCAACGCATATGATCGCCCTGGAGATTGGCGGAGGAAACGGCTTGCAGGGAATGATTCTCGGAGCAAGCCTTAATATGGACATTCCTTGTATCGATGGCGATTGGATGGGCAGAGCTTACCCCGAAAAGAACCAGACAACACCCGTCGTCTTTAACGAGAGATGTCCAATCTGGTCTCCCGTAGCCATGTCGGACGGAAATGGAAATGTGGTGCTTATTCCGAAGGCGACGTCGGATCTGCAGGTAGAGCGCGTACTACGTGCTGGCTTGAGCCAGATGGGCTCGCAGACTGGCTGCGCAGACTCTCCTGTGACAGGCGCCGAGATGAAAAGGTGGGTTGTCCAGCATACCATATCCCTCGCTTGGAGGATTGGAAGGGCAGTAAGCAGGGCCCGATTGACCAACCGTGTGGACAATGTCGCGGAGACGATTATCCATGAGTGTGGAGGATCTCAAGCAGCCAAGGTCATTTGGAAGGGCAAGATAATTGGCGTTGAACGAACGCTCCGTATGGGGCACGTTTATGGAGAGTGTATCGTTGAAGGAGCCGATATCGTTGAGCGTGATGATCTCACACAAGAGAGCGAGACGCAGTTCAAGGGTTTCATCAAGATCCCCTTCAAGAACGAAAATATCGCAGCGGTTAAAATGGCGTCGTTAAAGGATGTATTACGGACAGAAAAGCAAGAAGATGTTTTGGCCATTGTTCCAGATTTGATATCTGTGATTGATGCTCAGAGTGGCGAAGCTATTGGAAGTAAGTATCTCAATTATCTGCTAAATTATAGTTGAGCATAGACTAACTAGCCACAGCACCGGAGTATAGATACGGCTTGCTTGTTATTGTTCTTGGAATAGCAGCCAGCGACAAGTGGACCGGCGCTCAGAGAGGTATTGATATCGGTGGACCGAAGGGCCTGGGTATGCCGCATCTAGAGTATGAACCCCTTGGAAAGTTTGTTACGCCGGTGAGCGTCATAGACGAGTTTGATCAAAAATAGAAGTCTTGCTGTGAATTCATACTGGACTGTGCTTGGATAGTAACAGCAATAGTCACGAGGCTATGAAGATTATGGCACAGCCCAACATGAGCACGGTCCAGAATGTCCACTCTATGAGTCGATGGTCCCTCTTCTCAAGTACGAACCCTCGCTGGTCTACACCTGCTTAGAAGTGCACGTCATAGCCAACGTGAGCGGCTTTTATTGTGCAACTGACTTTGCCAGTGACAAAGCTGTCGTTATGCCGTTCTTTGCACCCTCCCGGTTAACTCTCTTGGCGGCCACATCCAATTCCTGCGTGGCCTTCGATCAACCTCTTATGAATACCCTGGGCGCCTTGGTTCCTGCTTTTATTCTTCCGCTGGCTTCAGCTTTGAACTGGACATATTTTCGACCTCTGGTTACTCGGACGATGCATTTCCCCACACTTCTACTCACAGATGGCAATGCTATCCCCAAGGTAACTACGACTTGTATCCCCGTATCTGGAAACGATACTAAGACAATCCTTTCAGCTTGGATTTGGCACTGGGACTGCTTGGTATAAGGACAGCCCAGAAGATCCTCTGAGCCCTCAGCTCGTTGAACTGCTGAAAGCTGCCCTTCTACAAGGCTACTTACATATCGACACTGCAGACTCATACGGAACTGAGCGAGAAGTTGGCCTAGCAATACAGAAAAGCGGCATTTCACGAGAGAAGCTCTTTATCACTACCAAGGTTCAAGATGGATGGGAAAATGTTCCGGCAGCTTTGGACGCCAGCCTCGAGAAACTTGGGTTGGAATATGTGGATTTGTAGGACCTCTGATCTGGTGCAAAGCATATCTTACTCACAAACTAGCAGGTACCTTTTGCACAACCCGTACGTAATCGGCTCCAACGAAGGTATACAATCAGCATGGAAGGGACTCGAGGCCGTCAAAGCGCAAGGAAAAGCCAAATCTATTGGCATTTCCAACTTCCAAAGGCATCATATCGAAGCCCTTCTCGAGACATGCACTGTCAAACCAGTCATAAATCAGCTGGAATTCCATCCGTATCTCCAACGCTCCAACGATTTTGTGCCTTGGATGCGCGAACATGGCATTGAGGTATCGTCCTTCAAGAGTTTGGCGCCAATCACTATGGGTAAAGGAGGGCCTCTAGATGATCTTCTTCCGTCACTTGCAACAAAGTATAGGGTGTCGGAATCAGTAATATTGCTGAGCTGGTGCATTGGACAAAATATTGTTCCCATCACTACAACGTCTATCCAGTCTCGCCTTGATGAGTACAAAATTGCTACTGAAACAAAGCTGGAACCGGCAGACGTCGAGCAAATCAGCCAGGAGGGGTCTAAGCATCACTTTAGATGGTGGGGAAAGGATTTTTCGGACCTGATGATAGATCTTAGAAGCTCCCAGGCAAGAGTAGAGGAAGAATGGAACCATGAATTCCCTGTCGTCTGGAACTGGTCGTTCCTACCTGTGATTCGTACTTAGCGACTTTTTTCTCACAGTAATAACCCAAGACATGGCCCTAGTACTTTACCAACCTTTGCTTAGCCAATCAATCATTGTCATTACCGAGCAACCCAAGAAATGACAGCAAAGGACTAACAGCATAGTCAAATCTGCGACGTGGCAAAATGGCCTGCTCAGCTTGGGAGCCATCCTGCCCCGAGCAGCAGTTAAGATGAAGATGGGGGCATTTGTGAATTTCGCTTTATATTTTATCAACTTCAACTGAAATTTACTAATCTTGATGAATGATTATCTACGTATATGAATATTAATGCGAGCAAAGGGCAAAAAGTACACAACGGTGGTCTATAAATTGATGCCTCACCACCTAAAAGCGCATCACGCTTGATTGAACTTTAGGATGCCATCGGACTCTGAAAGTTTCCCATGTTGTATGCAGAGCAAATAAATGTTAGAATGGGAAACCCGTCGAACACACCTGCAGAATTGTTGGGCCTTGCAGCATTCCTAACCTGAGGCTTTGACCATCAAAGCCGCAGAATCTTTGTATCCGTGAGGGGTTTATCTGTACTCATGTGGGCTACATGTATTTATTTTCCTCTCTATGAACCCCAATGGTCGTACGAATGGCCTTTGTTGCCTTCCTAGTCTGATACATGCAAGATACGGACGCCAGTCAGGTCAATTTGCAAGTATTTGCGTGAACGTACTGTGGACGTCTTCCGACCTGTATCAACATCTATCAGTGCGATCACTTAATTAGCGAATACTTGCAATATGGCAGAATCGGAAGCGAGTACTTTCCCATAAGTTTGCCCAATTATGCTTCGGACCGATGCTAACGATGAAAGCCAGGAAACTTCGGAACAAGTAATGCTCCCGAAGACGGAAGACTCATGGCACAATTCACCGGAACAATGTCAACAAATTCTTGACAACGAAGATGATCTTGAGAAAATGGATTGCATTCATAATATCTTAGTATTATTGAGAGCTTCCTTCCCCAAGAACGATGGAGCAAATCACTTTTATTCTCAATGGAATCGCTGCGCCGCAATTCATCCTCACATTCAGACTCTAAGAGACAAGGTGGTTGCCTTGAAGCCCACAGAGCCAATGGACAATGATGATCAGGAGTTATATACTGAGCTTGTTCTTAATGACATTTGGTGTGTTTTATTTGCCAAGAAAACTGTTTGTATTATCTCTAATTGAATTCTAGGTATATGATAGAGATTCAACATTTTTTGGATGCCGAACGCTCTCTCTTGTCTCTTTTAGAGACTGCGGAGAATGGTTCGGTATTGGCTGCCAAAGTCCACCGAAGCTTATTAGGGCTTTATGAGAGAACTGGCCGCAGCATTCTTGCTAAGAGTTCTGCGTCCTCGGAGTGGGCTATTGTTTGTAGCAATTCGCGAGATATGAGCAACAATGTTGCTAATGCCTGGAGCAATATGGGCTACACAAGAGTTTCTGCCTTCGAGGCCTCAGATGGGCTATTCTATCTTGACAAAGCGATCGCGATAGCTAAGGATGTACCTGAGCCGAGCCGCTACCAACAGTTTAACATTGACCGCTTCTTAAGAAATAGAGGACGCGCAAACCAGCAGATGCGCCGTTTTGAAGACGCCTTACGTGACTTTGATGAGGCGGAAGACTACCAGACGAAGATCCATGGACCAAACAGTCACTATTATGGAGAGTGAGTTGGCTCGATATTCGATATTCTTTTCTTTTCTTTTCTTTTCTTGATACACAAAGTAATTAACGTACACGATCTTCAACCCATCCAGAACTCAATATGAGCGTGCCAAAATTGAAGCTTGGCGTGGTAATCTTGAAGAAGCATATTCGCTCGCCACAAAAGCTCACGATCTGGTATCCGCAGGCAAACCTACGCACGCAAGTGTAATGGCTGCACAGTACCGGCTAGGATGGATTGCTATGCTCCAAGGCAAAAATGATCTTGCGTTGCAACACTTTGAGAAATCGCTAGTTATTTCGAGGATGAATGAGCAACACAGAGGGAACTCGGGCGAGTCGGCGAGAATTCAATGGCGTATGTCACAAGTTTTGGAGCGCATGGGCAGAGAAGAAAATGCTCTGAGTCTTCGGGAGACCGCTGTAAAGGTCAAAGCCAGTCTGCTTGCTACCGGGGACTATGCTCAAGTTGAAGACGAAGACGATTCTTGGGATGCACTAGTCGGCTTGCTATATCGTTGAACGACAGGAAAATGCCATTTATTGAATACCATGATACTTGCTATGCATCTCAACCAGACTCGTATCAGAAAACCTCATCGCGGCGCTGTCGTGTTGTTTTTCACCCTGGGTATCGATCCCAGTTGTGGTGGTCACGTAGATTAGTGGCCACTTGGTATGTGATCTGACTTGATACCCTTTCGCAAGAACACCACAAAGTCGTCCACACCCTGCGGTTCATTGAACCAGTGGCCTCCGCTTTCGTATGCATGAAAACCTACGCTGAGACCAAGGCTGTCAATGAAATCCCACAGAAGTAAGCCGCTTTGAACCCTGATAATGTCGTCGTCCTGGCAATGCTCGAGAAGAATTGGCGTCGATATTAGCTGCTGTGGTGATAAAGACCTTTGCTGTCTATCGTCACCAAGATATAATCGCTGCATGGCCGCCAGCTTTTGACCAGGTTCATCGTCGACGAGCCGAAGAGCCGATGCAGCCTGATTAGCCAGCGGTAGCCAAGTGGAAAACCCGCATAAACCAGCGAAACCTCCTCTACCATCGGCAAAGAATGCGGCTAAAGCACTGGGAGAGAAGAACTGGTCAATGAAATTCTCTGCGTTCGATTAAAAAATCGGCCTTACGTTGCAAAGCCTTGGCTAATTCCACCCAGAAAGATATTGCTTCTTGGCACAAGCAGCTCCTCCTGTTCGATCAACTCAGCGATCATATTGACACTCGATCGCAAGCCCGGGACTTGCATCTCGGCGCGCTCCTGTTGATCTTCCACGCTCCACATATCGAACCATTGGGACATTTCGACCCTGAAGCGCTCGGAGCGAAGAGAGTTGGCTTGTGGGAATACCCATCGGACTGTAGGGAATAGATTCGGCAGTGTCTGTGTCTGCTCTGTTCCTGTGGCCTCACATTCGAAAAACTCAGAGGCAAATTCCTGTGCTTCGCTATCACGGCCGTGCAACAGGATAATAGTGTGGGTGTGGCCCGTAGCGGGGCCAACGACGAATGGCGAGGCAACCATTTTAGTACAGAAAAGGGAAACTGGATATCCGGTGCAGAAGCTGTATAGACTCTTGGTCTATAGGACAAATGGGTTGCTAGAAGGCAGCTGAAAATGTTGATGGATAATTTTTACAAAAGATGAGTTAGAGAGAAGATTGCGCACTCACGTAAATCGATTCTCTCTGACTCACTAACCCAACTTTATTTTTGCCTCAAACTTTGAGGCTTGAAGGTATGAGCTACCTGAGGTATCTACCTATAGTACCTTATACTAGACTTTACTACTACGGTCCATACTTCAATATTTGGGACTAAGTATATGAGTTTTCAATAGTCGTATGCAACTTAAAAAAAGGCAGCGAGATTTGAGCCATATATGTGTTCCATTATGCATTGAAGCGCGACAAGTCCCTATCTCCTAGTACCTAAAGAATAATCGCCGTCTGAGCTTCCGAAGCCATCTTGATTTCCGGCACCCTCATACATACTTTGAACGCTCTGCTGCACCCAGTTCTGGCTACCTTGTTGCTGCTGCTGGTATGGTATAGGGGTTGATCGAGGAAGTTCTCTGGATCTATTCTCATCTTCATTAGCTCCAAATGGCTTTGCAGACTGGGAGTCCCATGATCGCCTTCCTGGCAATTCCTCTTGGACATGAATCTGGGGGTTATTGGAATGCATCGGCTGAGGCATCGCCATGTTGGGATTCTGGTGCGATGGAGGTTGCTGCTCGTAGAACTGATTTGGGGGAAACCCATGATGCTGTGATTGTTGCGAGAAACTTTGCTGCTGAAAATTGGGTGGGCGGAATCCTTGTTGAGATGGTGGGTACCGTTGAGAAGTTGCTTGTGACTGATTCTGTGCCCCAAGCATGAATGAGGATTTGTCCATTAGGTTGATGTTGCGTTCAAGCTCCCACAGAGCTCGGAGTCTCGCTTCTTTTGCCCTCCTCGCAGCATTTGTGCCATATAGATCGTTCATATACTTGGCAAACTCAAGGTACGCGTCTTGTACCACACTAAAGTGTCGCACTTCGAGCTTTATAGCAGCATTGGGTATCTGAACGGCCTTGTGGTTGTTCCCTTGAGCCTCAAACTCAGCCAGTGCCAGTGCTGTTTGGCAGGCGTTACGAATTTGTCGGCCATTCCAGCGCGCATGCTCGTGTTTCATAAAGTGCTCGCCTGCGAACATGCAGATGTCTGTCTTGTCTAACTGAATTGTCTTTCCTTTCTGGGCTATGCGTTTTTCGATCATTTCTAGATTAAGCTTGAACACTTGGATGGTCTTCTTGTGGTCAAGCTCCGGGTAATACAGGCTGACGTGAATTCGTGATGTGAATGCTTCGTCAAAATCGCCGACGCGGTTCGTCGTCAAGAACAGAATACCATTGTAGTACTCCAGGGTGCGAAGAAAGACTAATGTGAACGGTTAGGCATCCAACTCTAGAGCTATTTGCTATGGATGGGGAACTCACCAGCTACAAGTCCATTTCTTACATAGTCTTCCCTAGTCCTCTCTGCGAGGAAGATGTCTGCCTCATCAAGCAACAAGATACATCCCCACTTGCTTGCCATTGCAAAGTTTGTCTCCAAGGCCTCTTCAACTTCTCGTGCTGTTGACCCAAGGTCACCTATTCGGTAGAAAAAGCAAGTCAACATCATTGAAGAAGTTCGCCCACACTTGGCAACAAGTGTTCTTACCGCAAGTGATCTGTAGCAGCGGTTTCTGAAACAGCTCCGCCACTCCCTCTGATGAGTGATATTTGTCAGTAATTATCTCGGGCCTAAGAACAAATTGAGGTTACGAACCAGCTGTAGATGTTTTCCCTACTCCTGGAGCCCCATGGAGGAGTAGAATAAGGCCCTTTCCTACTTGGGTATAAGTAATGGATCTTCTAGACTGTGAATAGATTCAGGTCATTCACCTTTCCCTTTAACAATGTCAAATTCCTCTTTCTGCGACCTCGACGATGCTTTCTCACGGAAATGCTGCGAGATAAGTGACACAATCATATTCCGATGTCCTTCTTCAAGGACAAGGCGGTCAAGGGCAGTACTAGGTTCCGTCTCATCAGTGTTTGGTTCCACTGCCGAATTGTCTGCTATCTCGATGGGGATTGAAGAATGAACATCTGTAATATAGGAGAGATCCAATTTTGCTAGATTTGCCATTGTTAGAGCAGTCTCCTTACTGAGCATTCAATTAAGTCACATACCCCATTTTCGACTTCGAAGAACAAAACCAAATACTCTGTGAGTCATAATAACAAGCTCATCATTTGAGATAGAACCCACGCCGCTTGTATCGGCTTGCACCTCTTTCAAGGGCCGTGGTGAAATTGCCACCGAGGAGTGATCGTCGATAGCACGCGTTTTTGGCACAAGGCTTTCGATATATTCGGTTGCCTCCTTCTGGTCAATAAACGTGTCGTCATATACAAATTCTCCGTAACAACATGGTCCGTGACAAGTCTTTTGCCCTAGGTCTCCCTTGGAGCCTTTATCTGCTGGATCTGTGAGTTTAGTAATAACACTGAAGATTTCTGGTTTCCATTTTTCCTTGTCTCGAGGAATTGGCTTGCTTGGATCGTCTGGGGCGTCTATAGATGAGGGGATGTCAAAGTCAATGACTACCTGGCTCTCAACCTCGTCCCGCGCTTGTAAAGTCAGACCAGAATAGTACATGTGTTTCATCGGGATCACGCTCATAAACTTTGCACCCCGGTTGATGAGTTTTTGGCGAAACCTCTCACCGCTTGGAAGTTCTTGAACTTGATCCCATTCCGAATCACTGAAGTCCGCTCGTTTTGTTCGATGAAACCGAAGTGGATAGACTTCGAATGAGGTAACTTCTTTCTCTCCCTCAAAAACTTTGATGGAGAACTGTACATATACTGGTCCCAAGTTAGTGCCATCAAAGTCGATGTACACACAATCTATAAGGAAAGATGTGCTTCGTTTCTGAGCAGCGATATTATCCCACCAAGATCTGGTATTGACAAACCGATGGGCCGCGCTACTGGTTCTTATGACCCTGTAAGCCTGTTTGCCATCGGCCCTAATTACTTCTGTACCTGGTCGGAAAAGATGCCAGAGGTCGGAGTAGAAGGCTTTGTGATTTTCAACTCCATCAAGGGCGGCTTTCCTGGCTAATATGTCTGAATCGATGAATTTGAGGATGCAGTCTAAGTGGCCTAGTGCTTTCAGCGAATCTGCGTCGCTTTGTGCATTTCCTTCCTTCTGCTCTTCTTCTTTCTGCTGTTTGGCCTCATCTGACGATGCTGTATTTAGTTCGTCTATTAAGGACTCTGAAGTCAAATCTTTCTCAAGGTGCTCATCGCCCACTGAAACTGACGGTACAGCGGTCTCCTGGACAGTCTGTTCTGGGGAAAGAGAAGATGTGTCGCTAACGACTGTGCCTTTTTTCGTGGAAGTTGACAGCTTATTATGCTTCTTTTCTAACTCTGCATGCCACTGACGGAGGGTAGGCTCGCAGTAGGTGATAGCTTTGAATGGCCTTGTAAAGATCACCGATACAGATCCTTCCCCAGTATCATCTAACGACTGTCCGTCCGATCCAAGAATCTTGGCCATGGCCTTCCTCAAAACAGTGGAATTGATTCGTATTCTCTCCGGCAGTTGTACCAGCCCGGCCGCGACGTCTTGCGCAAATTTGTCGTCTCTGAGCCAGTCTGGTTTTTGATGTTGGCGAGGCTGAGAGTCAAACCAATTTAGAGATTGATTGAGGTTACTATCTTCAATAATAGGCTCTCCGATGAGAACGTCAATAGCATGTGCGTCCTTCTCCAGTGAATTTGCAAGTGGCTTGAATCCAGGCCAGTCTAAACGTTTTATTTCTGGCACAGCATAGAAAATGAGGCTGTTCTCCTCCATAGCTTCGGTATCGTCGCCATGCATTTTCTGGTTCGAGGCGTGTGCGTCCGATGTTTTTGGCTTGTGCAATACACTGCCTTGCCGCCGACGCTCCATTTCTTCTGCTAAGAATAGACGGTCCAGATCCCACTCAAAGTTTTTACGAAGCCTTTCTCGACGATATCCGTAATCAATCGTTCGATCATACTCGTCATACTCAGTTTTGTTTTGCTTATCGTGGCCAGCTTCACAAACGTGATAGCGATCGAAGGGATCTGGTCTTTCATATTTCCTGTCGGACTGAACCTCCCACAGATATCTCCACGGTCCATACTGGCCAGTTCGCTCCCTCCAATCAGGCCTATCGCTAAATTCGTTCATGCTCCAAGTGGCCGGTCCACCGTCGGCTTCCCATTCTTTCCGATGAAGATAAAGACATTCCTCCATTCGCTTATATCGCTCTAAGTTGGCCATCACTTTTGGCTGATTGTTTTCTTGTTTAACTCCTGCATCTGCTGTGTTTTGACTGAAGGACGGCGTTGGCGCATCATTCTTGGTTCGCATCTCAAGCTCAGCAATCCGCAACTCAAGAGCTTCAATCTCACTAGTCGAGTTTCCAGAAGTCTGAGTTGTGGTTGCCGCTCCATCTTTTTTTGAACCGAAGGAGAAGCTTGGTGCTTCGCCGATGTCATCTTGAGTATCTACACCCAAAAAAGAGGGTGGCACAGGTTGGGGATTTTCCCTCATATTGAACACAACGTGGTCACAGTATCGATAGAGCTTCTTCTACCGGTGAGGGAAAAGATATTAAATCTTCTTTGGTTTAGAGAAGAGTGAAATAGCTTCTAACCAATGGATCGCAACTACTATTAAAGCATTAGCAATAGCGTCAATAGATGTAATACGGGGCACCGGTCTTTCGGCATCAACTGCGGAGGCGACGCGTACCTACTCCGAGCTGTGTTCCCAGAGCCTCATTATGCATGCAGCAGGGAACCAATATCTGACATGGATGCACTAAAAATATATGAGGCCATTGTTCTTCGTCCAACCAACGAGTAGTTCACCCATAATGTGGATAACAGGCTGCAGGTTTCGCCTCATTGATCTCCCCATGGAGTAAGTTCGCCCTGAGAGGAGGCACCCAAAATGTAACATTAGCTGCATACATGTGGGAGTCCTAAAGAATCCTTCGATTCTTAGAAGTACACGTGGACAGCTTGTGTCGTCTGTTTGCATTTAGGCTGGCGATCCTGCCCCTCATTTGCCATGTCTGGCTCATTTGATTGACGACGATATGGTACGAGGCGTTTCTCGGCAGTGTTACATAGATAGGCATATTCACACCTAATGTCTCTCTAGAGATAGCTGATCCAAACAAGAAAGCGATTACCCGTTAGGATTGGATCAATTCTCCGTATGCCATCTTGAGCTAGCACCAACAAAATCACCATAAGTTACCTGAATGCTTGAATAATGCTGTCGTGATTTCAAAATCACTCGGCCATGCTAAAACAGCAACGCTCCAAAGGTCAGGCCATGCCGAATAACGATCCATTCTCAGATAGAACCTCTCGGCCAGCGGCTGTTGATTTCATCGATAATCGGCTGCCAAATTATCACCCCGCCTTTATGAATTCTACATCACATTATGACACAGAGGTCGGGAAATATGTTCCCAATACTCAAGTCGCCGTTTCCACAGAGAGCAGCGGCGCCATCTCTCTGAGTAACTCATCCGAACCATTAGATTACGGCGTTTCGTCTCCGAGGCCAAATTGGACAAATATCGAGGCGTTGAAGTGTTGGAATGATCTCTTCCCCGCCGCCCTGAATAGACTCATATCAACATCGCCAGAGCCTAGTGGACGTTCAAAGTCAGAATATAGTATCCGGCAAGGTAAAAATGATTGGAATGCCGTCTACAATGCACTTGAAAATGCAAAAGCCAAGTATGAGCAGTCGAACAAGGTGGCAGGAATGTTGCGCAAGACTGGCGAGAACATTGCTCCTGTTGCGCAGGTACTAAAGATCGCTTCGAACATGGACCCTGGTAGCCCTTATTCAACACCTGTCTTAGGCGCTGTGAACATTTTCTTGGATGTAAGATCTAATATCCAACGTACAACGAGTAGCAGGTGGAACTTGTCATTGATGCGTATTGATATAGGCCGTGAAAACTGCTGCAAACGTCCGCCAACAAGTTCTCGAAGATTTCAACGATATTATTCCAAAGATTTACGACATAGAGTTCTTTCTCGTGACATTTCCGGAGGATCAACATATATCCAGCGCATCACTTGATCTCACTGTTACCATACTTCTCGCAATTGAACAGACCATCGGTTTCTTCATCAGTAATCGCTGTAAGTTCATATAGACTATTTTGTAATGGTAATTGTAAAATTGACATTTAGTCTTATGCGAGAAGTTATACGTGGTGTTAAAGCCATGGGGATGGGAGCTAGCTACGAAACAGATCTACTGAAGAGCCTGAATACCATCAAAGCGAAAAGCAAAACACTATTAGAAGAAGCCGAAAAATCACAAATGCATAAATTCGATCAGCGTACGTATTATTATTTATACTTCCTGATTTAATAGTCTATCTGACAGCTAGGCTTCCCTCAAGATTCCCAAAGAATGGAGAAGGGCCAACAGCAAGTACTACAAGGCCAGGCGGATTTGCTTAATATTGTTCAGTCACTGCTGATAGACCATGAGAAGCAGAAGAAAGAAGCTCGAGAAAAAGATAATGAGATTCAACGAATGCATGGTGAGCTACCCGATCTCTTGTTCAATCTATTGGATCTCAGAATAATAACATCGCATCATCGCATCGAATGCAGTGAAACTTGAGCACTCCTTGCAAACAATAACAACTCTTACTATCCAGAATGAAAACTTGCGCAGCATCTCGCCGATACAGAATACCATGTGGCTTCCACCACCTCATAGGCCAACACCAACCTATACCTGGTATCTAAGCCAAGATGCTCTGCGCTGGATGATTAAGATCCCGGATGCCGATCTCATTGATATTTCTTTCATTCATGACAGGAAGTCTTCACTGTCCACGAAAGACATTGCGCAAGCCGAGCAAATCGTCCATTCGCAAGTATTCCGCAACTGGATAGTATCTCCAAACTCAGCCAAACTGATGGTTCACTGGGATTTCCAACCACCAAAGACGATCGCCGGCATCTCGCCTCTATCTCTATTTTGCAGTACTCTAACCCAAGGCCTACGAACCAAACAGCACATGCTATCCGTATTATGGTTTTGTGGGCGACACATCGACACAAGCGAGGCTGGTGAGCATGTTGGTGGTCATTCTATGCTTGCTAGCATCATAGATCAGCTATTACGGCAACATACATTCGACACGAGATCATTGTCGAGTAGCTTCAACATGGCAAGCTTGCAGCAGAACGATTATAACGAACTTTTAAGTCTATTTGATTGGCTTGTGAAAGAATTACCCAGTACAACGACACTATTCTGCATCGTCGATGGTGTAGCGCTGTTTGAGCGAGAGGAATATTGGGAGAGAAGTGCACCGGTATTTTTAAAGATGGTTAATTTGAGCAATGATCCGACTGTGCCAGCTGTTGTAAAAGTTTTGTTCACAAGTACGCCAGGAACTGATATGGTGAGAGGGGCATTTGAACAAGAGGATCTAATCTTGGAGGTTGGCAACCTACTGAAGTGGGCGTCGGCGTCAAGTGAAGAGCGTATGGCACGAGTGCTGGGAGAGTAGGAGTGGCTACAATAATTTATTGAGCATTCAATATCCGATGGAAGCTTTTCAAGGAACACGTCGTAGCAAGAGTGTAATATGTAATTATTTATTTCCTTTCTGCCATGCTCTTAGAGTTGACTGCGTAGCTAGAGTTCTTGGATGATTTGCGCCCAGTATCGTTTGCTGCAGATCATAGCAAGTCTGCATTAACCCTAGAGCATCTTCTTGACGATTCCTGTCTTTCCAAAGAACCGCGAGTTTTCTCATATAATGTAGCGTATCAGGGTGGTGAGTTCCAAGCTTCTTTTTACAAATCTCAACCAGCTGAAGCTGCAGCTCCTCAGCCTCTTCCCACCGGTTTTGTCTTCTGTAGGTTAACGCAAGGTTATTCATTCCAATCAAAGTATCAGGATGATCAATCCCAAGCTCTGCCTTGAAACCTTCGATCGCCCGTAATTCTAGCTTTTCGGCTTCTATATGCCGACCTTGAACCTTATATGTCGATGCTAGGTTAATCATGCTAATTAGTGTGTCTTGATGATCCGCTCCATGTTTCGTCTTGAGGCCCTCAAGCACCTGCTCTTGCAGCTTTGCAGCTTTTTCCAATAAGCTTTGCTTCCGATACGTTAATGCTAGGTTGCCCATACTAATCAGTGTATCAGTATGATCAGCCCCCAATTTCTTCGTAAGGCCCTCCACTGCCCGTAGGTCTAGCTTTTCAGCCTCCTTCCATCGACCCTGTTTTCGGTAGGTTGCTGCTAGGTTACTCATGTTGTGTAGAGTCTTGGGGTGATCGTCCCCAAGCTTCGTCTTAAGATTCTCCGTCACTCGCTCCCATATACTTTCCGCTTCCTGATACCTCCCGTCATAATATAGGCATTTTGCATATTTCCGTAGAAGATCAAGTTTGCCTTTGTCGTCTTCGCTGATCAGCGGCGACCCGAGAACGTAATGCGCGTGCGGCATACAAGACCTCCACGTTCTTTTGTCGTAGTCAATGCTTCCCATATTCTTTGCCAATATTGCGATGGTTTTGCTGGCCCAATGAGATAGTAGCCCTTCCTTCCGAAGCCAATTTCTCATTGCCAAGTGCACCAATCGATGGACAGTCACAGCCGAGTCGACAGACCGCTTGGCTATGAACGAGTATCCTTGCAACGTCCCCATCGCTTCCATCTCTTGCTTCCGCGATTGACCTGGTGGAAGAAGCGATTGTGGTATGTCTTTCGCATCTACGCACGCCATAAAAGATAGATAGTCTGCTGCAAGAGGATCCCGATGGCGGATTTGCTCAAAGGATATAAGCCACGTTGTGGCTATAGGATTCTTCAAGTCGTGGTAACGACCATCGTCTTCAAAATCTTCGCTAAGAAGTTCAATGACATCTTCTTCTTGCTCTTCTAGCAGCGATAGATAGTCACCCAAGCTGATTCCGTTGGTATTAATATACACCGCTGCTTGGACAATGGCTAGTGGGAGGTACATGAGCTGGACGAGGAGGGCTTCCACATCTTGTTGACTACCAAGTTCCTGGTCAACAAGGCATTTCTCAAGAAGCTCCTTGCCATCCTCTTCGCTCATGGCAGATAATTCTACCACGTTCCGACCTGCGAGTCTGACTGCCGCCTTCTTGTCGCGCGTTGTGAAGATGATCGACCCGTGGACGCTTTTAGGCATATAGTCGATCAGGCGACTGGATTCCTGTGAAGGCTGGTCAACCCACATGCCGATTTCGTCAGCATTATCAAACACCAAAAGCCACTGGCCTGCGTTTTCGCTGCTCAGGTGATTTTGTACAAGCCTTTTAACATCTGCTTTTGCATCGTCATATCCGGAAATACCCAATTTTGCGGCGGCATTGCGATATGCTTGTCCTAGACTCTCCTTGCTGGTTGCTGGAATCCATATAACCGAGCAATTTTTATGATCATTCCGGATTCGATAGACCAGTTCAAGAGCAAGCTGCGTCTTGCCAACTCCACCAAGTCCTGAGATTGCGACTTTCGCGGTATGCTGCCTCGGGAAAAGCATCTGACGAAGCCTTTTTAGATCAGACTCGCGGCTGGTGAAAGAGGGATTCCGTTCAAACGGTACAATCCAAGTACAACTCTCAGCTTTATACTATTAAATTATTAAGAATGATATGAGAGGAAGTGGAGGGCAACACACCTGTTTGGCTACTAGGACCATTGTCGTGGCTCGTGGTATCGGCAATCTCTTTTTTTAGCCGACGAACTGCATTTGTCTTCCCTTCGCCATATATCAATGGCATGAATATACCGAATATACCAAGAAGGCAATACGCCCAATCTTCTTCGAGAGTGGTCTGCCGTGTCTCAGCCCATTTGAACCGTTCCTCAACGCTATACATTGAAAGGTCGTTTCCCCGGAGTGCTTGAACCCCAATATTTGTTATTTCGTGAATTTGCCGCTCAAGGGTCCTTTTGTCACCAAGCCGCAGCCCATTCTTTGTGAAGAACTCGACTGAGGCTGGTGCTAGAAGCTCTTGCAAAGTCCAGCCTCGAGTAAACCATTTGCTTCTCCGAAAAGCCGACTCCCATATAGGCGGAGACTGCTGGTTATCGCTCTTTGACTCAGAGTCTGAGATGTCCGATAAATAAGCATAGCATCGAGTTGCGTTCTGATACCAACGATACATGGAGTTTATTGCCTCGGCAAGCTCGGTATTATTTGCTTTGTCGATACAGCAGGTATCTACCCATATGTATCGTAGGCCGTCACGTTTCGCTTGCGCCGCACAGAACCGGATCTTCTCGTAGCCAGTCTTCTCCATCCCAGTGCCGTCGACCAGGTCTCTAAAAGTGACTTCTTGGGAATCTGAGTCCCATGTATGTGATAGAATAGCATATCTAGGTATAGCACCAGCTGACGCTTTTATCAGCCGAAACTGGCCGTTGTCGCAATCAAGCAGTCGCATTATTCCAAGCGGGGTTTACAATCAAATGAGTTGCAATCGAAATCGAACACCACATTCGGTAGCGATCTTAGCGAGGGCACATGAATTGCCATGTAGTGAATGATGACATAAAGACATAACATAAAAATTGAGAGCAATGCACTGATAGAACCTGCGGACAGGTCGAGAGACACAGGCAGTGCCGAAGACTCAGCAGCTGAACGGCGATGAAGCTGCGATCGCTGCCTTAAAAATGGTTTCCCGTGCCTTAAGTGGTTGGTACGGTAGGGCTATTCATTGCTATGGACCTGGAAATGGACACTAATGCAACATTCGCATTTCATGCTTACCCTATGTTGACAGGCTCCACTGAGTTGATCAAGCCAATGAATACACACTACGGGAGCTGTCAAAGAAGTTGTTTAAGCCTTTAGGTAAGTTAAAGGGAAATGTTTTATATTTGGACGTAGAGGTAAAGGTGTACGGAAGTATACTCCCTAGGTAATTCCCTTTCTCCTTCAAAAAGATATTTGTCCCACCTCCCCTATCTAAGATATAACTAGTTTCTAAATGCCCATTCCTTATTTGATTGTTGGCAAGGGCTCATTATGGTAGTGCCAGGGTAGTACTCCTGAGACGTCTTCGACACATCGATTGTCATACACATTTATACCACGTGGGTAAACTCTAAAAAGCGGTTGATAGAGAACATCAAAATCCATGCCCTTTGCGGACTTAGTGCGCTATCAATGCGCTTCCTTAAAAGAACCACGGGCTAAATTGCCTTTGCGGCCGCAAAAGGCTAATTAAATGAAATATACCATCTCCCGGGCTTACAATGAACTGACTGTTGATGTTGTTGTTGAGCAACTATTACAAGGTCGATTAGTGGAAGGCTTCTACAATCTGGTGGAGTTATTGCAGGTACCATCTCTGTATACATTGACTTGACCTCCATTGACTGTTATCATGAGTACTAATATTAAAGTTGAACTTTTATTAAGTAATACTTATGACAGGTTTCATAACTTGCACTTACCGTATAGCGAAGGGGGAAGTAGTAAGAAACTTGAATCAGTAGCGACTCAGCATTTATCCAGCCAAGTGTACAACATGGTGCTGTATTTAACTTTTAACCTGGCAGAAAAGAAAGCCAGCCCTTTCCTTGCAAAGCTGTATTCCAGACACTACAAGCCTGGTTTGAAATTAGGTACTTCTTTTCTGTTATCGAACTTCCTAATTTCTAGCGACTACCTAAGCTCCATAGTCGTCACAGTGATCTACCAAAAAGTGGCAATTGAATCATGATACGAAGCTACGAATAGGGTGTTTTAAACATAAAGAGGGTTTTATGGCATCGTCAATTGATAACTTTGTGCCTCATAGCTGACGCTTTTCTCATCATGAGAGGGTGAATATAGCACCCGGAACGCAACACTAATAATCCAATTCATTATCCCCTGACAACTTATTAAACATTTATAATATCTTAGTTATAAATACGTCTTGCGGAGAATCGTGTAAATGGCTTACATGGAGCTTTGCGGAGATTCTCGTATAGAAAATTGCAAGGAGATTTTGCGGAGAGTGTTGCGGAGAAGACTTGCGCGGAGCGCTATTAGAGAAGTCTTGCGGAGAGTGAGAAAAACTCCACTCCTAGAAGTTTAGCTGATTGCTTGTTTAGCTGATTGCTTATATTGCAACATCTCTCAATATAAATCTACTGTAGATGAACCTTTCTGCACTTTCCGATTCCATCATAAACCATCTTGTACATTCAGCTTGCATTTATTAGAATCATCACTCAGCTGAAATATTTTTACAGCGCTCGAAAACATGGCGGCAACCGACCGCCCTCCAAAGACAGACATACCACGCCAAATCGCCATCATAGGCGCTGGTGTGGTCGGAACCGCCTTAGCAACACAGCTTATTCACGCTGGCAACTCTGTCAGCATTAGTAATTCGAGAGGGCCTGATAGCCTTCGTGATGTGGAGAGGACAACAGGTGCCAAAGCAATGGATACCAAGCGCGCAGTTTCTGAAGCAGATGTCGTTTTTCTTGCAGCCGCTTTTACAATCATCTTTGCGACCCGCCACCATCTTGATTGATGCTTGCAACTATTATCCCACGCGTGATGGGAACATCCAGCCGTTAGATGAAGGCATGGCAGAGAGTGTTTGGATGTCGAACACCTTCTCACACCCGGTTGTGAAGGCATTGAATAACATCGTTGCTCTCAACATTGCTTCTAGTGCGAAACCAAAGGGTTCTCCGAAGAGAGTGGCACTCCCGGTCTCAGGAGATGACGACAAGTCTGTGGCAGTTGTGATGGAACTGGTAGAAGCAATGGGATTCGACGCATTCAACGCAGGTCAACTAGCAGACTCATGGCGACAGCAACCTGGACAGCCAGCTTATTGTACTGAGCCGAATCTGAAAGAACTAGTAAGTTTACTTAGTTCTGCAAACCGGGACGGTGTAAGCGCAAAACGAGACCAAGGGATGGCGTTTGCGCAGAAGTTACCGCCAGATTTCCCTCCGCAGATCATGGTGAAGGTAGCGCGATTAGGGGCCGGTTTGGACTGGTGGAAGCCTGGAAGCTGGCTCGCAGCGGCGAAATTTGCGTATGCTCTTGCTCGGGCGAGTTTCAAACGCTCTGCTTGAAGAGGATTGGATGTGTGACAGGTAAACGAGAAACGGCTTACCTCCAGTCTTTTTATTGTTGGTGAAGATTCTTAGTTTTGACATTTTCTATTTGCAAGTTAGATATCGTATATTGACCGGATCTATTGATCAAGGTTATGGCTAGCTTTACGCTCGCCGAATGGGCAGCATAGCGACCGCACCCCAGTTGTTGGAGAATCACATCAATTGATGGAAGTTGTAATAGAATGGTATTCCACTAATAAATAATACATCAATATCTATGTGCAATCCATGGACCTAAATTGAGTGTTGAATTAACTATCTAAGAGCTTCACCACCAAGGAGCTGACGCATCGCGGTAGACATTCGTCCCACAGTGAACTTCGCCATCCAACTCGTGATGATCATACCAATCATCGATAAACGTGACGTTAAAGTTTATCTTTGAATACGAATCGCGGACTGCTGCCGCAAATATGTCTTTTCCGTCAATAATTGGACCCCATTGAGCGGGTGCCAGAATCTGAGAATCGCTCAGCACGACACCATTGATGGCGCCTGGGTACATCGCAGTGAGACGAGGGCCTGTATAACGTGTCGTGGTCTGTCTTTTCTCCAACGGTCCATTGGGATTGATGGCTTCGATGATCGAGAGAGGTTTCGGCACTGGTGCTCCTTTGAATGAGGCGACGCTGTGAAGCTGCTGAGGCTGAGCCCCGTTGGCTGTACAGGGAAATGACTCGTTATAGTAGATGCCGGGGACGTGAAGAATCTCTTCGTCGGTGAGTCCGACAGCATTTTTAACAATCTCAATGTTCTTCTGGATGTATTGATTGGCGTAGGTGTTGAGCTCTGTGAGGTTGGCTATTTGCAGGACCTGATCGATGGTGAGGTTGGGCAGACAACCCTGAAAACCCGGCTTGGGATCAGAGGCCTGTTGAATTCGTGACACGGCCGTGACACTGCCATGTCCAGCCGCTTGCGCATCTTTCAGAAGCTGGATACCGGCAATTGGGTCGGCAAGCATAACAATCCAGCCTCGCGAATTGTTCGCCGGTAGGAATTGCATATACTCGTCTGTATGCCCGACCAGAAGCCAATCATGGTCAGTAATAACGGGGTCTTGTGCCTCCTGCGCCCTAAGAAACGCCATGATCCATGGATCTTCCGAGTCTTGCTGGCCCATTATGATACGACCGGCAGCATATGTTTTGTTGTTGAAGCTGTGCGGTGGGATTGTTTCCAGATTTCCCATGGAATCAGTAGTACCACCTCGCCACAGATACTGGATTGCACCAACAGAGTCGGATCGCAAGTCTGTAAAGACTTGTCGGCCGGCGGAGCGGTACTCCTGTCCAGATCTGATGTTTATGCGTATCACCACTGGCCCGTCGGGTCCGGGGATGCTGGAATAGCCCGGCTCAAAAAAGTCTTGTACCCAAATGTCAGGATCTGTAGTGAACTCGAAAATAGGCTTCTCAATGCCAGCCTGAGCGACGGGACCCTTCAGTGCCTCGACGAACTTTTCTTGCGGAGCACCTATACCCGGATAGTTATTGGTGAAGACTTGCTGAGCATGCTGAAGGTGATGATGAGTCAATACGGGAGCAACACGCAGCGCAACCGAGTCGCTGCCCGATTCTGATCCGTCAGTGACGTTGAAAAGAACTTGAACACGGCCGTCCCAAACTTGCGGGTAGCGTGTAGTGCGGCCGTCGATGCCTAGTTCCAGTCCTGCTTTGAGTTCTTGCACAGTAAAGGTGGTGTTTTCCATCACATACACCCAATCCTTGTCTGCCTTGTAGAAGATGCGCACATTATCGGCTGCATTGTCTCCCGAGATGCCAATGCTGCCGACAGCATCATCACTGAGATTCTGGATTGGCAGCGTGACAAGCGGCGCAATGTATTTGGAATTGCGGAGAATATTGTCAGAAGCGTCGTTACACATCGACAATTCTCCATCTAGCGTTTGAGACGTGACCTGGGACGAGCATCGGCCATCTGTGTCTCCAATGTTGGCCAGCAAGAGAGCGCCATATTCTTCGGTCCACAAAGTTTTGTCAGCATCAGTCTGGTCTGTCGAATCTAGTTTGCCATCACGATTGCTATCGGCGAGGATGGTGGCCTGAATTGCATTGCTGGCTCTAGCCAAACCTGAATCCCGTCAGTATACTCATTGTGGCTCTCGCTGTTTAACAAATTGACAGGGAAAATACCTAGAATAGCCACTGCCGCCTGCTTTGAGAAATGCATTGGAACAGTCTTTTGAGGATGTCTTACACAATGTGGGCTCAGAGTTGCCGATCATGAGAGTATCAAGGTCTTTTAAGTGATCTACGGCTTTGCTGACTTGTGATAAAGCCGAGGATTGGCAGTCGCACCCCTGTCAACATCCATGCAAACACCTTCAAAAACATCCTCTTGGCAGGATGGGAATACGAGACAACTTGGCGCTAAGTTGTTAAATTTGTCTTTTCCTGGAACTTCATGACTTAACAGAGAAAGCAGAAGCCGTAGTTGGTGTTTTAAGACCGACTACCTCGATTCTTCCCCTGGTTGAACAACATGGTCCTTCTTTATAAGGTAACATATGAGGCTGATAGTTGAACAGTGAATAGGGGATTTAACGTGAAAGCCACCCGGGTTCTAGCGTGGAGACTTCTGTCAGACCATAACGACAGGGCGTCAATGGGGCTGAGTACCGTGTTGCCGTAGTATCCTTTCCGTCTGCCGTAGTATCCATGGTGTAATAGCCATCTGAGCGGATATGATCCACATAGCTTAAAAGTGAAAAGAGACTGCTGTAAGAGGCATTGAATGGCAAAATGGATTCATGGGTTCACGACAGTAGGAAAATAACACTAATGTTTGATCTCGTGGGAGATCTGAGAATATATAAAAATGTTTGCGGTGAGTCTCAGCGCAGAATTTGTTTCTATACCTGTTTATACCAGTGTTGCATAGTAATTCGGCGTCGGAAGTTATGTCCAAACTCCGATGTCTCATTCAATCTCTGCCTTCAATGCAGGCTTACTGTAACCACCATCATCCCTACCATTTCTTATCTGTAACGATAAAAGCTGAACCTGTTAGTTACGTACCAAGCCATTTTATCCTCTGTAGTCGTCATCTTACCAGTTAGAATTATCTTGTCACAAGCAAATCTACCCATTATTGCATCAGAGGCAGACCCTCTTGCATATACACTATTTGTAATGTCACTAGACAACTCATCTCATAACTCAACAGCAGCTATCGTACTATCGGGCATGTGAATCGGGAGCAGCAACCCTTGGGTGAGAAGATGATGACTCGGCCAGAGTGTATCGTCCCAGCATTGCCTTCATCACAGATGCCGCGGTAGCAGCTGCAAACGGCTGCCATACCTTGTTCTTGTGACTATCAGCATAATCGCAAACTCCCTTGACAATAATACAAGGCAACTCGTCCCAAACACCAGCGCCTTCCATCTCAAAAGCAATTATACCTCGCTGTCTGGCGATCCGGTCGCGGTGTTCGCCGGACTTCATTGCCGTATCACCGGAAGCCACGCAGCCAATGAAGATCTCTGGGCACTGTGCGTCGTCCAGTTCCGAATCTTTCTTCATGACTAAACGCTCCCTGCGTACTAGTTGTCTCTCATCGCACATGAGTGTGGAACAAAGCGCCCCGGCAGCTTCTTCACAAAGGTCATCCTTCTCCTGATTGCATTTACACTTCTGCGACGCCCGGTGTTTATGGCGATAGCTGGCCGCAAATAGCTTGTCCTCGCTCACACCGGGATATCGGTAACTACATCGATGCCTCTCTTTTATTGCTGCAGATTGTAAGTCTCTTAGATATTGCCCGGCCTTCCGCCGCAGTTGACTTCGTCCACGTTCAGTTTCAAAACTGGCGATTAGAGAGCGAATAACTTTATTTGGTCGGCCGAGGCTGTCGTATACTGTGTCCTTGGTCACGAATTTGTTAGGGTATTGTCTTCCCAGGGTATGCTGAATCACTGTTTTGCTAATGACTACGTCGCCCAAGAGTATTTCATCTGAGCCAGTACCCGGTACGCCGCCACATATTCCTACAAGAAGCGTGAGTTTCACTGCAGAATAGCTTAACCTGAAGTTAGCCGCCGCTCCAGCCGCAGAAGCTGTGCCCATGTTGGGGAGAAGTGCCAGCACAACGCTATGCTTCCCAACCTGTCCGGTTGTGTACGTGTTTGTATCTCCATGCGCGCGGCCATACGAATCTCCGTCTTCGTCCCAGAACTGATCAAAAACTAGTGAAACGGCATCGTACTCGAGAGATAATGTGCAGATGATTGCAACATGAAAATCCTCACGACAACGTGGCTGGTCGTCGCTGGGCATACCACCTCGATTTTCCATTCGTGACCTCTCAACCTCAGCGAGTTCATGAAAAGGATTGACTACACTCAATCAGTATAAGAGCGCTTTGGCGGGTGATCTTGTACGTACATCCGACAAAATTGCCGGAATTAATCTGCATGCCATTCGCATTGTTGTTATATTGAGGCCCGTCGCCTGACGAGATGTTTTGCGGACCTGAACCAAGAATACTGATAGACGTGTTGGACGGCATGGTTGGTACAGTGCTCCGTCGAGGCTGAGAACTGAGCGAAAAGTTACCCGCGGGGTTTCCCAAATGGGCACCTGCAATTTTCTGGAATTTCGCTTCTAACTCCCTCGACTGCCGGAAGCCTGAACGATCTCTTGCATCATTGAGACGGAGAGTCACTGAACTCGCTGGGACATTTACTGGGTTTCTTTTCCCCACTTATTTTTTACCTGATATTCAATTTGTTGCCGTATGAACCAATAGAACTTGAATGTTCAATATCTGCTGTTTATAGGCTGGACAGCTTCTTCCTCCGAGGCTTTCCCTTGCAGCCCAACGATTCCCCGCTCTTCCTAACACCAAGTGTCTTGTGATACTGCAAGAGTATTTCTGCGGGATATACGCAACGCGAATATTTACTGAGTTTTATCCAGGCCTGGTAGTCGCACGGATGGCAACGACCTCGGGTTCCCACATCAGTAGCCATGGCGGTGGCTCTCAAAACATTCAGACTGGCGACGGGTCTCAATACAACAACAACGATAAGGGCCACCAGTTTAATCATAACAACTTCTATGGGAGTAAGGCGTTAATTTCTGGGAAAGCATGGCCTCTATTTCTTTGTTCCTAACCTGCGATAGCCAACATGAAGGATCCAGTATACGAAGAGGCAGAAAGGCTTCAAAAAGAAAAAGAAGGTGAGGTGATTGCTCTTTTAATTCGTCTGCTTAGCTGCCAATTTGATAAGAGAGCTTTACCAACTAACTAGCTGTAGACTGTCTGCGTTCTCTCAGCTACCAAAACATTGACGCTCGCAAGATAGATATATCTTCAGCTCATCCCACAACGTGCGACTGGCTCTTTAAGACCAAGCAATTTCGGCAGTGGCGTCAGCGTGTCGAGCCCTCAAGCCACAACGGAGTACTTTGGATCAAAGGGAATCCAGGCACAGGAAAATCAACACTGATGAAACACACCTTGCAATATTGCGAACGAAATCTATTTGAGAAGAGTATTGTTGCAGCACATTTCTTCAATGCTCGTGGCGACAGTTTTGAGCAGACACCAATTGGTATGCTGCGTTCGTTAGTGTACCAATTGATTCGCAAGGAATCATCCATATACGAACGATTCATCCCTTTGTTTCGTGAGAAACAGGAGAAACATAGAGAGTGGGCATGGCGAGAGCCAGAACTGCAGGATTTCCTGCTCTCAGAGACACAGTATTGCCCAAAACCGCTTGTCCTCTTTGTTGATGCATTGGATGAATGCAGCGAACCACATGTGCGAAAGCTCGTGCGCTTCCTTGAAGATCTCAGCGTCAAGGCAAAGGTGGCTCTCAACATCTGTCTATCAAGCCGCCATTATCCAAACATCAGCATGGAAAAACATTTAATATTAGTTGTAGAAACTGCGAGCGAGCACGACGAGGACATCATCAAATACGCCGGCGACAAGTTGACAAAGATAGACGAGGAGATCAAAACAGAAGTTCTGCAAAAGGCATCTGGTGTTTTTCTATGGGTTGTGCTTGTCATTGAAATGCTCAATAGAGCATATGATGAAGGCCAACTCGAAGCTATGCACCAGCGATTACAAGAGGTACCGAGCGATCTTGATGATGTGTTTCTCACACTGCTGGTTAAAGACAATCCAAGAAAGCAAGAGAGTTTATTTATGCTCCAGTTTGTTTTATTCACAAGACGACTACTCAAACCAGAAGAGCTATATTTTGCTACTCTGACTGAAATGAAAATTCACACGGGACCCTGGGACCCAGCACAGATAACGCCAGATGATATCTGGCGGCGAATCATCCATTCATCGAGAGGCCTTATTGAAGTACGACAAGAAGGAAACGTACAATTTATCCACGAATCTGTCAAGGACTTTCTTGTTCGAAATAAGAGACTGCGAATACTGGATCCAGAGCTTGGATCAGGCATCATCTCCAGAAGCCATGAACGTCTAAGATCCTGTTGCATGTCGTATATAACGACACAGTTTTCCCAGCCAGCAACAGACAGGGAGCAAATTATGGCTCTCGGAAACCAATACCCATTTTTAGAGTATTCATCCACGTATATTCTATCACACGCAGAGATGTCAGACAGCGTCAAACAAGCTCAGTTTTTACAACTTTTAAATGATGACCCTGTCATATTGGAACGAATGAGACTATTCCATAACACTTTTGAGATGAATCCTCTGGGCTGTATCAAAGGCGTCCGACTGCTTCACATGTTCGCATATCATGGGTTCAATAGGCTCATAAAGATTCTACTGGAGAAAGGAGTCGACGTTGACGCTCACGGAGGACTTTTTGGCACGGCGCTTCAGGCAGCCGCAGCAGAAGATGAAGGAGAGGTTGTGATTACACTGCTCCAAAATGGGGCAAATGTCAATGCCCGAGGAGGACTTTTCAACACTGCACTCCAGGCAGCTGCATCGCAAAGCCACTCAGAAGTTGTAGCAATATTGCTTAAAGCAGGAGCAAGTGTTAATTTGACGCAAGGGGGGATTGCCGGCACTCCACTCATTGCAGCTGCTGAAGGCAACCCAGATATTATAACAATGTTGCTTAAAGAGGGAGCAAATATTAATGCTCAAGGAGGTGTTTTTGGCACCGCACTCCAAGCAGCAGCTGTTAATGGCAATAAAGCTGCTGTAGAAATTCTACTTGAGGAGGGGGCAGATATCAATGCTCAAGGAGGAATTTTTAATACTGCACTTCAGGCAGCTGCATCGGAAGGCCGCAAAGAAATTATATTAATGCTACTTAAAGAAGGAGCAAATATCAACGCTCAAGGAGGCTTCTATGGCACTGCACTCCAAGCAGCAGCTGCTAAAGGCAAGAAAGATATCGTAGAAATCCTGCTTGAGGGGGGTGCCAACATTAATATCCAAGCAGGCGCCTACGGCACCGCACTCTGTGCAGCTGTATCAGAAGGCCACAAAATTATCGCAACAATGTTACTCAAAGAGGGAGAAAAGGTTCATAAACAAGAAGGCATTTCCAGCAACACGCCCAATACAGCTATTGTGGAAAGCGAGAAAACGATTACAGATATACGAGGGGTAGATGTTAATACTCAAGGAGGGGCAAATGGCACCTCATCCCAAGCAGCTATATACAGAGGCAATGATGATGGCGAAGTGCTACTTGAAGAAGTAGTAAAATGGGATACTAAAAGCGACTATTTCAGTACTGCACTTCAAAGGGCTATAGTCACTAACCATGATGAAGAGATTTTAGCGGTATTACTTAAAGAAGGGGTCAACACTAATACTCGAAACATTGCCTTCAAAGCGCTCTTCAAAGGTATATCCAAAAAGAGCAAAAGTTTAATGGGGGTGTTACTTAAAGGGGAGATGCGCGCCAATTGTCAATGGATATTTGACATAGCGCTCTGTATAGCTGCGAGTAAAGGTAAGAAGCATTTTGTGGCCAAATTACGTGAGAAGGGAGCAAAATTCAATACTCGTGACATATTTTTTCATACACTTTTCTAGCAGATCCTAAGGAAAGCATTCAATACGGTGCTTTCAAACTACTTCTTGAGAACGGGGCTGACATTAACACTCAAAACTATCGTATTGAGACGGAGGTTGAACCCCAGCGCCGTGGGGTGTACATCTGGCTCTGTCTAGCGGTACTTTTGTTGGGGATTCTTTCGATACTTATGAGTTAATGACTGAATCATAGAGATTAGTAAAATACATCATTTTATAGCCTGAAACGTTGAAGCTTGACAAAAAGATAGAAGGGGTTGGAGCGGATATGGCCTGTACTCCATCGAGTAATAAGGCTTGAGGTAGTCTGGCCATCGACACATCCTGGCTCCTAGGCAAATTGAAGGGGAAAAACTCAAGTGTACCAGGACTGATTGAATGTTAGCTACGTTGAAATGGCCAGAGAGTTGCTGGTAAAGGAATGCAGTCTTACTGTAGAATAAGGTATTGAATGTTTATGCTTGAAGTTCATGAAGCTGAGTGAAAAGCGGCTGTTTTTAGACCAATAGCAGGCAGGTGGTAAGCGAGAAAATCCCTCACAGGGGGCGCATCAAGGCAACAATATTCTTCCTCACATTTTTCTCTTTTCAACAAAATATGTATACTTACTAGCAAGACTTTGGCTGCTCGTCACAATAGTTCCTCAGGGAGAATAGAAACCTCCCCAGCAAAGCTAGCAAATCACCTGCTATGGCCTCTGATGCGCAAAATCATTTGCTCTGTCCCCCTTGTCAGAGCTTCATTTCCTGGACCAAAACCCCAAATTTATCATTTGAAGACGTATTCGAGACGCCTTACAAGCCAAGTTTTGAAGCTCTTGAAGCTTCAGCAGCCCAATGCCCACTCTGCCAGCATGTGTTTCGGAATGTCCTGAATGGGAAGCCTCGTTATGATGGGCGAGAATTCACTCCAGTATCATACAGAATATATGCAGAAGTCAACAAAGGGTCCGAACGACGCTTAATAAACGTCACTTGGATAGAAGATCTTCCGTTTCCAAGCGCAGGCCCTCGAGATCCAGTATACTATCTTGCATATCCTGAAAGTCAGTTCAGACACAGGGGTTAGATATGGCATGAACGAATGCGATGCTAAAAGCAAGCTTTAGACATTAAGAATAGAATATTATGGCGAGATATGGTACCATCATTCGACTCTCGGCTGAAGGCTGTCTCGGAATGGATGTCGGAATGCGACTGTCATCATACCCGATGCATCGAAAAGCCAACAGTAAGGCCACGAAGGCTTCTAGATCTGTCCGACGTTGAGAATTTGAAAGTTATCCGATTAATCGAAACCTCTGCTTCTGTTGAGATAGACATTCGCTATTCTACTCTTAGTCACTGCTGGGGATCCCCAACTTCCCAGCCGCCACTAAAAACTACGTCAGCCAATTTAAACAATCACTATATGGGTATACCGGTAGAAAATCTGAATCTTAACTTTAGAGACGCCGTCTTCATTTCTGTGAAGCTTGGTCTTCGATACTTATGGATCGATTCCCTTTGCATCATCCAAGATGATCATGGAGACTGGGAAAGGGAAGCAGCAAAAATGGCAGACATATACCGCCAAAGCTATATTAATCTCGCTGCGTCTGCGGCACATGATGCCCATGGAGGTATAATTGATTTATCTTCTCTTCATATCTCCAGGCGTACGACTACCACTGTAGTCCGTCACAGCCCATCAAGCACAGCCGCAGTGAGTTCGGCGGGAGAGTTTGACGAGGAATTTATGATCAGGCCTACGGCACTAAAAGAAGAGTACCGTAAACTTTTATCTCGTTCATCTTCTCCGTACTTTGCACGGGGTTGGGTACTCCAAGAAGTAGCGCTTGCTCCGCGGACGGTATACTTTACAACTGATCAAATGATGTGGCAATGCCGGCACCTTTTCGAATCCGAAGACGGAACATGGTCTTCAAGCGGTGGGATTCCGGCATTGAGTTACGCTTATTCAGAAGCAGTAGGCTTTGACTTTACAACGAAACAAAAAGCTTTCTCAATATGGAACGTGTGGCTGAAGTCATATGTGACTCGAGAGCTTTCATATCCCTCTGATGTCGCAGCTGCAGCCGCAGGCTTAATCAAGTATTACCAATCTGCAACTGGGCTCACACCTATGCTTGGGCTATGGAAAGAAACGCTATATGCTGATCTGCAGTGGTCAATTTCGGGTGGTCACTTCCCGGACGCGCCCCCCAGAAACAATTTTCCATCTTGGTCTTGGCTATGTCTTTTACCATGTGGTAACCAAGGAGTATCATTCAATAATACTACAGATCTTGTGAGCAGAGCCCAGTCTGTTCGAATTGAAGAATGGGAGGAGAAGTGGAGCGGCCTACCATTTACATCGACACTCCAGTATTCAAAATTGGTAATTTCAACATTTACTCAGGATGGCATACTTTTCATTCCGTCTAATGAAGATACGAACGCTTTAGATAAGAAGATTGAAGTTCGAGGAAGCTGCAGGTGGCACGATTATACCAGGATCGAATACCAGTTACCTGTGGGATCGAAACATGCAGTTAAACTCGCCCATCTCGAGCAAAGTATATTTCGAGAGACCGCTACTGGTATCGCATATTCATTTGGGGACAGCTACCTTATTTTACGAATGACAACCGATAGCCCTCCACGATATCAACGGCTCGGGATTGGTACGATCCATGCCTCCATTGATGAAAAATTAGACATCTGGAGTCCAACAGGCCACTTGGAGAGACACTTTAAGGAATCAGATAGACAGAGTATTGAACTAGTGTGATACTGAGAAGTGAGAGTAGGCAATTAAGCTTTGAGTACATCTGAACGTTAATAAAATTGTCCGTCCGTGTACACTACGTCCTTTTGCCTTTGACTTGATTAGCACATGTAATGATGACCCACACTATAAGTCTCATGACATCGTCAAGGATATAAAATTACTGCCGCCGCTCATAAAACCTCGATTAAATCATTATAGGAGACAGACTCTTGAGAGCAAAAGCAATACTATCATGTATTTGTGACTGTGGTAAGACCAAGCCAACGCCAATGGCCGAGCTCACATCCAGTATAAAGAGTGGATATAAATGCCAATTCTAAGGGTGGCAACCAGAGCTAAATAAATTCACAATCATTAATCTAATCTTTCAAGGAAATCAATCCTTCTTATTCCGACCGACCCAATGCCGCATTCCATATTGTCTTGGGCTAATAGAGGTTTTAAGCTCCTCCGGCTGACATCTCCATGAAGAGCTTTTCAGTCTTCATTCCAAGGGATGAAAGTAAGAGAACTCCACCAGCAACAATTACGAGGATGTATACTCGGCTCATGGCCTTGACAATTGCCTCCAGAGCAAGAGCCCTGACAGCGTCGGTGGCTTGAGCAAGAAGCTGACTTTGAGTGCCCGCAATGGCACCATGCAGCTGGGCATCTGAATATCCATATCCTGCCAGAGCGCTCTGAAGATATTGGAACGCAAGGTTCTGGAATACAGTTCCAGAGATAGCCAGAGCGTGGACAGCGGCTCCGATTTGCGCCATGTTAATGAAACCAATTGCGTCGGGAATCATTTGCGGTCCGAAGCGCGGATCCATTGCCACCTTTACAGGGGTAACAGAGTATGCGGCCTGATTCGCCACGCCTGTTCCAATAGCCAAGATGACGCTGTATCCGTATACCCGGGATGACGCGGTAGTAGAATCGACTGTAAACATCAAAGCTCCGCCGATCGTAATCATTATTCCTCCAAAGATATACCATGGTTGGTAGTATCCGAATTTTGGCATAAGCGTGCCGTTGAACATGATGCAGAAGATCGTAACGCAGATAAAAGGAAGCAGTCGTACAGCGGCTGAAATAGCGCCATCATCTCTCGTGAATTGGAAAAAGAGTGGGATGTAATATACTGGCGCGAATATTGTTGTTGTTGTGCAGGCAGTAGCGAAATGCTGCAATACCAATGATCGTGATTCCAGGAAACCTGCCGGAAAGATTCGCTGTGCTTTGGTAGTGAATACTTTGAAGCGCTGCTGCAGTCCAAAGAGTATGATTAGAACGCCGCAAGTGACAAAACAAGCAATAGTTCGGCCATCATCCCAAGCCCACTCAGCACCGCCAAAGGTGAGTGCTAAAACCCAAACAGCATAAATTGCAGCATTGAGAACAGTTCCAAGCCAGTCTACCGCAGCCAGCCTTTGGAAAAGTTTAAGTGTCGGCTGGGGGTCAAGCGACGGGATGGCGAAGATGTAAACGGGACAGGTCACAGCGAAAATAACCAAATTAATGTAGAATGCCTTCTAGGGTGTTAGCAATAGTTTCAACAGACAAGGTAGTTTGAAATCTTACCCAGCGCCAGGTGGCAGAGCTCTCCGCGAAGGCACCTCCGATGATTGGGCCAAGAATGGTTCCAACACCCCAAGACACTCCTGTTCCTGCAATGTAGAGAGGACGTTCGCGTGGGGAAGACAATAAAGACAAGATATTTAATCCTCTATAAAAGGTGTTAGCTTAGGAAAGTGAAAAATATTGGCATCTACCATCACTTACCCCAGATATATACCAGCTCCTCCGGCACCAGCAATAACTCTTCCGATGATGAGTGCCTATACTGTTGTTAGCAGATTGAATAGAAAGGCTGCCGAGGTTATTCGAAAACTAACGTTCATATTGGGCGCAGCGCCGCAAATTGCACTGCCCACTTCAAACATCACAGCTGTTGCAAAAAATAGCCATTTTACATCGAAAATGCCATATGCTTTTCCCCTACAAGATATTAGTTTGTCGACAGCAACCAGGTGAGGTAAGGCCTATCTCACATTGACAAGATAACAGCAACACTGCCCAATGGAAATCCGACTCCAATCCAGGCCAGCTTTTCCGGCTCACCGAATTGTTCAAGAACAGTTCCTTGAACATCTGCGGCAACGGTCGTATCAAGTCCATATAGAGCGCCGGTCACGTATACGGTTATCAGAGTTAATACCCACTATATGAGGAAGGACAAGCCCGAGATGTTAGTGCTTCTGTCAACATCAGTTTCAGAGTTGCATTATTGGTACCTTCCAGGTCGAGACGCCTTTGGCTTTTCGGACGTCTGTGACAACCTCCTCTGTCGATTCTAATGGGTTCTTCTCCAGATTCCGAAGCGAGCTGTCATTATCGGATGGTGACTGCTCTTTGGAGTTGTGGCCGGAGATGGTACTCTGGGTCTCCGGCGACGACGAGTCGCTGGGGTTCTTGGCGTAGTCCATAACTACTGGTATGTGCCTCTTCAGCAACGGGACCCAAGACCAGGTGGTGATGGAGTGGAAGTTCTTCACGTTATACAAATTACAGGGCACCGTGGCTATATAGGCTTTGCTCTTTCACTCGGAAAAGAGAAAGAAATTTCATATTCTAGCGCTGACACGATTCACCCATCTTGCAGCTGAATCCTGCCAAAATTGGTCCCGGCCACTCGGTGATCACTCCGCGATACTTCCAAAAGAATAAGAGGTTTGCCGAAATGTCCGCGCGCTAGGGTTGATTTGGCAGAGATGGCCCGATAGACAGATAAAGATCCTTTAAATACATGTATTTATACAATTTATACAAGGGGCCGATTTCGTTGGAGTTGAAACTCTGTGGTACCGCGCATCTGACATCGCCGCGCGGGCCGCGGCGGGCCGCGATCATGCGGGCGGTGTGAGACAGATCAACAGGGTCGTTCTTCGCCCTACTTCTTCATAGGCGATTCCGGCACATTTTCTTTGTATGAATACAACTTACTGTAGGTCTGTGTATTATTCCGTTGCCGACTCGCCGATCTCACTCTGCTCTAGTGGATTATTCCACGTTGCCCAATAGATGCCAAGTGCGTGCTCTGACATTCTCAGCCCCGAATCCGACGCAAATGACGATAGAAGTATACGATAACTCCGAAACGTTATAGGAGTTACCTCAAAAATTTGCACTGGGATTTAGGGGGAAAAAACACAAGAGGGTAGATAAACAGTTGCAGGCTGAGAGAACACATGTCGAAGCAAGTCAACATGAGATCAAGATGGATAATAGATTCATGATATCAAACTCGTCTCCATCCACAAGAATAAATTGCTTGCATGATTGCAACGTTGTCGTAACTGTTGTGGAGAATTTACGCCTGTTGAACTAAGCTGTCAACGTGGCTCATCTACCCACTATCACAACGGTAGATGCAAATCTAGCCATAGCCCTCTGTAAGGGTGCAACTGCCGTCTGTTCAGGGCCCCTTCGGCTCCATTTGTTTAAGAGACTTGTTCATGCCATGGCAGAAAAGAATGGACCCAAAAATGTGATTGTTGGTCGCATTGTTAGTGCTTCGGCGGGATATTTAGCCAGGCTACGGCGAGCGGCGTGTAATACCCCGGCAGGAGTTCCTCTATCATTCCGAACTGCATGCCTAGTAGTCGTCACCGTACTCCGTAGTTGTAAGCTATCACAGTAGCATTGAGGTCCCATAATTTTAGCGTGGCTGACGCTTCTAACTAATGATAAATTATGAGAGCAGCTGTGGTCATTCCAATATTTGTGGATAGTCCGACGGCTACAGTACTCTCTTAAAGTATGGTGTTTCGAGAGAATCCACACCACGTTGCAGTTGATGTCTGTGCTCAGTCCGAGTCAACCATGGCGATTTTAAGAGAGACAATTCTGTAAAAACTCAGTGTTTTGGGATTATTCGGCATGGTCCAACTGGCGGCTTTGATAAGTAGACAGGGTTTTGAGTAAGACGAATAGTATAGCCGGCTGCGAATACCCATTGATATAGATTTTTGCGAAAATTTATGAGCATTTCAATTTACTCTGAACTATCCAATTGTCTATTCAGAGAATCGATGGTCAAAGTTCCATCTTCTTTCTAGACTTTTAGTATCGGCCATTCTAGTGGCAGATTTGAAGATTAGGGAGTCTATCAATTCCTTCATTTCTATATAATTATATCAATAATCAATGACTAATAATGTTAACGAAACAGGGGGGTTAAACGAAAGAGTTACTTATGGGAAATATGAAGAATCATTTGTGAGAATCTTGACCACCTTATGAAGTGGTCGAACATGTCGAACACATATAGAGCGGCGACCGTTGTTAGTCAGCAGCCTTCGCAAACATTGAATATTGAACTTTCTAAAGCTCGTTCATGATTCGATAGATTCTTTGACATGTTGGATACTCAATCTATATTGGCCATGCTGGCTAGAACCGCAAGATTGATAAGCTTCATCTCAGCCTTAGTTTGAGATCCACCATGGAGTAAGACAGCATCGAAGGGTTCCACAGATCGGCCTAACAGGTCGAAAATCTCCACATATGTCAAAGACAAGGCGCAAGCAAAGGCGTCGTCAATTGTAGAGGGAATACAATGAACTTTATATAAAGATGCTTTCACATTAGCACCGTTGGCGGTGCCTCAAGAGTCTGATGCATCTTAAATGGCCACGATCGAGTCAAAGTGATCAATGTCTCGAACTACACAAATTATTTCCCTCGGCAGGGACCATGACCTGGAGCGTTCGGTAACAACTTCAATCCAGCTTCAGCCGCTCCCACAAAGCGAGATTCAGCAGCGCGATACACACCACCATGAAGCTTCTAATAGGGAGCTATCAGATATAGATCCGGTACTGGAAGCATCTCGCGCTGCAGATAATGATGTGCCGGATGGTGGTTACGCCTGGGTCGTCATCTTCGCTTCCGCCATTGTCTGTTTCTGGTTCACCGGCAATGGCAACTATACCTGGGGTGTCATACAAAATGCTCTTCTTGAGCAGAAGTTAGCATCAGCAGCTACGTTATCCTTCATTGGATCTCTATCACCTACTATTATGGCTGCCTTGGCCATCATCAATGCCCGCGTGATCCGGTGGCTGGGTATCCGCGTGAGCGCCATACTCGGAATCGTCCTCCTTGGAGTCGCCCAATTGACGAGTGGATTTTCCACGCATAGTGTGGCTGGGCAGTTTATTACACGCGGCGTTGGGGTCGGCCTTGGCATGAGTTTGTGCTTCATGGTGACCTCCACCATCCCAGCGCAATACTTCAGCCGGAAGCGCGGCCTTGCCAACGGGATCGTCTCCGCTGGCGGCGGTCTGGGGGCAGCTGTCCTCAGCTATGTTCTGGACGCTTTGATTCAAAGGTTTGGCGTTCAATGGGCCTATAGGATTGTAGGAATCATGACTTTGGTTACCGGGCTTCCCGCCGCCTGGATCATGAAAGAGCGCACAACTCTCCCAAGAGTCAGCTTTATTGAGTGGCGATTATTCAAGGACCTGAAATTCGTATTGATCTTCGTTGCAGGAGCTATTGCAACTTTCCCACTTCTTGTACCAGCCTTCTTTCTCCCATTTTATAGCACTTCCATTAAGCTGCCTTCAAGCACTGGTGCTGCTCTCCTGTCTGGTTACAACTTTTCGTCGGCCGTCGGCCGTATCCTCGGCGGCTTCTGCTCAGATAACCTGGGGCCTCTGAACACGCTCATTATCTCATTAATCCTCAGCGCCGTAAGCATGCTTGCACTATGGCCGGCTTCCACCACTTTAATACCACTGACCTTTTTCGCCATAATTAATGGCGCCTCGAATGGTATGTATTTTGCCACAGTGCCGACTGCTGTGGGCAATATTTTTGGATCTGCCAGGGTGTCTGTTGCTTTGGGCATGATTGTAACTGGCTGGGGAGCAGGTTATCTGATGGTTAGTAATTCCAGTTCAGTAACTGTATTGAAGTCTGAAGCTGATATGCGAACCACAGGGAGCCCCAATCGCGGGTTATATATTGGACGAGCATGGAGGATCGGATGCTGGTCTCAAGGCTTTCCGACCGGCCATGTTCTACGCTGGTTCGCTCGCCATGGGAGCGACTGGCTTTCTTATACTTATGAGGTCTCGGATAAGCTCATCTGTTTTAGTCAAGCTCTAAATTTGTTATTATAGTCTTCAGTAGATATTGAGGAAGGGATAGAAAAGAACATTTAATGACAGCAAATAATGCAGTGATTGTAGACAGCCGTGCAGAGATGATACGCTAGTGTCGTTGAGAGAACCGAGTGTGCAGATTCTCCTAATTATCCACCATTAAAGTGCTACTGTTATCTGGTCTTTGTCTATGACTTTATCACCTTTGAGGAATAATAAAGAGAACAGCGCAACATATTAGTCCATACATGTAAGTGCCTGACTTACATGTAGGCATCTACTTGTCGGCCCGGGCTCAGCACCCCTACCCCACCTTTCCCATCATTCACTCCGTCGTCTACATTCCCCCAGCAATTCTTCTGAAGACCAAAGAAAGTTGGTTGCGGCCATCACAAAACATGTCAGAAACTGTGGATAAGAGCCCGCACTGGGACGTTGCCCTCTGGGAGACACATGAAACAGAAGATGATTGCACACTCGTCATCAGAACCGACAATGGGCGTGCATTTTACTGCCAAATCTCGCCATCACGGTTCCATCAATCACCCACCATTAAAGATCAATACTTCAGGTGTCTCAATTTATTACGCTCGGGTGATGAGAAAGATGACTTCTATATGGAAGATGCGTGCGACTGGCTTTCGAAGCCCTTTGAGCCTCTCATTGCGCGTCTGGCGCCTTGCACGCTAAAACGGCCGGGAGATGAGCTGCCGACATTGGCCGAGTATCTCTTTCCTCCACATTTCGTGTGCTCGCTGTCTGCTACAAATGAGAAGCTAGAAACATTTGAGATAGATTCTAAGAATCTTGATTGGGGCAGTCCTGTGATATTTGCGAAGCAAGATTTCTTAGACGACCTAGATAGTTGGACACAATCTTATCACCCAAATGAAGTAGCTATATGCTATGACAACCCGCGGGATGTTCTTATCAAACCTCCAAAGCGTGTATTGATCGATGGAAAGGATGGCAGTCGGGTTGAATGCTTCTTCAAGCGGTTTGAAACCTCATTTAGTCTGAAGCATGCGAAAGTGGAGCTTGACACTCACAAAAGAATTATCCAAGCGCATTTACCTCCTCCTCCCAAGACATTTGTCTGTCACCTACACGGTGTTGTCAGGGATGGAAACCAATTGGCTGGCATGCTATTTACTTGGATCAACAATAAAGGCGTGCTGTCAAAAGCTAGAGCAGACCAGAGTACAGTTCAGCTGAGAGCATGTTGGGCAACGCAGATCAAGGATACACTAGAGATGCTTCACCATCGCAACATTATCTGGGGTGACGCCAAAGCTGAGAATATTTTGATCGACATGGACGATAATGCATGGATTGTTGATTTTGGGGGGAGCTATACTGTGGGATGGGTTGATAAAGATAAAGCTGGGACATTGGAAGGTGACGCGCAAGGTTTAGCTCGGATTCTTGATATCCTTTCTTGATGTACATGAGACAATTTTTGAACACGACTTGAAGGTGCCACGAATCTTGCGTTCTTGGTGATATGTTGAAAAATAGGACCATAGTCAACAACATGCCTATCAGGTTGAAGCTGCATGCAAAATTCTACACATCTTCGGACCTCTAGGGTAAAGTCTCATAATGTAAAGAAAGATCAAGTGCATCCAACGAGCCGCCTGAGCTCAACCGGCAGTTGGTGATTGGTTCAAAAGACCACGTCACATGACTTGGCCCGGTTAGCTCAATCGGTAGAGCGTGAGACTCTTATGAGTGACACGTTCTGATGTTGCGATATCTCAAGGTTGCGGGTTCGACCCCCGCATTGGGCTTTTCCTATAAATAATACACCGGTTGAGATATCAGGCGGTGCTTCATTTTTTGCCTTTTTTCTTTCTTTATTACTAGCTCTTTTGTCTTTTCTTTGTTCTTTTTTCTTCAAGTTTAGGGTAAAAGAAGGGAGTCACGTATCTTGGAAGCATCCTCTGTATCCAGCAGCGAAACGATCAACGCAGAGTTCTAAATAGTTAGATGGTCGTAAAGGTTTGAGACAATTCATACTGTTGTACTATTCTGATTTATTGCGTCTTTCTACTACCTAGGTACTTTCATTCATTTTTGAATACAATACAGCACAGCTTCTACCCAAAGCTCCTCTTACACTAGCATACAGCCACATATTTTCCCTTGTCCAACAAACCAATTCAGCCGTGTTCCCACTGCATAATCCCACACCCTATCGTATCTGCGTGCCTGTCGCAGCCCTGTAGCAAAAAGAATAAACGCCGAAGCCTCCATGTTCCTAATAATACATGGTGTACCGTCATAATCCCTCTGCGCCAAGTTTCCCGCCCTACTCGTGTTCGCTTTTGCCAATTGGCCAACACTTTCCATGTTCCAACTTTCCTTCATTACTTAGACATTAAAGATTGATGATTTACAGCATCCAGGCTGTGAGATAGACAAAAGAAACATATTCGTCGTATCATATAAGCGTTAGTGTCGTGAAGCTGATGGCGATAGCCATTGTAATGCAAGCCCTAGTGAGCCCGGATTCTGTTGCTTTGCTGCTGGCGACAAAGTCAAATGGGCTTCCGCCACCGCTGCCTGGCTGCGTATTGGGCCTGCGTGTTGGCTTCGGGTTCTCTTCACTTGTGGATGTGGGTTGCTCGTCACTCGTCGCTTGAGAAGTCGCAGCGTTGGTAGCTTCGGTTGTAAACTCGCTCGTTGAGCTAGGTATTGTCACTGATGTGAGAGTGGTAGGTACTGCACTTGTAACTGCTGTTGTAACTGTTGTAGAAGGGACAGACGATGTTGTCGATATAGGTTGGCTAGTTGTGCTGATTGTGCTGGTCGTACTAGTTGTCTTCTTGGATTCTGATGATGTTTGAGGCGGTGGCGGAGTGTTTGTTGGAGGAGGACTTGGTGTTGATGTGGTGCTCTTTAGTGGCGCATCCTTTTTGCAGAGAGCATCAAGGATATGACCTCCCTTGACCTCCATAAGAAGAGAATTTGAGGCAGCGTTGATGTTTGTACAAAACCCTTGCACAGAAAACTGCACCGCTTGCAATCCTGTGATGCAGCCTTCAGAGCACGTCGCGCCGCTGCCGAAATCGCTGGGGCTGCATCCTCGAATGGGCAGATTGTAGGCGTAGAGGCATTGGACGGATACCGACGAAGTCAGGCTTTGGAAGTTGGACAGAGACAAGGAATTTGCTGAAGCTGCCCCTGCCAGAAAGACGAGGCTGGCGAGGCTGGGCCGCTGCACTGTATGTTTTCTCGCCATGGAGGTATGATTTGGGCGGGTGTGGTTGTAGATGGTACGACGATGAGAGTGTAGTTTGGTCGTCGTTGTGGTTGGAAGAAGGAATACTGCTGAGACCGCCCTCTCCGAGCATCAACTGCTTTAACAAAGGGAGGGAAAATGTCCCAACCGGCAGTATATGGGAAATACGGATCATCAAGTAGCATTCCAGCTTGAGGCCCTGCTGTCATGGGAAACGACCGGATCGCTGGATCAGCGTATGCACCGTGGCAGCGCGATGCGAAACACGGCGTGTCTCAGACTTACAATATGACGCCAGCCACGCACGATAGCAAGAGCGATTGGCGCCCTTGTAACCGTTTATCGGACGAACTTCCCGCATCTGTCAGCATTGTCGTTTCTCGAATCACTTTTGACATGTTTCAATCAGGGGCTTATGTTCGGGCAAGCGCGTGGCAGACAGGGTGCCTATGACGAGTCTAAGATGGAGATGGAGATGACGATGGTGACACAGATGGGGTACGGGGCGGGAGGACAGGTACAAGTACTTTGGAGAGCACGGCGTTTCCACCCCGGAACAAAGGTATTCAATACAAATGCAAAATTATTGAGATACAGTCTGGAACATACAGAGACTGCCCGAAACGAATTCGTATTGCTTGATTAAATGACGTGTACTGTACTACTGATATTCCTTTCTTCTACAGTATGTTGGTGTTAAGAGTATGTATGAGCATTACGTAGAAAAAGCATCATGCTATCTTTCGCTTTCTTTTTCCTTGTGAGAAGAACCAAGAGGCCTCGATTCTAATCTCCTTTTAAGTGTGAAGACGCTTGCATGCGATTGGTCTGCAGTCGTTGACTCAACTAAACAAAGTCTGACCATGTTGGATCAGAAGGCCGTGAGCCTCCCGTTAAGCGTTCTCACTAAGTTAGCCTGATCCTGCGCTCTCGCCGGACAAAACGTTTCTTACTCATCTCACACAATCGCATCATGGGACTTTTAATTGAAGATAGTGAGAAGATGGTATCGTCAAACTTGATAAGTGACCGTTTCAAGGCGAACGTCGATAATCTCCAAAGCCACGTTTGCCCCGGCTCTCATCAATGCGAAACGAAACTCAAGGGCGACTGAAACATGTTATAGACTGCTTAGCCAAAGCGAGAATGGTCCAGGTACCGCCACAGCTTTCTCACGCGATGCCCACCATCCCGCCTGTCCACCCGCTTGAGCTGAACTGGAGTTAGCCACGTCTCTCGGTAAATATAGCGCCTGTTCTGCCAATCAGAACCCAATTCAGTCCAGCAAAAACCGGTACTGGTGCAAGCTGCATCTCGCAGGAACACACCAAGGATGCGAATCCCAGGCTCGGTACGGCAGACAAGGGCCACCAGGCAGAAGGCGAAAATGAATGAACGGCTTCTCATTCTTGCGATCGAAAATGGAACATCTTTCCTCTTCAATCATCTTGTTCTACAACCTCCGTGAAATGAAGCCTTCGTGACGCTTCTGCGAAATCGACAAACATGTCCCACCCCGACGGATTTGCAGACCCGGGGCTGCCAGGATTAACACCCCCGCGTCAGGGCGCGTATCACCAGCTCGTGTCCCTAAGGAGAAAACCTGTGCCGGCGAGAGCGGGGCCATATCACCAGAGTGTGTTTCCTGTCCTGGATTTGATACGACGTAGACGGGGCTTGGCTGACGGGGCTTAGCTGCGCAAACCGATGAGCAGGCAGAGATCGAGGACGAAGAAGAGGCTCTATCAGTTCCAACACTTTACGGATCTCACGAGGGCATAGTGGCAAGCAGTGCAGGCTTCGACCAGCCTTCACTGGCGCCTCCTCCCAAATGGCCGCGGAATTCTCATTCGGCTCTCTGGGCGCCGATATGGCTCAGCAAGGTCACTCTCATCGCCTTTGCCATTACATTCCTATCAATGTTGCTGGCCACTGCTTTGCTCTTCCACTTTTCTGAAATTCACAACGGAATCAGCGTTCAGCGGGAGGCAAACCACTACGCCTGGAAGTATGGCCCAACTGCAGGTAAGTTACTAGAGATGAGATTTTTCTTTTCGTGTGCTGATCATAGACTCATTTAGTTCTTGTGGTGGTGGGAGCCCTGTGGCGGCAAGTCGACTTTGCGAACAGGATCCTGATGCCTTGGGAAGAGCTGAGAACAGGGCCTTCATCGGCGGACAAGACATTGCTCCTGGACTACATCTCCCCACTGCTTCCCGTTAGTTTGTGGACGGCTATCAAGAATCGACATTGGGCTGTTGCGTTGTCTCTAATTGGCCAACTGCTAATAATAGGCACTGTTCGTCTTTCCTCAAGCTTTTGCTCTTCTGTCGTCCTTTCGGCTATATACTAATGCTATGCTAGACTATTTCCTCAACGGGTTTACTCATTCTAGAGCCAACTCAAATGTCCAAAGGCGATCAAAAGTTCGAACTATCTTCACAATTTCTGCTAAACAAATCTGTTGATCCCCGAGTGGCCTGGTCGGTCGGCCCAGGCCCCGCACAGACTTACTATGGCATAAACTTCTATGGACTGCGCTATCCGCCCGGCACGGCACAAGACTTCATCGTCCCCGAGTTTCAAGTTCCATCGATGGCCGCTACTAATCTTGAATACACAATGAATACGGACGGCCTCAAGGTCAACTATGACTGCGAACTCCTTCCTCTTACTAATGGCTCAATGGCGTATATGCCATGGCGAAGCATAATGGCGCCATTCATTGTTGCCAATGTCACTACCAAAGATTGCGACATCAAGGGGGTTACTCTGGCTGAAGGCCCCGATCACGGCTACTATCATGACCCAAATGCAACGCAGAACTATCAGGCTCAGTTTGCCGTCTACCCTTGCAACTACGACTTCGATTTCAGTAAAGAATATATTCCCCAAGGCAATTTATCCTTGGAATTACAAGTATATAACATCAGCAGAGATTTGCGTATGTTCATGTCCGTGGTGGATGTCCGCATTTCGGCGCGCGACCAATCTCCTGGTTACATGTACCTCCACAAAGTCACATCTGCTCTTTGCAAGCCCTCCTATCAGGTCGGTCATTTTGATGTTGGCGTCCCAAACGCCGTCAATGGATCTGCTCATGCTCGTTTCTCGTCGCCGGCAAATACGTTAAACGCTGTAAAGAACTTTACTCAGGGATCACTCGCCTTGGGCGTTGTGTCTTCGAGCAATTCTTGGGAACTGAGCAACGGAGGAGTCGACTATGTTATTTCAGCGACTGTACCGACATTTTTCCAACTCTTGTCAAAGAAAGCTGGGGTGGAATCTATCGGAAGTTTTATGGATCCGCACCTTCTTGTGAATACGGCATCCGATGTTTTCAAGGGAATTGGGACTCAGGTTTTGAACCAAATCATCGTTCAGCCGGCGAATCGTACTGCCACTGGAAGCATCACCTATGTGGAGCAGAGGCTGCACGTTAAAGGCCTTTCTACCGGCTTCATGTGTAGCTTTCTCGGACTGTTGGCCATCTTATCTGTGGGAATGATATTTGCTCGGCCAGCGTTTACGGCTCCAGACCGTCCAGGGTCCGCTCTCTCGATGGCTACGCTACTCGTCTCAAGCTTTCATCTCAACAGAATCTTGTCACCGATGGGTGCTTTGAGCAACGAAATGCTAAAACAGCGCCTTGCGGAATACCAGTTCCGAACAGCTCATGTTTCTGATAACGGCGCGTTTGTCTCTATCGAACCAATTCAGCGGAATGAAGGACAAACCATAAGCCATCCTCTTGAAAAGGTTCAAGGCACGGTGCCATCATGGAGGCCTATGGCTAGTACGACCTGGTTCCTTGCTCTTGCGATATGTTTGCCACTGCTCGTCATTGCGTCTCTGGAGATTGTTCAGCATTTTTCAGACATAAATAATGGATTTATGAGCATCGGTCAATCGAGTTCACTCGCGTTTGCTACCTACATCCCTTCAGCTGTCGCTCTAGGAGTGGCTGGTCTCTATAGCGCGATGGAGATGATGGTAGCAATTTTTGCTCCCTATGCCCCTCTCAAGCGTGGAAGAGCTATTGCAGAGAAGACCATTACGCTGAATCTTGTTGGCCAGCTGCTCCCTCGTGCCTTTTATTTGTCACTCAGAACAAAGAATTTCGCAGTAGCCATCGCGCTATTTGGCACCTTGATTGGAAGTTTTCTGTCCATTATTGTGTCAGGTCTGTATAGCGCAACTAGTGTCCAAATTGTCCAGAATATTACACTTTACCAAAACGACACATTCAACTTTAACAACGTCGACCTTTCACTAGATGATAACGAGGCCACTGCTATTGACAATTTAGTCGAATATCTCGGCTTGAACAGTACAAAGTGGAGTACGGGAGACCTTGTCTTTAACGTACTAGATCAAGACGCCATCTCCACTGCGAATTCGAGCGACAACATACCATTGACGATTAATATACCTGCCGTAAGGCCGTCACTCAACTGTACCGCGATACCGAATGATGATAGAAAAGTGACAGTACTCAATCAGGACGACTCGGGGATGTTCATTATGCCTGGGCAAAGCAATTCCGTGAGTCCTTATGAGGGCTATGTTTGGGTGGGATTGAATACAACGATGAGATATGCCGACTGGTGCGAGACTGCGCCTAGAGGAGCGAAAAAAGAGGAGCCATGGATGCAATACTTTATGCTTCCCAACGATACCAGCATGGCATATGTCGGCAAGGGCTCGATCATTGCGTGGAGCAACGACCTTGTTTATGGAGATGGAGCGTTGGATACAAACCCATCGTCTGGATCGGCGGGTAATGGAGTTCAAATAACAGACAACGGATGTCCGACATTTGCCGTCACGTTTGGCCGCATGAAATTGAAGAAATCTGGCAAAGGAGCCAAGGCCAAGATCACCGGTTTCGAGCAAGATCTCGCTACTCTTGTCTGTTATCAGAACATTGAGCAGGTCATGACAAATGTCACATTACAGCTTCCCCAGTTCAATTTCGATTCCACTCAACCGCCAATAACAGATGAGGGTACCGCGAAGTTCTTGAAGACCAATCGCAGTAGTGAGAGGTTCCCTTTCTTGCCAAACGCTTGGCTGAATGGTCTAAGTGCTCCTCTGTTTAATCAGACGGTTCCTGGTCCGAATAATACCGATCCGATAAATAATCACATAGACACCTTCATTGAAGCTCTGGTTCTAAGTAAGAATGGTCGACCAGCGAATGAGCTCGCAGGCGCTAAGAATATCGAGAACCTCAAGAATGCTACGCAGCGGTTTTACAGCGTGTACATGGCTCAAGCCATATCTCTAAACATGCGCGACAACAGTACCGCTGGCGGTGAGGGCTCTCTACCTACATATGATGGAGTGGTGACCACAACTGGTCATCGGCGACTGCAGCAGAATCGCGGGCCCAAGATTGCGCTCCAGATCGTCCTCGGAGTCATGGTTGCGTGCGGTATCGCAACGAGATTGCTTTTACCGGTGCGAGATGTATTGCCGCATAATCCATGCTCGATTGCCGGGACGGCAACGTTGATGGCAGGCGGAGAGGTGGTTTCTCAGCTGGCTGACCAAGCTATAATATCTAGTAGACATCTGAGTGCAAAAAGCCTGCCGGTGGATGGACTGTACAGTTTGAAGTGGTGGCGGGATGAGAAGGGTGGAGATCGATATGGCATTGATCTGGAGCCCTCATTATAGCCAGTAATAGATACATAGTATAGCAGCTAGACCAGTATCGCTGGCGTGCAGGTCTTGAACTATTAATGAACACTGATCTTATATAAATAGTTGTGCAATAATAACAAAGAACCAAATGTAAAATGTTAAACAAACAATTATTCTCCCTTTCACCCATGTATCATCTTGAAAGAGTATTAAGCGCGATGTTTGCAAATGATTGGTCGCTGCGTGGTGTTTCATCCTTTGGGCGGCGCTTAGACTCAATGCATGCAGACAAATCAAGTGGTGGATGAAAGAGGCAAGACAGGCAGGGGCAGAAATCAGGCTGTCTTTAAAAACGAGGCGAAATGCTTGAGCTGAAATTTTAGCTCACTTGTGCTTCCTTCGGCGTTGTTTCCTTCTTTCTGCTGCTTTTTAAGGTGTGCTACATTTTGGGCTCTGTTTTCGGTGGTGCTTGCAAGTGTGTTTTCTTTTCCTCTATGCGCGCTTCCCTTCCAGAGCGCTTATACAACACTACAAAAACTTCCTATAAACATCATGAGACTACTTCTATTCCTATATCCGCTCATTACTTTCTTCAAATTCTCTTCCTCCACGGTTGTCGTCACAATCACCGCCGCCCCAGCCATCCCCTCCGGCGAACCATCCTATTCCAACCCTATATCTTTTACTTCTGCGATTCTTAATTCGACTAATGCCTACCGCCGCGAATACAACGCCACTTCATTATACTGGAATACCACTCTAGAGAAGTTCGCTACTGCATATCTTCAATCGGATACAACCTGCCGTTTCGCCCATTCAGGCGGTCCATACGGCGAGAACATCGCAATTGGATACGCGAACGCGACAGCGACGGTAGAGGCTTGGGGTAATGAGGACGAAAAATACAATTTCGACCATCCTGGTTTCACGGAAGAGACGGGACATTTTTCTCAGCTGGTCTGGAAAGCAACGAGGGGTGTTGGGTGCGGGAGGAAGTTGTGTGGTACGAGAGGCTGGTTCGTGGTGTGTGAGTATTGGCCGAGGGGGAATGTAGGGGGCCAATATGGGGAAGAAGTCAACAGAAAACTTGGAGGATCGGGAGGAGGGACGAGACTGAGCGGTGCTGTTGTTGCTGCTATTGCAGTAGTAGTGAGTTTGCTGCAGTGCTGTGTAGTGGTTGTGGTATTTTGGTGGTTTGGGACTATGATGATGTGACTGGGGACATTCTGATGTTGGGGTACTGTGCATGGGTTTTCATTAAAGTATTTATTTTGTTTAGGCATTTGGTTAACAGCATTAGAGACTAAGGCATAAAGTAATGTTCATAATCGACTTCCCGTTACTGTCCGTTGATACTGTCCGTTGGTGACATGCTACATCTGGTGATAGTTCACATGAATCACTAAAGAAGAGCTATCAATAAATTAGTAGGCATCAACTTGAATAAACCGTATGGATATTTAGCTTTCATCAACATCTGACTGGTTACTTCATAAATTTGATCTCCATCAGCGTTTCTGCCAGTACTGAGAAAGTTTAGGCGAGCCAATGCTAGCGAACTCGATTTTTTCCAAGGTGAACCAAAAAGAAGGCTACACATGAGCATTGCGGCATCTCAAATCGGTTTGCTGTAGTATACTCTCCTCCACTTGTATTTGTGTATTTTTCGTGCTTTTCCACCTTGTCAGAATTACGTACCTGTTTACACACACATATCCAATGGGCTGCCATCGAGTCAATCAAACAAGTAATACCCTTCAGCTAAAGCCGCTAATGGAGAAGTTCTATTTCTATTAGGGCCTCGCGGTCTAATTTCTAAATGAGTATCTTAATAGAGAAGACAAGCGTGCTGGCAATACTATTATCGCTGGAATATTGACACTTCTGCTTGCAGATGTAGGCTACTAGGCAGGATGCGGGGCCCTCGTGAAATCCGAGATTTGCGACAAAACCGAGATGTGCGACCAAGGCCGCAATAATTTGTAATTCTAGACATTTTACAAATCGAATTCGTATATGAGCTCGGAAATCAATTGATAAAAGAACACAACGTATAAAAACTCAGGAGCTCGCTCAAAAATGAAGAAGCGTTGGATCTCTTATTGTCTACATCTCCGCGCGCTGTCTCCGCTGGACTACTAGTAGTCAAGGTTGGCCCTCCAGGATGTCGCAACTTCATTTAAAAGAAAGTGATACTTTCAACGATGATGTGGGAAGAAACAGCGACGATTCAAAGCCCATCAATGCGAATACGCTATTCGATAGCAGCTCGGAACCGATGGCAGACATTGAGAAATCCGCCGCAGAGGATACTCATGCTACGAATACAGACAAGCATCGATTTCCAGAAACAAATCTCAGCGAAGGCATCGTTGGCTGGGATGGGCAAGATGACCCTGAGAACCCCCAAAACTTTCCCTCAAGTCGCAAATGGGGGTTGTTGGCGTTGATGGCTGGCATCACTTTCGTCTCGCCGCTCGCGTCAAGTATGCTGTCGCCCGCTATTGGATACGTCGGAGCCGACTTCGGGGTCTCCAACGAGGCTATACTTTCCCTTACCGTGAGCATCTATTTGCTGGGCTACTCAGTAAGTATCGCCACACCAAAACATTCCAAGACCAGTATACACATATACTGATTCAATATGTAGTTTGGCCCCCTCTTACTAGCGCCTCTAAGCGAGATCTACGGTCGTCGAATAGTCCTTAGTTGTGCAAACTGGTTTTTTGTTATATGGCAGATTGGATGTGCCAAAGCCCCGAATATTGCAAGTCTGATTGTGTTCCGGCTGCTCTGTGGTGTGGGCGGTTCTGGCTGTTTGACTCTAGGAGCCGGCGTGATCGCCGACCTGTTCCCCATTGAGAGCCGTGGCTTTGCAACGTCTCTCTGGAGTATGGGGCCTTTGCTAGGCCCTGTTGTCGGACCAATTTGTGGAGGATTCATTAGCGAGACTGTGGGCTGGCGTTGGGTGTTTTGGGTTCTCCTGATAGTTGGAGGGATCACCTCCGCTGGCATTGAGATGCTCAATCGCGAGACTTACGCCCCTGTTCTCATTGAATGGAAAAGTAGGCGCCTCGCAAAGGAGCTTGGAAGAGACGATCTCCACAGTGTTTATACAAGGGCTGGAGCCGATGGGTCAATTTTGTCAAAGCTAAGAACAGGTATGGTACGACCGATTCTGTTGTTCTGCAAATCTCCCATCGTCTTTCTCCTTTCAACATATCTGGCTCTTGAGTATGGACTGCTCTATCTCTTCTTCACTACAATTCCTTCCGTGTTCAAAGACAAGTATGGCTTCTCAACCGGGTTATCGGGTTTGGCCTATCTGGGAATTGGCATCGGCTTCATGGGTGGATTGGTATTGACGGCCCTCACCAACGATCGGATCATGGCAAAAATGGCGCAGCGCAACGGCGGAAAATTTGAACCGGAGATGAGGCTGCCCATGATGATTTTCTACGCCGCAATTTGTCCCATCAGCTTCTTCTGGTACGGTTGGACGACCGATAAAGGTGTTCATTGGATTGTCCCAATCATCGGCATGGTACCGTTTGGCTTCGGTTTGATGGGCTTATACCTTCCCATTCAGACATATATCATCGACTCATACCCGGCTCATGCGGCATCAGGCAGTGCTGCCCTCGTCGCCTCTCGATCTCTATTAGGCGCTCTGCTACCGCTTGCCGGCCCAAGGCTCTTCGCATCACTCGGCCTGGGATGGGGAAATTCCTTGCTAGGCTTCATTTCACTGGCATTCATTCCCGTTCCCATTTTATTCTCCAGATACGGAAGAGCCATCCGGGAGAGATATCCAGTGCATCTCTAAAGTGACTGCATTTTGCGAACCGATGGGCTGCGAGGCCATGCGCCAAATTAGAGGAGTTGCTTAATCTCCATGTAAGTCACAACTCCAAGGTCTAATCGAAGGGGCTGCCGAATGTCTGTCTGTTGGATGAGATACTTAATTACCTATATATAGCCATTTTTCTACCCTTTTTACAAAAGCTTCTACTTAGGTGCACTGATACTGAATTATAGAGCAGCGAGATATTCATGATGTTTGTATTTCAATTATGTATTTACAATCATCTTCTATGGATCCCTTCTAGTCGGCTTGCTGGGCTTTCAAAATCTCTCAGTTATCTTATAAGCTCAATCATATATTCTGGTCTCAAGGAGATGCATCTCGTGATCCCAAAGAGTCTATGATTCAATTGTTAGCTGGTTTATTATGTCGTCATTATGCAAATTGAACATTCGAATTCAAGCTGTGAAGAATTGCTTACCCAGTCAAATAAATTTTCCATCGTATCAATGCTAAGCAGCTCATAGATGGCATTTTGTGAAGAGGGGAACTCATCTTCCACATCGTGTGTAGGACAAGGTTCTTGAAGCATTACGTCTGAGCTATAGAACTCCATTTGCTTAGATGAACTGGCCTCATCCAAACTTCGATTTTGCTTGCAGATTCCCAGTCGACGTAACATCACGACCAGAATCTTCGTAGCTGCATCAAACTCGAAAGAGATTCTTGGCGCGCTTTTCCAGCTTGCATATAAGCTTTTCAGTAGCTGAACCAAGCGATCAGAGTCCACAGGACTTGTTGATCCCTCTGCTTCTCTCCGATACACTAGCTCTAGGCATACTACCATTGCAGCAGTGAGCCCGTCAGAAACACAGCGAGAAGCTTGGAACCAAATTTTATGGCGGTTCGAAGTTTTACGCGAATATACCTGGAAGATCTCGTTTTCTAATTCCAGTATTCTTTCTGCTGCAGAAACGCACGTCTCTCGAAAAGACGGCGTTTGGAAGTCCATGGTTCTCTTCGTCAAGAATGGTCGATGCAGGACACAACATGTGCGCTGATATGTCATCTCCAGATTAGATCTCCAAATGGCCATTTTCTCATCTCTAATGGACGACCCAGTTGATGCAATACGAAGGACCGTAGGGATACTATCTCTGATAGCATTCAATTGTTCGCATAGACTGGCGACTTTCTGAGGCTGAGATGCAAGATCAGGCGTTAAATCCGCAATATCAGCAGCCATGGACAATATCGCGTTCATCTTTTCCATATAAATAATCCTGTTGCAAGCCCTAGTCGCGATGCGAGCTGATGGCAGCTCTAGAGTGTAGGGGTCAAAGTCTTCATCCAGCAAATTCCGAGGGCGTTTCGCATCTCCCAGTCCGCTGGGAACCACCCGAGGCAGCCCAGTCTCGTATGCTACGACACAATCCGTCACCAAAAGTGTGAGCCAAGCTCTTCGGCGCATTTCTGCCTCGAAAATGGTTATCTGGCTATGGATTTGAGTGTCACGATGATACCCACTCACAATGGCCAGCCGCGACACTAATCCCAGCAGAACAGAGACATCGGTTTTCAGATTATCAGTCCGTTCGTATTCCATTCCCAGATACACAACAGCTGCCTCAACCTTGTATTTTCCAGGAATGGCCATATCGGATTTCGCCAAGAAAGCTGCGCTCTGGATACGGTAAAACTCAAAATCGCTTGGCAGACTCAAGCCTGCGACATTGGAGTCGGTGGTGTGATCTATCCATATACTGCAGCATAGAATCCCGTAAAGCAGAGACAGCCAGGCCGGGGGAAAGCTTTCAGGATTTTCCCAGAATTCCAAATACTGCCAATGGTTAGCAAGGCTGAGATTATACCTACGCAGCAAGATCAATACCTCTTGTTTAAAGGTTGGAGCGTGTATAGTAACTATTCATGCTTGTAATTAGTTGAATCAATTTTTTTATCGTAGCTGGGAGTGACCTTACTCAGGAATGGTTCCATAGAGTCCAGGCAGCGGTACACAAGCGCATCAGCGGTTTCTCGCGGCGGCAATTTTCCGAGGTGCTCCATGAATAGCGTGTCTTTGAAAAAGCCTGTGAGTAACGCTGGGCCTTGGCAAGTTCTTTGTTGCTTATTCCCGATACCATCTTCAACATTGACGTTACACCTCCCAAGCTCAGCAGTCTACAGACGAGTTAGATAATTCTAGGATTTGAGATGGCGAGTAAATGGATCCTCATTCACAAGACGTAACTGACAGCGTCATTCATGATGGCCGACCAATGACTTGCATTTGTGAAAAGCGTATCGTTATTTATCGGTCGTGACGCATCATGCAAAGAAGTCGAATCAAGCGAAGGCTTTGAACCCACTCGACAGGATACTGAATCGGAGCCATTGCGCAGCGTCCTCGGACAAGGCAACTCAGAACCTCGCGATTCGGGCCCAGATGAAGTTTTCTTTGATAATTTATCTTCCAAATGCTGGAGTCGTCCGTCAAAGGAACGTAAACGGTCGTCAAACAACAGGCGCTCGTTAATTATTGAACTGCCTGTAATATTCGTTGGGGTCGGCCATTCACGGCCGTAGGTGCAAGATGCTTCCCGATGTCGTTTCACGCACGTTGCGCAGGGCTTTCTCCGGTCGCATTTCAACCTTGAGTAGTTTAACAGCGTGTTCAAAAAAGATGTAATGGGGAACAGAAAGGCTGTTTCATACTTGTCTTTTCTACAGGTATTGCAAGACAGGAGCACTCGTGGCTTTTGGTGTCTTCTTTTCCGAAGCTGTTGGGAACGCTGCGATGATTGAGGGTCCATTGGTTACAAGGTACAATACTTTCATGTAACATCCGGTTATAAGTGTCTAATTTTATTATTGTTTTATTCTTGCCAAGAGCCAGTTTCACTCATTGTACTACAAGTGGTTGTAATCTCTAAATCCACGACCCTTATTGGACTATCGGAAATCTCGGAGATCTCGGGTTTGGCTAGTATTTGTCACTGTGCCACGGTGCGTCATTGGGCTTACATGAATAGACAGCGCCATACTGAAATTTCCACGCGTACAGTAATACCTAGGACAGAAAGTCACTTAATTTTACTTTATTTCAGCGCAATTGGTCGACACTTTCCAAGCATATCTACAAGCGAGGTACACACGTAGCGTTATAATAAGTAACACAATAGTAAAAAACGAGCAAAACATCAAGCTCAGCCCAACGAAATCAACGCTTCGAGTTTGCGGTTTCGTATCATCGCGAGATTCCACGTAACTCATCGCTGCATAACGAAGCATTAGAAAAAATTTGTTACACAAAGGCTTAGACCGCTACACTGTGAACCTTCACCGAACTTGCAGAAAAGATAGCTCAGGCTCTGGGTAATGAGAGGAGTGTAGGCCGAGCTAAAAACGTTATTTACTTCGGATTCCCTTTGTGTTTGAAAAGGTACAGGAGCGAGTACCGGGCTGTATCCAGGGCATATCCATAAAATGCGCCTACGAACACGCTTCTTGCTCGCGCTGCTGGACACGTTGACTCATTCTTAGAAACGGCCGGGGGCGCACGGTAAGGGTGTTTGCGTGTCGAGATGGATTCATCCACGGGGGAGCTTGCTGAGATTTTGCTCATCTGGATTGCTAGGTGAGGTCTGAGTTTTATCACAAATGTAAGAGCAAAGCAAAGCCCACCGACGATGATAATGCAAGAGCGGCCTAGGTTTCAAATGTTTGTTGAAGGCTGAAAACTCTGAGGCAGCCATCGCAGCTATGGCCTCACTCGGGACTGACCGCGCTGCTTATTTGTACGCTATTGCGAAAGCAAAGCAAACAAATCGGCACCAAAAATGCAATACTATTGCTTTAGCAGCACTTGTTGGCGCGTAACGGCATTTGTCGGAGGCAGCCAATGCGCACAGGCATAAGCACCATGCTTGCTACATCCAAATGCAAGGCTATAGCACTACAGAGAGAGATACATACTAATAAAGGGCGTCGCTATTTATAAAAACATAGGAAGAGAGCTAGTAACACTCGAATCTAGCTGTAACTATATTAAAAGTAGCTATGTGGGGCTCATTTAGTTAACAACTTATTGGTAAGACATCTGAAAGTGCATAAATAGTTGGCCTTGGCCAAGTTCTTCTGATTTTATAGTTTCTCGCATATCATGATCCGGAGATGTAATATGTGTTCCATTTGTGTGTCTTTTATTAACATTCCATCTAACATTTGTAAGTACTGAAATAGAAAGTAGTAAGGTTATAAAGTTCCATCATTCGGCTGTGTCCAGCCTTAGTTCCATCGACATATGGCTTTTCGATCTCTTTTGAATCTTTATTAAGATTGTCTCCGTATACATAACCCGCTTTTGAAGCGCGATCGATAATTTCATTTTGCTTTTTTTCTTGTCTTTGCTTTCGTGCGCTAATATTGGTCATATTTTTCGCAATAGAGAAGTGAGATTCTTTTTGGTTCAGTTAGGTAATAGATATAGAAGAGTAAATCTATGCTTGAGCTTTCTTTCTTTCTTTTTCGGAGGGGGCGATCTGCAATGAGCTGCCATCGTTGTGTATGTTGGGGCATTGGAAAATGAGGGTTGGGGATCGGGAAGCCTGTAGATTAAACACGTACGGCTCCGCCTCCAAGTCATTTCATACATACCCTAGTACATTATGAAAAGTATTTTCATGGTCTTAGGCATACTAATACCTTAGACTACTGCCGAAAGCATATCTCGTTTGTGCTAACCTATTCTGCTTTACTGGAACATCTGTTTTGAAGAAACCATTACAATCTTAGTATCAACTCGTCAGTTAATTGATGCTCACCAACATTGAGTATTATAAGTCGTTCAGAACGAGATTATAGATCTGGAGATCGCATTGCTCGAGGGGGAAGAGATTGATCAGCATTGCTACATATAGCTACATGTTGGCGACTACCAAATTGAAGCAGAGGTATAGCTTCCCAACGAAGCATAAGTTAGTAGAATATTACATCTAGTTATGGAAGCTCGTTGCTTAGTTCTATTGTATACTGTCGATCATGGAATTAACTTCTCCATGTTGCGTCTTGGTCATACTGTGCGGGCGATCGGCCGGTTACTCTCACCGTTTCCGCGGCTTACTTGGCTCGCCTAATTGGAAGTTATCACAAATGACTTGAATCTGGCCGCGACTCCCACGAATAGCAGCTCAAGCAGCTAACTAGATCTTTGGTTAAGTACCTCGAAGACATCGTAGCTCGGTAGTTTTAAGTTTATCCCCTGCATGAGTGTCTTATATGAAGAAGCTTAAGGAATGTCGATCACGACACCAAGATTTAGTCAGTGTCGATCACCGCGCTAGGGGCCTCTGGTTGAATAGATTGAAAGTTCAAAACATAATTTACTGGTACTGCAATACTAGGTCCTCAGGAATGTCCATTATAGCTCCAGGTCAGAGAGTGGAAGAATATCGCTAAGATCAGAAGGGGTATATCTTATCAAATCTTTGCAATATAGCCGAATGGTTGACTAGAATCAGCTTGCTGATCTGTTGTAAATAAATATCCGCGGTGTATTTCGGAGATGTTTCACACAAACAAACAATTTTATAACGACCATAGATTAGTGAATACGAGAGTCATGTAAGCTACAGGCGTAAATTGCAAGGCGACTGGTCTTAGTTCATGCATTAGTTGCAAGCAACAGCAATAATCATCGTTGGGAAAAGCTACCCCTGCTAGAGTTTGAGCTTCAATCCGTGATCGCCAAATAATCCATCCGATTCAGGTGGCTAAGATAAAGCATAACATCATAAAGTTCTATAGCCCCTGTCTTCTTTGGAGTTTCGGTTGAGGTCCAAGAGATTCTTGGGCACAGTCCAAGATACAAAACGCAGCAATATTCCTACAATTCCCAACACATCATCCCATCAACTTCTACAGTCTTTACTTCATAATACAGTTACCACTGTCCCAGTCTCAGTTTCTTATTTCTATTTTAACAATATGAAGTACACTACTGCTCTCCTTGCCCTGGCTGCCACTGCCATCGCCGTGCCCACCACTGGTGGCAACAAAGGTAATGGCAGTGGTAAAGACAACAACGGTGGAGAAAGTACCTGCAACACCAACCAGGTTGCAGTTTGCTGCAATGGTCTTCTGGGAGGCATACTCTGCAATATTGGTATCCTTGGAAACAGCTGCAGCAGCGGCTCCTATTGCTGTGATTCGAGCGCTGAACAGGTGAGCTACAGCTTGACTTATCTCAAATCTCCCTGAACTACCACTAATCAGAAAATGTGATATCTAGGGCGGTCTTATCAACCTGAACCTTCTCAACTGTGTTGCTCTTTAATCAGGAACTGCCCAAAAAGCGGTCTATTTGGCCCGACTCTTGTAGTCAGCATAACGATACTACCTTTATCTACTTATACCAGACTCGATAAGAGCCAGCATTCATCCTCATCGACTCGGACATATCAACTGGAGATTTTAAGTTCCCTTCGCTACGCTCATTTAGATAACTTGGATAGCCAGTTGTTAGCAAAGTATTCAATCGGTTTTGGTATTAAATACCGACTGTAACTGTGAAAAAGTGTTCCTTTGAGTATTGAAAATCATCGTATTTCCCATCTAGAGGAACGTAGTTCGTCACACGATGTTAAATTATGATATAGCCTTGACTCCAGTTTGGGCTCATCATTTGGCTCATACTACCTCAAGTTTACGGAATGGATACTAGAATTAGTTACCGCTGCATCTCGTACAACTAGCAGGCTAATACCGACGATACTATTCAGACTAGCTGGAGGACTATAACGTTTTCAAAGTGCTATATAGTACACAGCTTTTGATGTGGATTGCAAGGTAGAGTAGTAAAGAGAAGTGATCTAATCCACCAATGGAGTACACTACATGGTGGAAACCTTCCAGTCCCCTCTGTAGCCAAGGATAAAATAACATCATGATTCGCAACGCTATACAAGTCTAGGTAGCTCTCTGTGCTACTAGTATCTTACGAGGCTGAATTAGATTAGAAAACTTCCTGTAAGGTTTATTGTCGGCAGTCTAGTTTAGTAGAGTGTGGGGAATCACTGCCAGATATCAAGTATTTGTTCAATTTGTTCATAACAGAGAGGTGAGAAAGGGAACCACTGAAGAACCAAGCCCCCTTTGTCTTATTCAATCTGCTCCCTCGATGGGGCAATTGAACTTAAGACAATTTGTGTCGTTATCGACAACACATGAAGCTTATCCTCTGTGGCGCAATTGGCTAGCGCGTCTGACTGTTAATCAGGAGGTTGGAAGTTCGAGCCTTCCCGGAGGAGACTAGCATCTTTTTTGTCCTTTTTGGCAATCTTTTCTCCCATAATGTACATCAGCAAAGTATTGTTGAATCATGATACATTTTGTGGTATACACGTTTGCAAGCACGGGAGAGGTTCTCCCTTTGCATACTGCAACCTCGCTCTGGGCGTCAATGCGTCAGCAACAATGGCAGGTAGCAATGCCATGTTGAAGTAGGAAAATAATAAATGAAGGATCACACGCAGCCGAGAATATGCATGAAATCCCACCCTACATGCCTTGGCAATTGTAACATGTGGCAATGTTATAACATCGAAGTTGAGAGATGATAGATGCAGAGCTATTGCCGATATGCCGAGTCTTCCTGCAAAGCAACGAGGCCGGCAAACATGAGCATTCTACTTGATGGGACATTCTGTTGCTAGGAAATTGCTAGGAAATAATCCGTCAACTCGTTAAGGTTGTGCTGGGTTACCACAGTTGCTCCACAGTTTGCAGGAACGCTTCCTGGGATGTATCAAATCACATAATAAGTAATGACCGACATTTCTGCCACAGTCATTTAACAGAGCAAGGCTATGGAGGAAGCGAAGATAACTGTGCTTTCATTAGATTCGACCTGAAACAATAACTCGTATACGGTACGGTAGACGCAGTCAAGAACGCCGAGGAGGATCCAGCGACGGCAAATCATGAAGACTGTAGCGGCATCAAAGTCACCCGAGCAGCGTTCTATGTACAAGGGCCTGGTGATGGGTGTCACGATCGATTGGGCTACTGACTCGCAAGAGTACAATGATCCACTCTTCACTGACTCAATCTGGGGTGTCTTGACCAACAGCATCAACTACCAACAGCATCAGCTGGGGAAATTATACTTACAAAAAGGGCAACTCATCCGGCAGCTAGACTCCCCTGTACGAGTCCGTCGTTGTAAGATGCCATTCTTCAACATGTGAGTCCCAATGTGGAAGCCTCTTGCCCATTTTAAATATGATTTTATTATTCCATTATTCCCGAGATATCTCTGTAGATTGAATCTTGAGGATTCTCCCTGCTGGTACTGCATTTACCTTGCCAATATTGTTATTATTTACGTCCGGGCTTGCGGCATATGCTGACTGCCCCTTGTCCGCGTGCATTACGTCGAGTTCCCATCTCAGATTCTCCTCGCTCTCCGTAATCCGTTCAAAGTCTTTTCCCCTTCCTGATGCCAGTCTCGAACGGCTATGAATATTCTTTCGCAGCCCTGTATTTGAAGAGTCACCGGATATCAATCTATTGACAGGTGCGGAACCGTTTCGGGGCGTCTCGCGCGAGGAATTGCCAATGGAGAGCGAAAGCCACCGGCCTACGGTACGGTCAAGTACCGGACGGAGGAGAGGCGCAGAGCAAACCATATTGGCAACACAGAGTTGGATAACGCCGATAATGGTAAGGGGAAGAGACGAGAACGAAATATCCGTGAAGTCAAGGTTGAAGACGAAGTATAGGCGGATCGCTGTGAATACGACAGTTCTGATCGATTTGTCAGTCCAATCAAAACATGGCGCCCGAATAGGTATCATTGACCGAAGACTTACATGAGACCAAATCCGAACACGCACATCAGGGCTACCTTGTACGGTTTCCTCATCTGCAGATTTGCAACTAATCTGAGCGGCAGGATTAGGATAGCCAGATCGGTCACAATATCGACAATGCTGACTGCAGCAAAGGCATATGTCTGATTGCCACAGTGGCCTCGTGCAGTTGGATCCCAATTCATGGTGATAGGCCGACAGATCAGGATACCAGTAAGTATAGTTTGAGCCATCCAGGCGACATTGAGGCTCAGTACCAAATATGCGATCCATGCATAGTTCTGTGTGAAAAAGATGCGCTTCAACATGCATACGAGGCTGTTCTTGGTGAAGCCTAGAGCGAGGGCATACAGCACCTGTGCGGCGAAGGTCGTTTGCGAGAATCGTTTAACTTGTATGGGCTGGAGCTCGCGAAGATGGTAGCCGCCGCCACCAATAACGACCACTATAGCATATCTATCAGCATCATAGTCGTAGAGTACAGACTTATTAGAGAGTGTATAAGAAGTGCCAACTTACTGCAGATGTAATTGATACCAACGCCCCAAAACACAAGCTGTTTTGACCGGCTTGGTCAATCATTGATTCAGGGTCCAAGCATTTGCCATTGAGGGAACTTACAAGACCAAGATAACAGAGAATATCCTCCAAGAGAAATGGCGAGATACCTCTAAGCCGTCGAGTCCAAACTCTCAGCCCCGTCCATCCAGTCGCAATCAGCGGCATCAATACACTGACGATCAATACACCGACCCCCGCGCTTGTGATGGGCGGGAACTCGGCCTCAACAATGTGCGACGGTACCGCGACCGCTGCAGCAGCGACATCCCCACTGCGCTCGTCGCGAAACCATGGAGTCTGCTCGTGTAACATTAATGTATTTCGTTGGTTGTGCAGAGCTCAGGTCCGGATCTGCGTCAAGCATTCGGCGGACAAAGGAAAGCAGTTGGATGCCTATATGTGAACTTGAGTGCACGCATATGCATAGTCGTTTAAGGTGGGAATAGCCGTCAGCGGTTTGTTGATAACTGTTGTAATATTTATTGCGAAGACTACATGTACCTGTATGCCCCCCGATTCATGCAAAATTCATCCGGGTCAGCAACCAACAGGTTTCTGTTGGTGCGACCAACCGGTTATGTTGCATGTACTGCAGAATCTGCATGTGGCCGGATTTTCTCATTTCAAGGGAGAATTGCAACCCAACCAACACGCCGAGGCTGACGGGACTCCCGGAGAAGAACCAACAACAGCTGAGAATTCTTCGGCGGAATCCATGTCCTGTGAGAAATTGGGATGCTGTACAAGGAAACTGTGTCGACATTACCCAATTCGGTAGGCAATTCGGTCGCACTAATTTAACGAGCCGGGAACTAGGCAGATCTCCAAGCTGGTCTTTGCGCTTTAATTTTGGTGAGCTTTGCGTGGCAAGACGGAAAGCCGCCGAATGGCAGACCACGTTTTGACAGCATTAACCTCGTCGATATGCTCGCCGGCTCAACTCGATGGCCGGGGTGAAGCGAGGTCCATACGATCATCATGGGGGGTTTCATTACCAATGGTGCAAAATCGCGCAACAACCTGGAAGAACACCCCAGTTTTACGGCCACTCATGCCCAAAAGAGCGGTCTTACTAGGGGGTTGCAGATGGAGGCTGACGTGCTGACACTGGCTTCAGGTACTTTGCAGATGCGGAAGCCGATCCCTGCTTCCTAGTACTGTAATGCTTGAACACTAAAGATGGCACCATCTATCCCTGTATCTCTGTTGGCTCACTGAGAATGAATCCTTCCCAAACACTTGGTCTAGATGTACTTGGAGTAACATCAATCCTACGGATTGAGCGTTGGGTAATGATTATAATAATCCGGCTGGGTGCCTTCGTGGCTGTTACTCTGAAACCTTGTCTGTATCAAAAGAGGGAAGCTTCTTTCACATCGATCGACAAGCTCCAGGACTCAGATTCGAACAGAAGATTCCCGTTCAGGGTCCAAGAAAGGAGCTCCGCTAGGCGTTTCTGGAACAAGCTAGCTGGCCCGCAGAAGCCAGCCTCCCCCGGATAGTTCGCAGGACTCTATCGAATTTTGTCGAAATTGACAAAGGAGTCATATTGGTTGTTGGTTGTGTTAGTTGCCAGGTTCCTGGAAACCTGAGACTGCTAAGGATCCGATATTCCGGTCGCCTGCATCAGGTAGATTTTGCGATTCCTCTTATATCTAGCTTGTTTTACCTTCTCGTGTGATGATGGCGGAGCAGAGTAGCACTCCTTTCCATACATCGGCAGAGGAAGCGTCCGCCATGCTTTGGGATTACATTTTCGTTGGAGGTGGCCTCTCGGCCTCGGTTGTGTCTAGCCGTCTCCATCACCTCGACCCAGCACTCAAGATCCTCGTCATTGAAGCTGGAGGCAACGCCAACAATGACCCCAGCGTAGTTTACCCCAACTCTACAAACCTCATTGGAGGGGAGTATGATTGGAAGTATGAGACGATTCCGCAAGTGAATTTGGACAATCGCCAGGTTGACCTGCCATGTGGCAAAGGTCTTGGAGGTGGCACTGTCATCAACTCAGGTAAACAAGAATTTCCCCTCTTATGCATACACTAGCAACTCCACGTGAAAATAGTGCAGCTTAGCTGTGTTGCAGTCAGGGGACAACGCAACGATCAGAGAGCACCGTTATGCTGCAATTGAAGACTGTATACTAATGTGAGTTCCTAGGTGGCTGGATTCGTGGTGACAAGTTTGACTTCGACTCTTGGGGCGACACAGTTGGCGATCACCGCTGGTCTTACGCTGGTCTGCTCCCATATATGAAGCTGACCGAGACTGCTCCTGCTCCTGTCAAAAATACTGCTGAGCATGGCACAGACGGCCCTATGCTCATCCAGGGCATTGTATCGACTCACCGAGAATTCCCTCTGCGCAACAAGACCCTTGAATCATGGCAAGAGGTTGGCGTCCATCCGCTCCCTAACAACGATGGCAACGCTGGCAACCCCCTTGGTATTGGCGATCTCTTCGAGAACAAAAACCAGGGTCGCCGTGAGATAGCCGATAGTGTCTTCAAGTTGACCGGCATAACTGTTCTCACGGAAACTCTAGTTTCCAAGGTCCTTCTAAGCACTCCCAAGTCGCATAACCAATCGCCTGAAGCCACTGGAGTTCAGCTCGCAAACGGCACCAAGATTCAAGGCAAAGAGATTATCCTCGCAGCCGGCGCTATCCGGACTGCCCAGCTCCTCATGCTCTCTGGAATTGGACCGTCTGATGAGTTACACAAGTTTAAGATTCCCGTCGTTCTGAACCAGCCTGAAGTCGGCAAGAACTTTGCAGACCACGGTCTTTTTGGAGCACTTTGGGCTCTGAAAGATCCCTCCGCTGGATATGCCATTGGATCTACTAACCCGCTCTTCAATGAGCCTCAATATGGCTGGGGCACGCCGGCTGACTTCCTCGTCTCCACCGGTATCACTGACAAGGCTGGACTGGCTGCTGCTATCGAGAAGGATGAGGGCAAGAAGCCCGATCCCAAGAAGCACCCACTGCTGAAGCAGGATCGCACTTTCAACGAGCATGTATTCCAGTATGCTGGTACTGCAGATGGCTCTGCCGTCACCTTTGCTCTGATCAACCTCTTGCCCACATCCAGGGGTAGCGTCACTCTCAAATCCGCCAACATCAATGATGTGCCCAACATTGATCCCAACTATCACTCAACTGAGGTTGACAAGTTTGTTGCTCGCGAGGGTATTCGCCTGCAAATTGCATTTGCCAACTCCAACCGTACTGTTATTGGTCGTGATATTATTGCCGGCGAGCTTGGCGCTCCAGGTTTCAATGAAACATTTACTACAGCGTCAACAGATGCTTACATTGATTCACGTATTGCTGCTGGTCTTGGGTAAGTACACGCGCTCTATGTCATATCACAGAATCGCAGAGTCTAACAGTTTGACAGATCTACATTCCACCCCATGGGAACTGCAGCTATGGGCAAGGTGGTTGACACCAACCTTAAAGTGAAGGGCATCAACAAGCTTCGTGTTGTTGATACCTCTGTTTTCCCTGTTGTCATTACCGCTCATCTTCAAGTTGCTACATATGCGACAGCATACCAGGCAGCTGATATTATTTATAATAGTCTTAAGTGTTCCACCAAATAGATTACAAAGGATACAACATTATTTAGTAGCCGGGGTAGATTAATATAATTCGAGAGGTAATAAAGGGTTTAGAATAATGCATTCTGTGTCATGGAAACTTTATCTGTGTGATCTATGAGCATCATGTTGTCGAGTAATTGGTCAAGAAAGTATTTATAGGAGCTGACACAGCCAAGGTTAATGACCAAGGACTTATTGAGTAAACAGGGAAAATTATTATCTAAATTCTCCTCTAGTAGAATTCCCTCGACTTAGTAAACATAGCGAAAGTTCGGGTTCTCTCGATCAGTCAAATCCTGAAAAGCCAGATCATGGTTGATCTCGGCGACCTGCGCTGCCTTCTGTCGGTTTCTTGCCAGAAGAACAATTCTTGTAATCACCACCAAGCAGAAGTACACTCCGTAAACGACAAGGTGCACAATAAAGCCCGGTAGATATCTAGGAGCATCCTTCTCCTGGAAGATCTGCGGAGCGATCAGGTTACCCACCGCCCAGCCAACAAAGACTAGAGTCATGGTAATGCCCTTCTTCGTCTGCCCAGCTATGTTACGTGTGACGAGCGAAATGATCATGTTACCCTGAGCAAGGAAGAACTGTGTACAGTAAAAGGCGATAAGCATCCCACCAGCGTTTGACGCGGTTGGAGTTACGACGAGAATGACGATGGTGCCGACAATAGCTGGGATAGTCCAAAGCTGTGTTATGACGATACTGTTAGCAAGATTCACCATATTGAGTAAAATTGTGTTGGTTAAACGAAGTAGAGAGAGCTTACCAGCATGATGAGACATGTCTGCCCTGATTTCTGAGACGCCCATGCCGATGAGACCATGATAATTATTGTCAAACCACCCTGGGCAATATTGAGAAGCTGTGTCTGGAGTAGAGTAAAACCAAACTGTTCAATAATGAGGTTGGAGAAAACGCCAAGTCCGCCAATGACCAAATTTGCAACTGTAATGAGCAAGACACAACACCAGACAAGAGGATCCGTGAGTGCCTCAATAATCTGGTACTTTTTGTATTTCTTGTTCTGGATACCGGTTTCGTTGTGGCGCACACGTTCGACCATGAGACGCTTATCTTCTTCGCTGTAGCACTTGGCTTTCATAGGGCTATCAGGAAGAAGAATGGCTATGAAAAAGGACCATACGACTGCCGCTAGGCCGAGGACGAGGAAGAGCAGTTGCCAGTTTTTAATTGGACCGTTGGTGAAATGCGAGACACCAAAGGCAAGGAGACCACCAACCTGTATTTTAATCAGCAATTGAAGTATTGGGTGTAATATGAGGAGGCTCATTGACAAGAGACAGCCTCAATGTGTATTTCTTACCATTAGTTGCAGTCCTGTCATGCAGTACCACAGAGAGTTCAACATGGATTGTTCTTCTCTCGTGTACCACATAGAAGTCCTACAATACCAGACTTTTGTCAGTCTCCAGTCTTGCGGAAGAGACATTGTCTCCCCAAAATGGACCAGCCTTGGAACAACTTACAGCAACATCATTGCTGGCTGTACACAACTCTCAAAAAAGCCCAACAGAAACCGAAGAGCCATGAGGCCACCAAAGTTGGTCGTCGCAGCGGAACATGCCACTACTGTTCCCCAACAGAACACATTGGCAGCAAGGAGTTTCCCTAAGGGCAGTTTCTGTAACAAAAAGTTTTGCGGATATTCTCCAACGAGGATACCCAGGTATAGAATGGTTCCAAGCCACGAATACTGGATGCGTGTCAGACATGATGCTGCTGCAAGTAGACACGTTTGAGTGAGTTTAGGCCAGTGGTGAAATTTAACTTACTTGTTGCCCCACGAGATGAGCGTCAGTCTTGATACCCATGATAGACGCAAAGTTCAACGTCCCCTTATCCAAGGACTGGCAAAAGTAGGTGACCAGCTGAATCACAAGAATGCGCCGGTTAATCTTCCAAAACAGACGCTTGTTGGTCGCCGCGTCGATCTCGACTCCTGGACCATCCACATAGCGGCTGGTTTCTTCATCGCCGTCGAGAGACTTCTCCGATATGCCAGGTACCTCTTGATGGGTGGCCTGCGGGGAAGCTTCCATGTCCTTGGAGGCGGTCATTGTGAGATTCTGACACTGGGTTTCACCGTCTATCGGAGTGCCGAAGAGAGAAGTGTAACGTTATGACACAACTCCTAAGTGGCTGCATATCGTCTATGACTCTCTCGTTCCTTGATATATATCCTTCATCAGTGGCATGATATTGCAAATGGCTGAACATCGTCACTTTAGCCTAGTAGCGTCAATGGCCTCGGAGGGCCCCGAGTCTTGTTCCGACCTCCGCAAGCCACAAATATGCCCCTGCTAGCGTTTGTCCACTCCGACCCACCGCGCGGCCATGATGCCGGATGGTGGCCGACTAGACGCCCAGGTCAGAAATAATGAAGATGGCCCCGTTAAGAAGATGTGATTCGATGTTGTCCTATGGAATGAGGAGCTGATCAGTTTCCCATAGTTCTGTTGGTTCTTGCTGACTTGCGAATTTTCATACAAGACCACTATACCCTTCTCTTCAGTGATACCATTTTGAATCGCGAATCCGCTAACAAACAAGACTCGATTTATAAAAGATGTTACAAATAGAGCCCATTGCTTCTGTGTCTGTCACCAACGGCACGGAGCAGAATCTTGCCTACTTACCGCCAGATCAATCTCAGAAGCGCCCTGAATGGCTGCCAGACCAAGTAAGATATCACCTATAATGCAAAAGTTTTTAGAAGTATGAGAAAGACTAACCTATAGGCTAAGAACACAACAAAACCACATCTTTCAAGCACATTAGATGCCGAACACCAACATCTTACGAACGGGAAGCACCCTAAACGGTCGCTTTTACAAGGCCTTTACTCGAGTAATGTGGTGGCCAAGATATGGGGAGTAGCAGCGCCTGCTCTGTTCAAGGTATGCGTTATAGGTGTAAAATACTGCAGAGCTAAGTATCTGACTTTGGTGCAATAGTCAGAACCGCCTACTTTATACCCCGAGTACACCAAACCAGGTGGTACACGCTATGTATTTCGGGAGCTCGATTTCTGGACGTCAGGGTTTTTTCCTGGCAGTCTATACTTGCTCCTTGAGAGAGAACGACGCTTCAAGCGAGAGCTTTCTCTGATACAAGAGCCATCAGTGTCTTCTTCGACGCTCCATCCTATGCATCTCGAGTATGTTTAAAGTTTGCATATTATACTTATGGAGATATTTGATTAACTAACGTTAAAATTGGCCAGATTCGCTTGCAAGTGGTGGACGACCAACCTCCATCAGAACTCGACGCTGGCCTCCACCCATGATCTTGGGTTCATGATCTTTCCTTGGGCAAAGCTCGCTTGGGAACTCAATCATGACGTACTTGCGCGAGATACTATAATACGAGCATCGAAAATGTTGGCATCGCGATACGTGCCAGCTACTGGCGCAATACGATCCTGGGATACTTGCACGACGTTGCGGTATTCGTTCACAGATCCGACAGAGGACTTTCTCTTCATCATTGTAAGATTCATCATACCACTTTCTTGATCTTGACTACGTGTTCATGCTAACGACTAATTTGCTTTCCCCACGAAGGATAACATGATGAACCTGGACATGCTCTTCTGGACGGCCTCGGAGACTGGAGACCAAGAAACGTACCAGATTGCTGTGAACCATGCGAAGAAAACGCAAGCATGCCACATCAGGACCGATTACTCCACGACACATCTCGTGGTTCTTGATCCGAATACTGGTAGTGTCAAATCTCGACTGACAAACCAAGGGTACTCCGACACATCGTCATGGACTCGTGGTCAGGCGTGGGCCATTGCCGGCTTTGCGCAAACATACAATTGGACGCGAGATGTATCTTTTCTCGAAACTTCTCGGGCGTGTGCAGACTACTTTCTCAGTAAGCTGCCTGCCAACGGCGTGCCGCCCTGGGACTTTTGCGCTCCAACGGACTCTGAGCAGCCCCCTGACACCAGTGCGGCGGTGATTGCTGCTTATGGTATGCTTCTCATCCACGAGGCACTTGTACAGCAGGGAGAGCAGTCGTCCTATTTTGAGAGTGCGGTTAGAATAGCAAAGGCCATCTGCTCGAAGCACATGACTCCACAAAGTTGCTTCGTAGCGAAAACATCTACGCTGGACACTGTTGAGAAAAATACACACAACGTACAGACGGAGTTAACAGTAATCCAGGATGATGCTATCCCACAGACCATCCTTGAAGGCGCCACGATCAACAACTATGAGTTTGCTCCAAGGCGCTGGGCTAATCATGGTCTTGTTTACGCCGATTATTACTTCTTGCTCCTTGGGAACAAACTCTTGGAGATGCAGGCAACAATGTCCCTATCTGATATACACATATAAGCTTAAAGGTCGTGCAAGCTCACGCTAGGGTTGAATACGGATTACAGAGGAAGGCTACTTTTCACAAGTTTGGAGCTATAAACGATTAGATTCTTGTAGTGGGATTCTTTGGGGGCTACTATTAAGATATTGAAACAGATATAGAATATGGACAGCTCGTAATAAATTCGAGCACTATTCAGATAAAAAAGCCAATCGGTATCATTCAGAGTATTTTACATGTTGTTTGAGTAAGAGAACACGCTCACCCTCTGATCGGGTGGAAAGGATGGATCGAGGAAAGCATCAACGCCATCATAAGAGTGAACATCAGCCATCATGGGATCTGCGGGCTGTACGCCTATTGCAACACCAGCCCGAGGAGACTCAATTGGCATGGACTTTGAGTGACTGCTGTAGGATATTTGGCCCTGTAAACTCAGTGGTAGAGGTGGAAATGCCATCGAGATGCTGTCGGGTGATGCCCCGTGGAGATCACTAAGTGAGGGAGTTGGCACACCGACGCCAGTAGTGTCAACTCCGTGAGTAAAAGAGCCTGGGTCAGAGCCTGAACCCTCACGCCTGTTGGTGTTGACCATCGTCTTATCGATGTACTGGTCGTCCGAATATACTGGCTCCCGTATATCGAGAATGTGCTGGTCGTGCTGCCGTGCTTGCGTTAGCCGCGTGGCGAACTTGGAAGCCAGGTTGTGTGTCTCCCCATTTGTATCGTCGCTAAACGATCCATTCCAGCGACTAGAGATGTTATAAAGACTAGAGACCAGCGAGTTGAATGAAGGAGCTAGGGGTGGCTGTGGTAAGAGGAGTAGGCCAAAAGCAATCTCCCACAGATGAACAGACAGAATGCGAACTGAGGATTCGTCAAGGAAGTTGAGCGTTGCAAATATGCCTCTGCAATGATGCTCACTTCAGTCGCGGCCGCAAAACATGTTTCTGCGCTTGAGAGAGATGGCAATCGCAGCCGTTGACTCTGCCACTCAGGCAATGGGAACGCAATAACTTGATGAAGCAGAATGACCGCGGTATTATGAGTCATATGCGCCAGTGTGAGGTTGGGATCCATATTACCATCCGCGTTGAGGACACACGCTTCCCGCCAGGGCTTGGGCAGGAAGATTTTCCATCTGATATCGCCAATCATCATTAGTATAACTGATTTACTATAAGGGACATATCCTAAATTAACAATGACTTACTGAACTAATCGCAGGTCGAGCTGCTTGAAGCGGACCAACCACAGCTGAAACTGGTGAGGGTCGCTAAAGTCTAAGTCATGCTGAAGGAAGAACGAGGTAACCAAGCTCAGGCTCTCCGTTGCCTCGATACAGAACGCAAAACCGCCCAAGAGATCCTGATCCTCACCATCGGGTCGAGCTGTCGGTACGGCTGGATTAGCCCGCGACGTTAGGTCTGCGATGCCAAAGTAGGGCGTTGGTACGTCGAGTGGTTGGCCACGTTCCCAGAGGCTACCTTCGCAAGGAAGTCTTCGTTTAACATCGGCACTGGTGAGAGAGAAGTTCCATCCCGTGGCGATGCTGCAGAAGCGATCCATTATAAAGATATTCCAAAAGACGCGCCGGCGCTCTTCGGTCTCGCTCCAGCTGCGGCATCGGGGGAGAAAGTTCATGCGCCTGATTAACGTCTTGGTGAGTGGCTTATTCTGATCTTCTTCTTCCACACTAAGCTGAAGCTGCTCGACCGTTCGTGTCATGCTGCCAACAATCGACTATGCAAGTATAAGAAGGAATTAGATTCTCAATCACTTTACGATCGCGTTCAAACATGTAACTACTCACCCATGCGGAAGGGCCGCGTCCGCCGCCAATCTACCAGAACTGTTCAGCAACATCCTCAACACAGAAGCAGGAGCATCGTGACTAACCAAGTCAAAAGAACAAATGGTCAAAGCTTGTAAGTTTTCCACTGAGAAAGACTCCATGCTGCGAAGTATTACTACCTGTCGACATTGCCGAGCGTAGGCCGTCTTTTCAGCGCCATGGCCGAGACGCGGGTCGTTAGAAAACCGTGCACATAGCGATGTAATAGCGTAGAAAATGGTAGACGCGCTTTCGCGCCCATGGGGCATCAATAACCGCTGGCGAAAGTGCAGGACATGAAGCATTGGTATCCATTGGTGCACCTGTTCAAAGTATATCTCGATGAGCGCGTCCATGAGGTCGTCCGGCGGTAATCGAGCTTCACTGGTAGCCCCAGGTGTACTGCTACTGAGAGCTTTTGGTAATCGTGATGACCCATCCAAGTCCTGTACGGCGGGTTGTTGCTTGTTCTGTACAGTAGAAGCCAGTCGATTCCGCAATTGGGAAATGGACTGCTCCAAGTTTTCTTGTGTAAATCCATCCGTGCTTGTGTTCTCGACGCTTCCGCTCGTTGGAGAATTCAAGCCCCCAAACAATTGATTCCACAAGATGCTTTGGCCCAGGAACATTTGCTCCAGCGACGCTGGGGGCAAGGAATTAGCGGGCGAGAAGTCACGAAAGGGAAGATAGAATGACTCGTTCTATTCCGACTTCACTCACCAATTCTTTGGTTGATGCTCTCAATGGCGCCAGTGCGAACACCTGTTTTGGCTCTTCCATCGTAGTAGACACACTCGACATCTGCAAGACAATTTTTAATGTCATACTTCTCCGGCATTGTCCTATTCACATACTGTATCTCACGCATGCGGAACATGGCTGGGTTCTCGAGCATGCTGACTTTTTCTTTCGACAATTTTGACAAGCGGGACCTTCATTTTCCTGATTGTCGTCCCTACTAGAGAGCTTTCGCTTTTTAGAGGCGGCTTGCTTATCCTCAGAGCCGGTAGCGGAGCCTTGCACATCCTCAGCTTCTGCATCGTCGACAGGCATCATGACTGGAGAGCATCCAGCAAAGAGTAGGCATGCCTCGCAACAGAGCAATTGGCGATGATGTAGAGAAAGCTAAGACTCCAAGCTTGCTGCCGAATATTAGAGAGAAATGGCATGGGGCAAAAGGTACAGCAAATAATAGCACGGCAAATAGCGTCAATGGCTTCAATGACCTTGTGGAGTCCCCGCAGTAGGAAATCGTGGGGTAGAGCCACGAGTATGGAGCAGAATCACATGATTGCAGGGGGAAGTTTTGCTCTGTCAGTCGATCAAAGACATGTTCGGATCATATCAGACCGATATACGAACTTAGAAGGGTCCAAAACTGCTAAACGAAGGTAATCAGAGTCACTAGGAGGTGTGTAAGCTCTCACGTGTGCAGGAGAAGCGGGATGCTCGGGGTGTCTCCGAGACTTGGCCCGAGATATACACCGCCCAGAGAGCCTATAAGCGTGCCAATAGTTAGTTCGATTTTTGAACCCCTAGCTTAGAGGCTACAATTAGAGTCTTCTTCAACAACTAATACTATGTAGATGTGTAATGCCATTAACAAATCTCACAGGGCATCTCCGCGGGGTAAGTGTGGGGAAACCAGGGTTCTTCAGCAGCAGTTTTGTACGATCAGGATAGCATCAATGTGTGATTTGCTACATGCTCAATGTATAGTAAAATCCTTACAAATAACTGTCTCATTTCTTGGGTGAATGGCAGTGTTTCGCAGCTGGATCCATGTTGACATCCGCCCAATCTGCAAAGACATACCCTCCCAATGTAATGTCACCCTTTGAAATAGCTGCACTTCCGCTCTTGAAAGCTTCATAGCTCTCATATACAGACGCTTTGTGCGTTTTACCTGGCGCCAAATTCAGACCAGGAGCTGCGAGAGAGATATTTGAACCATCAAGAGGCCTGTATCAAGTCAGCCAGGTTTCTTGCTTTCTTTTGGATGAGTAGATCAGGATGGTTAAACTCACAATGGCTGGATGGCATTCTCGAAGACATCTTCAAGGACTGCAACAACGCCCTGGGCAAGTTCCTCGTCGCTTAACTCAGGTTCAAGGAGCAACTTAACATCATCAACACTAATCATGCCGTTGGGAGCCTTCTTGAGCACATGATCAAGGTGAGCTTCAGCCTTGCTGCCATATAAGTAAAAAGGCATGCGGTCTGGATAAGCTTGATCAAGCGCGTTGAAGAACATTGACTCCTGAACCACCACATGGATGTTGGTCAGTTTAAAGGTCATGATAGGTACTTTATCATCTTTTGGTATGCCTTCATCAAGGCGCCATACGATATCAGCGCCAGGGTTGACCATGTCTTCAAGGAGTTCTTTTTCCGTATTAGCTACAGTGTAGAATTTATCTGGGTTCTCTTTGCGGAGCTGCTGGTAACACTGTTTAGCATCTTCAGGAAAGTCGGCTGTGATAATGAGCTGCCAGCGGTGGTTCGCCATGTGAAACATGGGTATATGAACAAGATGAATCTGGTCGAGACCTTGTATAACGAATCCATGGAAGTCGGGCTCGATCTTGTTGCGAACAATACATTTCTGTGATCGACACTTAGTTCCTCTTTTCTTGTAGCTTAGACAGGCAAACTTACTTCAACTTCTTCATTCGCAACACGCCTGAAATCTTCAGCCAACCTATTGAGGAAATCCCTGTCGGTAGGCCATGGGCTCATCGTTACGTTGACCAAATACGACATGTCGCCACGTGCAGGGTTTCCTTCATAGACAAGCTGCAGACGGCGCTTGAAAGTCTCGAGGCATTTTCCGTATGTAGCTTCGCCAAAGGTTGACGAGGTCAAGAACAGCGGTCGTTTGGCAACGACATCATCCATTGATGTGACAGACAGACGCTCAAAGATGCGCTGGTTGAGATAGTTGGCCTCGTTCTGTCGAAAAAGCACAGGAATCGGTGATTAGCCATCCATGATCACGAGAAGCGACATAGGTATCACTTACTACATCGTCATTTACTTTTCCGTTGACCTTGAAATTGCAAGCAAACGCATTGATCATCAAATCACCACCCAATTCACTCAAAAAGTCCATGCTTTCTGGGTCGTCAAAAAGCTGCTCGTTTGTAACGCTTAGAATCTTTTCTCGGATGCGTTGCTTCTCGCACTCGATGTCACTTTCAGGGAGACCTCTCTTTTCACTGGGGAGTCGAATTAGCGGACGAACGATGAGGTCGTCTTCGGCTCTAGTCATGGTAGCCCAATGGCAATAAAGCTAAGATTACGCAAATTAGTCGTTTATCCAACAGCATGGGTTATAGGATTCATATGACCAACAGACCTTGGTACAAGTAAAGACAGCTTCACCGAGCAGCCTACCGTAGCCATTAGGTGTGAGCTTGAGCATTTTATGGGTCAGCCAAGTGGCAACTGCTGCTGCACCAGGTTTGCTGCCTTCAACACCAAAGACGCCCATGCTCCCCTTGTCATTCGCATGGAACACAATAGGGCTAGTCCAAGTGATGAGATATTTCATACGCTCATCACGATAGCAGAGTCCACCCGCGGGATAGTTTATGTATCCCGACCTATGATGAATGTGAGATGGGTATGTAAATAATCTGACAGCAAGTGAGACTCACTTATGGGGATCAATGGTGATGCTATCCGCAAATTCGAGGTACTGAAGCTGCTCCATTGTGTAGGGCTGAAGAGCCAATGCAGGAACAAGTGGGAGGAGGTCATTTGGCGGAGAGCCTTTGACGGAATGGTCGATTAAGGAAGCAAAATATCCTCCCCAGGCGGCATCGGCATGGATCGCAAATGATAGGCCCTTAGCCTCATAGTCTCGTCTCAGCCGCACAAGGGCGGCGAGAGGATCGCAAGCACCATGCTCCGTCGACCCCATGATGGCAACGCCACCATATACTGGGATGCGGTTATGAATGCAGTTATCCAGGTGTTTTCGTAAGTCTTGGATATCCATGCGAGCATCTTCGTCGACTGCAACATTGATGAAATTGTCAGACCCAATGCCCGAGATTGCTGTCAATATTCAAGAATTAGATACTTGTTCAATACATAATCACGGCGAACTCCATCGAGGATGATATACTGATAACACTTACCACCGCCTTTGGGCCAGGAGTAATGCTTTGTCGTGCTAAGGAAGAATTTTCCCGACGTCTCAATGTCAAAGCAGCGCTCCAAGTAGTCCTTTCCGACCGTCTGAATGAGATATGGCTTGAGAGCGTCTTGTAAGAACTGTGCTGTGATGGAGTACTCGTTCGTGAGACGGGTGGGAAGCTCCAAGACTGCGCTAGGCTTCAGGTTCAGCAGCTCCCATGTGTCAAGTTCAGTAAAAGGTTTCTTTTCTCCTTTGCAATTTTCGACAAGAAACGGGGGGTCGGCGTGAGCCAAAAATTTGAGCGGAGGGTCTATGCCTTTGCTTTCATTTTTCCCAATGGCAAGCTTCAAAGACAGCGGGTAGAACTTGAGGTTTCGGACTATGAATTGTTAGAAACACGCTCTTTAAATGCCAAATGTAAAAACAGAGCGTAACGCACTTGCCCAAATAGCTTCAAGGTTGGCTACTGAACCATCCTATTGCAACGATATCAAGAGGGCAATTAGCAATGATCGCATCAACAGAAATTACGAAGCCACTTACACAAGTAATGTGGCCCCAGGGCGTAACATTTCCTCTCTTTCTGTAACCGAGCATTTTGCAGAGGTCTTTTCCAACAGTCCTTTCCTTCTCTGTAGTCAAAGGGCTTGCTTCAGTTGCGACATTGTTGGGATTGTACATCATCGTCGCCATGTCTAACCTAGTTAGCTCCACAGATCATCATAAAGGCAAAGATATCTTACATCCAATGATGCTTGGCAATGCGACATCCATATTCATATGAGCATTGTATCGCGGCGACCAAAATGGGATCGAATGCAACGCAAGGTTCTCCGAGAGCGTATTGACATAGCCTCGAAGCTCGTCAATACTCTCTGTATACGTCGACGCTTGCATCATCCCAGCCGTGATAAATTCAGGATCATCGTGGTAGAGATTTTGGCGCACTGTCTTCTGGTCTTCCAATACTTTGCCCATGAGCTCACTCAGGATATGAAAATTCTCAGCCTTGGGTCCTAAAAAGTAGGAACCGACTCTTGCATGTGCAAGTCTGTCTTTATGATGAGGATCATCACCCATTTTTACTACTTTGCAAAGGTCGAGCTGTATATGTTGAATCTAGTACTTAATTTGTTGTGAATGAAAAGCATCGCAAACAATTTTACAGGACTGAGCCTTTTACTTTTTATATCAGGCATTCTCAGTAGCTGAGCTGCCATCACAAACCTCCAGCTGAGCCACCTTCATGCTTCTAGCTCTTTCTGGTAACCAAACTTCTCGAATTGGCACCACTTATGCACGGTAGTGGCCAGTCACCGTCCTCGATATGTTTTGATCATATTATTGAACGTGATATGCAGAGTAGACTGTAGGTGAGGCATTCAAGCGAACAACATCTACAAGCTTATAGGAAGAGGCGTATGGAGTATAAGCCGCTTCATCCCGCCTTGCATACGATAGCGCATTTCGCATCGTAATGACAGCAAAATATCGAAATGCCATGCTATTTTGGTCTAAAAAGCGGCTATTAAACAAGCTCGTAGCCTAACCGATTGGCTGTAATATACCGAAGTCAAGTGGGCTTCAAGTATTGGCAATAGTCTCATGTTCCTTCAGCTTGTATCTTTTCTACCACTAGCAGCAACCATTAGAATACACGCAGATTTTGATGGATTGAACCAGGTTCACTCCTCTCTTGATGCATTGAAGCCTCGAACAAGTATCCAATTAGTTCCCTTTGTATACAGTACTGATGCTTTACGTGCAAGTTCCAGTCAGCGGTTCTTTATCCCAGATGTCATAATCCGGGACGTTCTCCTCATAGTATGTCTCAGTGACTCTCTTGAACCCCACGATCGGCCCATCATACGGCCAAGGTTCTCCAAGTCCTGTCGCAAAAATGGCAAATGACGCGCCCGAGAAAACAAAATAGTTTGCCGGCGCAAATGCCTGCCATGACGAGGCAATCTCTGCTATGTAATTTGGCTGAAGCGCATTGCCTAAACTGTACCCGAGTTGGTAAAGCAGCGGAGTGGCGTGAATGTGCAACACGAGGGGCTCTATCAACCTTGTGGTGTTGAGGGGAATTTGATGATACTATTCAAGTTAGCTTTTGTAAAATGCAAATGCTACAATCACTGAATATTTCGGGAGCGATGAAATAATACCTGTGATGTTTGGTTCTGCCATAGCTGCGTATATATGCAAAGTCCTGTGGTGTTCGCGCACCCGGTGACGCCAATGTCCTGGTGCTGGAACTCGGAGAGATACGAAGAGATTCCGACCTGGTTTTTCGGTCCCAATGTCTTATTAAAGCCCAATAACTCTGCGGAAAACGTCATATTGAGGGATTTCTGCTTTCGAAGGAGCGCCGAGGGTGTATCCCTGTCGCTAAGGCTGAACACATTTGGTCTCAACTCGATACTACCTTTGTGCACCTTGAAGTTCCGAGTATACGGAGTCCTCAGCTGATACCACTCAGAATCTAGCGTTTGAGAAGAAAAGTTGTCCACGAATGGAGGCGGAATGTGGCGTTTGCCAGTTACCGGCCCAACTTCTTCGCTCAGGAGAATCGGTTTCCCGTCGTTGAAGATTGGCCATCCATCTTTCCAGGTGACACTTGTGAGAAAAGTTTCTCGCCCTAACACTGGTAAGCATTCGATTTACTGTACCAGAACAGCTAAGACCTACCCAGCGGAGAGCTTCCATTTATCTTCCTCCGAGCCAAGAAAGCTGCATACCATTCACCTGACGGGGTTTCTACCATCGTAGCATGTCCCGTAGATTGCACCGTGAGATTATCGAAACCATATGCCCCATTGAACAGAAGAGGGTTATTTGGCCCAGCTTTAAAAGGGCCTTCTGGCGACCTGCTCCTGGCAATAGTCGAGCGGTGGAGATCGTCAGTTCCACCTTTTCGAACCGGCATTAATTCTCATTTTTCTTTGTGAATATTTTCTTTGTAGAGAAAACTCACCTTCTGCGATTAAGAGGTAATACCAGCCATCTTTAAATGTCATCTTTGGCCCTTCCGGCCGAGCTGTAGCATTGTGGGCCAAGGTACCGTTCCACAAACTCCGATACTGCCCACTACAGCTCCCGTCTTTCAGACTGATCTCGCATTGGTAAATGCCCCAGAGTCGGTCTTGGTTGTTATTTGGTGCCATAAGATTCAGGTACGTCTTTTTCGAAACAGGGTCTCTAAACAGTTCTGGGTCAATGCCCCACGGATCAGCCCAGGTAGGCTCAGACCAGTGAATCAAGTCGACAGACGACGCAAAGAATACGCGTGGCCATACTCGGGCGACTGGATCGTATGTCCAACGCGTCATGGAAGCAATCCAGAACTTTCCGTCAAAATGAGCCAATGAAGGTGCCCAGGCTCCTACAAATAGTCAATAAGTACATGAACTCACTAGCTCATGCTGAGTTGGTATACGGACCTGCTCCTGTGGGCGTGCCATAAAGCTGTAGTTGGTCAGGTCGCGTAAAAGCATGTGATATTAGTGTCCAATTAGACAGGTCACGGCCTGCTATCAAATTAGATCATTCTCTACATGATTAGAATCCATCTTCTTGGATCAGCGTTTCTTACTTTTGTAGATAGGAATTCCTGGGAAATACTCAAAGCTAGATGTAGCTATATAGTAGTCATCTTGAACCCGAAGAATCGAGGGATCGGGGTTCCATCCTGATATGATCGGATTGTGAATCGCTTTAGAGAGAGTGGCTAGTGTAAGCCAAATTCCGAAAAAGATATTATTTCCCCGCATGATTCGTGGTGATAGATGGGATAACACCCTCTGAGTTGTCATAAGGGTATCATGTTCGCCGGTAGCTAGTATAAGTACATGAAGGGTAGCTTCTACCGAATTAATTATAGATTGAATGCATGCAGCATATTTTCACTATTCAGCTACGCAAACCAATACTCCTTAACCCTTTCTCGACCTAGGGTAGACCGATTGAAGAATGAGCAGTCTTCGGTACAAGTCTCGGACCAACCTCCGGCGGTAGCTGTGATGTGGACAGACTATGTAGTCGCTTCCTCCCCCGGCTTACTCCATGATGCTAGTTCATCTCCAATTACCCCAGATTCTCCAATTCCTTTAGGAAGTATGCCGACAGCTACCTTTGATCCCGACCAACCTGCGTTTAAAAGGGTAAAGTAACAGATTGCTTACTACAGCTGGAACTATATTAGCCTCAAGGCAGGGGATCACAAGTCTCCACGCCACACAAATTCAGCTCTATATATGATGAAGCATCTCAAAAACCCTGTGTGTTTACTCTCCGCCAATAATTTCTTTGATCGGTAGCAATTTGGCATCACCATCTTGTAGGACCGTCTTGATTAGTGGACCATGGAAGAATTTTGACGCATGAACGAGGCATTGTCGTTGAAAGATGACAAATTGCCACCCGTTTAGGATATTGCAGCCCACCCGTTTAGGATATTGGAGCAATACTTAGCTCTTGTCGATTACATATTCTCTCCTTCCAGTTACATCGTCTTGTGCTGAGTGGCGTCTTGTAAGTTCTTGGTAAGAATTACAAATTAAGATGAGTAATTTACAATGAAGATCACCCTTATGGAGATGCTACAAGAAATTTCAGGACGATCTGTACTCAGTGAATGGGTGTCATTTGTGATTATTGATTATACGTCAAGTTTATTAGTAGTCTATTGACTAAGTTTCCGTGAAGCCTATGGTTACAATGGCTAATATTTTCATATTTGCTCAGACTTGGGTAAGGCACTGCTCAGAAGAAGAGCTCTATTGCAATTTGTCAGACATTTTGATTATGGTAATTAGTCTATACTCGTTGGTCTTTCTCAATCTAGAATCGCGAATATTTTCTCATATTCTCTAACTGTGCCATGAAATTCAGCCCAATCCCCTGATAATATGCTCCATAGCTGATAAATTGCATTCTTTGAACAAGATGATGTTCTCAAAGAGCATATTTGCCCTTCTTTCTGATTTTCTCACCAAACACAAAGAGGATCCAGGGAATGGGAATCAGACCAATGGCAATGAAACCAAGCAGACTAGCGGCCCATTTTGTCGTCAATTTGTTGTACACTAGATGAAGTAGAATCAGTATTGTGTCAAGAATGGTAACTCCTCTCAGTATGGTCAACTTACTTTGTATGATAAAAAGCGGAAAGGCAGCAGCAAATACATAGCGTGTAAAGGCATTTGCAGACAGCGCTGAGGCGCCATATCGTGCACCGTAGCAATCGATCATATAAGTAATGCTCGTGGCCTTGACCATGTACCTTTGTTAGTATTTAGCATGTCAGTCAAATTATAAGAGAGCAACTCACGAATATGCAAAGATTTCCCCAATTGAAAGGGATCAGAGCAAGTACCGGACTGATCCAGTGAATATCCGAGCGAGCTGTCCAGGCAAACCAGAAAAGGCCAACGGCGACTCCCAAACTTCCCATCATAGCAGGATAAAGGCGCTGCTCAGGTGGCAGATGGCCCACATCTCCCCTTTCGCGTGCCTCAATAGCCTTCTTCTGATAGATGAAGCGGTCACAAAGAACGTTGGTCATAGTTGCAATCAGTGTGCCAACACCCAGGGAGATAAATACAAGCCCATTCTGGTGTGAATTAAAGCCATACGTCTTCTGGAAGACCAAAGGAAGAGATGCAAAGAATGCGTAGAGCACGGCAAAGTCGAAGCCAATGTACAAGCTCAAGAACAGGACGATGGGCTCGGTAAAGAGAAGATGCATAGGTCTCACCAGCGATTCGGTCACCCATTTGTGTATCGCGCCCCAGCTCAACGAGGGCATCTTCTTCTTGGAAAGCAACTTCTCTTTGATCTTATCTTTATTGTCACGTTCGAGGATTTTCTTTTTGTATGTCTCCTTCATGCCGAGTGCAAAGACGCAGGTCGCGACACCCCAGAAGACGGAGACCCATTCGAGCCACCGCCAGTTGAGTCTTTCCACGACAAAACCGCCGATTATTGGAGCTGGTGACAAGTTAGTGTCATGTCTTTTACCATACTTGATACGGCAATGAAGAATGATTTGGGGCATTGACATACCAATACAGGGTCCCATAAAAGGGGCCATAACAAAGAGAGCCGTCGCCGGTCCACGACGTGCAGGAGGCCACATATCTGCCATTGTACCTCCGCCAACGCTCAATGCCGGGCTTCCAAAGACGCCGGCGAAGAAGCGGCAAATGACCTCGGCGGCAATGTTCTTTGATGTAGCGGCTCCTATGAGAAAGAGGGTGGCAATGGGCAGCCCCAGACGGTACACAATCAGTCGTCCTGCTGTCTCGCTGAGTGGTGCACCTATCATTGGTCCAAAGGCCAGCCCGAGGCAGAAGAGTGAGATGCCGAGGAGAGAAACCGTTTCGGATACGTGAAATTGTTGCCCTGTTGCTTTTGCTCCTGGTGCGTAGGCTGAAGACATGTACGTGCTGATAGACCGCTAGATTAGCCACGCTCTCTGTTGCACGTGTATACATGCTCTGTTGTCATGATGTCTGTCATTGTATACTTACACAGTAAACGCGTAGAGAGAAACACAAACGGTATGGTATAGTCGCTTTCCATCACTCCAATTGTATGGATTGCGCGGATCGTCTTCCCAATCCAATTCATGACTGCTTCCGGGTGCGCTTTCTGGGTCACTAGTCGGAGACGAGTCCTCTTCTTTGTCGGTAGGCAGTTCATTCTCCATTCTGTCTTCTATGGCGTCCATCTTGACTGATGACTGAAAAGACGCCTTGTCCTTCAAATCAATCGCCAAACCACCACGTTAGATTGCCAAGACAGTAGGGCTATATATCCGCATTGGAAGAAAGGAGCAAACACGAGAGCAGAGATGGGGACCCCAAGTTTGTCCATCTACATTAGTAAGGCGAGATCGCGTCGCCTCCACCCTGGGATAAATGTGCCGAACCGCGGCATCTCCCGTACACTCGTTAGGGAATGGATGATCCTTGGGAGGGGGTCACACTACACTACATGTACTCGTATTCCCAGCTTTATTCCCCAGGACAACCGTGAAGGTTTCGGTTACGGTGACAAATCATTTCCCAGTCCGGCTACACTGACTCAAAGTGCGGAGTAAGGGATGTTTAGTCTTGTGTTGTTTGCCGTTCTTAAGATGCATCTTTAGGCTTGCAATGAGACTTCACAAGAGTTTAGTAGCAGAAAAATGATAGTATCTCCATCCAAGTTTTTATTGTCATATATATGGCCTATATTTACTCCCAAATGGGCTCTTGTTCTTTGGTAAACAAACGATGTACAGGAAAAGGTCCATCGTCCGCTATTAGTAAACCGGAGAGTTTGGATGAATCCTAATCCCCGATTGCCTCTTCTGGCTAGACTATGATTTCTCAATTGGTAATCAACATCCGAATTCGGCGGCTGAGGTGAGCAAAGGGATAAAACCCGAACTTCTATAAATTCCCGACCATCCCACCCGTCGGACCAATGATGCCTGGCTGACCTTTTTCTTGGTCAGACGCACGACTCAAGTAGTTTTGACGAACCATTTGCAGTTTGCGGCTTAGGGCAGAAGATGCTTCTCCAGAGAAGAGCAATTCGTCTCTGCAAGGGGGTTGGGTAGAGCGGATGACGTTGGCAATGGCCAAATACTATATAGAGAGAGCTTGGCCTTGCGCGCGGCTCGTATGTAATACAAACACTAGACCAGCAAAAAGGAGTCCAACAGGCTGAACAGGGTTCGGTGATCGCAAATCAATCTGCCTGACGCGAAATCCCGAGGACAAATCATTCATCCCACTTGGACCAGATTCCGCTGCTGGGATCAGAAACTAGCACCGATTTGTACATACATGGAATCATGGGCTTACTAGCTGCAACTATTCGGAATCTATGACCCAGCTGGGCAAGGCGATCCACTGGCGATCTGCGAAATACTTAAGGCGCGGAACCCAACTCTTTGCGCTGAATCCAGCCGTTTTCGCATATTACTTATCACGATTATTATTGACAAGTGCTATTAGCCATCACGTGACCGGAGAATCCGGCCATTTGGATCCTATTAATAATCTCCGTTTGCCATGGTCGCGTGGTAGCACAACAATATAATTCTTCCCACCCCTGGAATATCGCGACTCGGAGCTTCGCTCAAACACTCCTCCGATTGTAGAAGGTTTAGCGCCTCATAAAGAGCTGCACAAGCTATTGTGCGTAGCCTTGATCTGCTGAGAGCTCCCAGTATAAGGCTCCTAGAACCCAACCAATCATGTCAGAAACACCACCAAGAGGGAAGAGGCGGCGGACTGAAGAGTCGGATACCGAGGGCACCGGCTCAGTGATTGAAGTTGGCAGGTCAATCACTGCAAAGCCGCTGCCCGTAAGTGAGGATACGAATGGGAGACCCGAGCCAATGACTGACGCTGGTGAGTTGAGTGTCCGGCACTGTATGAACTCGGTATGAGATGGTTCTGACGTGACTTCGTTTGTACAGAAAAGAGATATCGAGCTTGGCGTAGTGAGTTTTGCCCAGTCTCGTTCCTTTGACACTTGCTTCAAACTAACCGGGAGATGCAGAAAATGGCTCTCCTCACGATGCCTTCTGTTTCATCTGCAAGCGAGAGATGGACCTGCTAGACTGTTACACATGCCGAAGGGCCTACCACCAGAATTGTCTAGATACACCTGTCGATAGGCTCACCCACAGTGACAACTTCTTCTGTCGAGTCTGTGTCAATCGCCAATGGCACGAGCATCTACCTCCGCCGAGCCCGCCGCCATCTCCACCGCTTGAGAGACAAAGGGTAGCTTTGCCCAGTCACAGGCCGAGCACGCAGCCAAATGTTGAAGTGCAAACACCTTCGACTTCGACTTCACCAGCTCCTTCAGCACCAGCCCAAAATTCTCAGGCCTCAGGCCCGACGTCCTTCACCTGGCTATCGCAGAACCAGTTTACGACTCCTCTAACGCGCTCCAGTGCGGTTCCAAGCCCCCGAACCGCAACACCTCTCTCGGGTGTCATTAACCTCAACGGTCCTGGTCGGGGGATCGTGGCTGGTCCACGCGGTCCCCGTTCACGCTTTTCTACTCTATCGGCTGAAGTGGATGATGCCGTTTCCTTAATCCTCAGAGAGCTGGAATACCTAGGAGACGCCAGGCAGAAAATCACGCAGCTGGAGGACGTTATTGTGAGGCTACAGCAGGATGTCCGGATCAACGAGAATGCGCTCATTTTGGCGCAACGCAACGCTGCCTCGTCAAACCAGCGCAATTCAGAAGGCCTCCGTGTGGAGAACGAACGGCTAAAGAAGGAAATGGACGACATGAACCGATCACTGGCAGATGAGAAATCACGATCACAGTACTACAAGGCTGATGCGGACCACTGGAGAGCGCAGGCACAGAGCCGGCAGGGAGAATTGGAGGAGCTAAGGGGGAAGCTGAAGGGTTTACTTGGCGGGTGATTACGGGAGAATGGTACGACTAGTTTGCTAATGTATTGTATGTACGGAGTATAAGCCGGAGTACGTGGATCAGGGATACCAGTTTGGATTACATGTTGCTCTGTATTTTGGATTTGTTGCTTTTTCGCTGCTTATTTCATCAACCTGCAGTTGGCATGGGTTAGGCCTGTGTATTGAAATCATCTTACATCTTCCCGATCCTGTACGGTGGAGACGTGTAATATAAGCATAAGTACGACGTCCTCGTAAGCAACAAGCCTGGGCGAGATTTCCATTTGGTTCATATCTCCCCGACATTGCGGGGTAATATACAAATTAAAGTCATATTGTCTTCAGACAAAGAGATGAGAAATCCCATGGCTGACCTTGCTTGAACCGACAGAGTTAGGCGTCTGTTAGCGTATGTAGTCGGTGACAGTCGATTCTGTTTTTTGTGAACGGTGTTTGTCTTATTTGTCTGCACAGCGCCGTTCCTCGTCTGGATTGCAGACAGCTCGCTTAAACACGCCAATTAAGATGGCATCCGGTTCTATTGTTGGTCTCGGCCCGCAAGCTTCCGCCAAGTATTGGGGGCTAGAAGCATTCCTGTTGTTTGTCATTTCATTCGTAAGACTCTAAATTTGGCAACTGACAAACCGTCGACTTCATTTGATCGGATATCGCTTGCGAACTCCGTCGTCCACTCCAATTACGCTAGTAGGGGTTTGCATATTGCTTCTAGGGGGAATGAGTAGAGATTCAAGCAATTGATATATATTGATGGATGTTCTGTTCATCTGATCCCGCTATAGCTTGACTGATACAAAGCTTCAAGCGTTTAAGTAGCAATATTCTAGATGGATTATGTCCAAAGCAAGAAACGCAAACACGCAGCGCAAGTTCGTCTATAGAAAGCAACGCAAAATTCATTTTGGCCTCTTTCGGCCTTTAGCAAAACCCATTATGCCTCGTCAGAAGGCTCGCTCGTCGCTCTGTTCCACGACGTTCCGATAGCTCCCCAGTACTCTTCATTAAACATTTGCATGTGGCGCACATGGCCACTTCCCTTGAACATGTGGTTATCAGACTTGTATCCTCTTTTCCGTGCTTGTGCAATGTGCTCTTCAATGTCCTGATACGGGATGATATCATCATCTTCACTGTAAATATACAAATGTCGCGTATCCTTGGTTTCGTAATATGGGTTTATCACCGCCTTGACGCTGAATGCCGGCGCGGGCTCCTTGCCAATAACCCATTCGATGAAGCGGTTTCCGCAGAGGAATCCAGCCCAAAGCGTTTGTGTGACGGCAAACGGCCAGGGGAACCAGTTTGCAGTGCCCAGAGCCATGGCGCGCGACCAGCGACCCAAGTTCTCGCGGGTCATGATGACGCTTCCGGGCGTAGAATCGAGGACCAGTAAGTGATGCGGCATCGGCTTATCGTGGACAAGACGATAGGCATTCAAGGTCGCCGCATAGTTGATGCCTCCAGTGTTGGACATGATGTGAGCCAGCACACGATCCTCGACCTTTTGAGAGTCCTTGTCGTCTTCCGATTCCTTCGGGAAGATGGCGTCGATGACGGGTCTCATGGACTGCGTGCGTTGGTCGAGGTTTGACCACATGGCCTTTGAGATGGGGGCCAGCACAACGATCTGCGTTGAGCAGGGGAAGAGATTCCGGTATCCGTCTGCATACTTGACCAAGTTTTTTGGCTGTCCATCGCCCCAGGAATAGATGAGGACGGCCCGGGGATCGGTTGGGCGCTTCACAGCCTCATTTTGGGCATCCGGGTGGCGGATATAGACTTGGTCAGACAAGGCGTCGAAGCCTGGGAAAAAGTCTTTCTTTTCCTCAATCATTGTCAATCGGTTCCGCTCTCGCCCGTAAATAACACTGTGTAACAATGACAGCAAGTATTGATGGAAGAGGTTGAATCTTCTGGTCGCTGGCCTGCACCCGAACTGCGTATTCACCGGTCGTCTCGGCCTTGATAAAGATTATCAAAAAGATACAAGTCAATGTTTGTCTGGCTTTGTTGGGATGCAGGCCTTGTTGTTGGGCATAGTTTTGACCCGCCCCGTCGGCGAAATGAACATATTTGTTAATCCTTCTCCGTGCCTCGGTTCAGTGGCGATACAGTGAGAGTTGGGAAACTAGAGAGTATCTGCGACCAGTTGCTCGTCGATGAATCAGAGACAGACACCAGAAGAAACGGGTGAAGAAGATGAAAACTACACTCAAAAAAGACACGCCAAAAACAATGACATTTAGTTACTACTCTTCAATGCAACAGGTGGCGCTCAGGCCTTGAACAAAAGACCCCAGATCGATCTGAATTGATCGCTTTCACATGCTTTGACAGCTGATGGATTGGCCCACTTGCAGAGGATCCACTAAGCGACAGGGCCTTAATTTAGTTCTACGAAGGGTCTGTCCATGATGAGAAATGGAGGTGCCAGTTGGGTATTAGTGCTGGGAATAATGAGAAAATGCAGTGACATATCACGAATTATATGCATTTCATGCCTTGATCTGGAAATTGGTGGATCCCTGTCTTGGCCTGAAGTACCGAGATGTCAAGGCCCAACATTTGTGAGGTTTCGTTGCTTCCAGAGGATGAGGCCTGCTTACTGTGGATTTCATAGCTCATCCTTCGGGTTGAATTATCAGTAAGTGGGAAGCCTACTGATATATTAGTTCCAAGGGCCACTATCTTCTCAACTTCTACTATGTTTTACCTCAACATCAGTCCATGAACAAAGCAATGGAACAGTAATCATGCTTAGTCAGGTATCCGGTAAGACACTGGCTGTCGAGATGAATTGCCTCACTGGTTAGGAGGATGGAGAGAATATGCCCTCTGAGAACCAAGATTCGGCAGTAGTTCAAAAGTCCAAAATGGTTATTTCTTTATCTCACAACCATCTTCCTATCTTAAGTCGCGTCATAGTGGAAGACGTGAAAATAGCCATAGTTTACTCTTTTGCTACCATACAGGGCGAATGGTGGCCATCAAAAGCTTCATTCACACCAAAATGTCTGTCATCTGGCAATCCCTCTTTTACTTCTGAAACTCGGGCCTAACCTTGATCTCTTCAACAACCTGTGCCGCATCGGGATCGCCCTCTGCCGCCAAACGCTTCAACTCATCCGTGTTATCCTTCACCCACTGCTCAAAGCCACCAGGCTACACAATGTTAGTAAATATAATCGCTATTTCGTGTTTCAAGCTTACCAGAGGGAGATGAAATCCTGATTCCTTTGCAACGTCCAATTCTCTCTTGATGAAAATCTGCCTGAGTTGCGTCGCAATAGAGCCTTTGCCGACGGCCTCGTTCCAGAGATCCTCTAGCTTGTCGGCCATGCCTTCCAGCTGCTCTTGAGTACGGCCGCCACCACTGCGGAGACTGACAAAAAGGCGGTTGATTTGTCTCTGTTCGCCGCCAATGTAGGTATCCGTCAAGTTGGCTTGGGCCACGTCCATAAAACGAACATTGACAATGAACCGCGGTGACCTGAACGTGGTTGCGTGCCAGTCTGTGATCTTGTTGACCAAAGCCATCTTCTGGGTTTGGGTAAGCTTAATAGCAAGTTCAAAATGGTACATAGGCATGTTGACGGTTTCTTGATAGTAAAGAGGATGCAATTCTTGAGAAGATGGCGGGGTTGATGCTCAGTAATGGCTAATTGCGTATGCTTCTGGTGGCTGTATGTAGTTACGCTCTTACTACTAATATACCTCTTGAGTACATCAATGATACCGATATCGGCTTTCCTACATGCATTCCTCCGTTTATCCATTTGGAATCAGTTTCGCGATAGTTGTTAAGCCCCCACCTAACAGATTGGTCATCATCCCGAAGGAGAATAGATCAATGCAGATGCAGACAGGATCGATGATTCTTTGCGGATATTGTCGGGTTAGAGAGAAACAGGGGCTAGTTGGTAGTAACATTGGAGACGAGAATAGTTGAAGGGTGCGATGATTTGGAATTGATGACTCATTTACTTTACCTAACCATTCTAACCTACCCGGGAAGTTGGAGGAGAATCAAAAAGGCAGCCTTCAAAAGCCACAATCATGCACTACAATAACGTCGGTGTTCCTCCTTGTTTCTTTCGAAAGGAAACGGTGTTCTCGATCTTCTGCTCTCCCTCTTCTTGCTCTCATACTCGCAGACTTTGCAATTCGTAACAGCCGAATTTTCTTTTAAAACAGCCATATCTACTAGCATAATTTGGACAGCAATTGCAGCTGGACAAAAGTGTTCGCAACATAGTCGCGAGGATCACTCTTAAATATGGAAACATTCCTCCATCAGCGATAGCATTATTCATCACGCTATATCAATTTATGGCTATTCACTCCGTCCCAATGCTTTATAATTGATATCACTTAAGGGGTGGAGAACACATTAGGCATCGCTGCTTCGGCATTTACTCCATACACGCGAGACATGTAGATGACATAATTCAAGCCTCAGCCTACCTATCTAGGTAGTTGTATGAGAAGCTGTCTAGTAGCATTCGTACGCCCGGCTGGCATTCGTGGCGCCCGGTTGCGCAGTAATGCGGAATCTCCATGGAGAGAATCGGACTTGATAACGTTATAGCGGGTGGATCGGAGGCTTTCTACAACACCGCAAAACGCCGTAACACCGCAACGCCGTAATACCACTAGCACCGCAACGCCGCAACACCGACAAAGTTGGTCGTCATAGTGGCGTCTGCTCCGTAGAATCTGACATACTACGATGACAAAGCCTTGAGTCAGGAGTAGAATACCATCCTCGGCTACCTAGCTGCAGAGCTCATAGTTGATTGTCTAAGCTATCAGTTTCAGGAAAAAGATTCCGTCCAACTATACTGCAGTTCTATCAAAAAAGGTTAATTTTAGCCTCGAAGCTCATTTGTATATAACCTCAGTTAGAGTTCCGTCATGTTTTGCAATTCCATCTCATACAATTCCATCTCATCATTAACTCAATACAATCTTCAATCGCATCAATCACAGTCATCAAAATGCAGGAGAAAACAGCAGTTCTGCTCATTGACCCTCTCAATGACTTTTTGCATCCTGAAGGAAAAGTCTTCCCTGCTCTAAAGGAGAGCATCGATGCTACTGGCACAGTGGACAACCTCCAGAAGTTCGTCAAAGTTGCCCGGAGCAAGAAAATTCCCATCCTGTACTGCCAGCACAAGCTCTATGAAGAAGGCAATTTCGAACACTGGAATCACATGTCCAAGAGTCATTACACTATCCAGGCATCGAAGGCTTTCGAAGCAGGAAGCTTCGGAACAGAGATTCACAAGGGACTCGAGCCGGATCGAAGCAATGGCGATGCGATTGTATCACGTCACTGGAACAGCAGGTAGTTTACTTCTTACGATCATACCCTTTACTCTGCTGATTCAGTATGACTAATAATCGGATGTAGCTCCTTTGCTAATACCGACCTTGACTACCATCTTCGTCAGCGAGATATCACGCACGTTGTCTGCGCTGGAATGGTTGCCAACACCTGTCTGGAAGCCACGGCCCGCTGGGCTGTCGAGATGTAAGCATTAATATTTCTGGTGTGCCCAAAACCTGCTAACGAATGCACCAATTCAGGGGTTATCATGTCACAATTATGTACGTATACTTGTAGCTTCCAGAAACCTGGGGTATTAACTATCATGCTAACTCCTTTAATAGAAGCGACGCAACTGCCGGCTTCTCCACTCAGTTGAAAGATGCCGCCGTAAACATTATCTGGCCTACTATTGTGGACGAGGTGCTGAGCTTGGATGCGTGGTCCGAGAAGCTGAATAAGACAGCCTAAAAGCAAACGCTAAACTGCCAAGCATGCTCAATGATTCAGTGAAGTAGTAGAGACCGGATTTCAATCAGAAGTTAGATACAATGAAATTCTCTATACTTTTACATACTCTCGTTTAAGAACCCTTTCGCATAATTCCTTTAGCGCTTTAGCGCCATACTCAAAGTCCTTGAGCTCAAGATACACCTGAGCTGAGAATCTTGCCCACAAAGACCCGGAAATAAATCCAAGATTAACAAACGTATTGTAATCTTGAGCAAGATGCTGCAGAATGAAGTTGATGACATTTGAAACGTCTTCCAACGGTATCGAATCCTCATTCTCTCCTGTGCTAGATGAGGAAATATTAAGAGGAAGCTGGACATTGGCAAAGGCAACCCGCTTCGTCTCCGGCATGGGCAATGTTCGAGTCTGCAGTATCTCCACCGCCAAGTTCTCACCATCTCGGGCCAAGTCTCGGCAATAAGCATGAATGGCTTCTTCACCTCCACAAATGTCCTTTCTAAAATCCAGAGCTGCAGGAATGCATAAAGGAGGCCCATTGTCAATTGTCCCAGTATAACTAAATTGAAAGACGAATGGGTTTTTAGAGGCTGGAAGTTCGTACGGACTCGTGTATTGTTTCTTTGCCAGGATCTCAGGCAGCGGCTGAAAGCCGTGAGACGTTGGAAGAGAGGTCCGCATAAGCTTTTGGTTCTTTGACGCGACGTATAAAATTGCGCATGTATGCGGTACAAAGAGCCATCTAAACACAATGTTAGAATCTGAGATGGTTCCGAATGAGGTATTATTATGAAAAGACTCACTTGTGGCAGTTGGAGGTGAGAAAGTCGGCACCTAACTTCTCAAGATCAAGATCGATCATGCCAATGCCATGAGCTCCATCGATTGCGCTTAGCACACCGAATTCTCGACAAATTTCTGTCAGGCGCTCAAATGGCATCCTGAGTCCTGGCATGCTCAAGACGGTATCGAAAATGGCCACCCGAATGCGGCCTTGGTGTTCTTGCAACACAGACCGAAACGCTCCAACAAGCGTATCGTCGTCATCCGTAGTAGGATCATAGGGGACACGAACACTCTCTACAGGTGTACTTTCCACCAGATAATCCACAGTCTTCTCGATTGCCCCATAAGTCCCTTGTACGTAGGCAATCAAGTCTCCTGGCTCATACCTCAGGTTGCGAAGCACGGTATTCAGCGCCAATGTTGCGTTTGGGACGAGCACAATCTCATCCGTGCTCGCAGCGTGAACAAGATTTGCAACACGTTCACGAATTTCATCAAGCCTTTCCGGATATGTGTATCGAACAAAGCTATCTGGCTCAGCCTGTACTGCGTCCTGGACAGAGCGCAGAGCATCTCGCACAGGACGAGGATATCCGCCGTATGAGCCTGAATATGCCATTAATTAGATACCTCATGACGTCTATCACACTCTCTTCTCATTGGGCTAAATATGCAACTCACCTTGGTTCAAATGGATAAAACCCGGTTTGAACATGAAGTATTTCTCCCGGAATGCTCGCCCGAATGGGGGAGGATTGGCAGTATCCATTGACCCAGCCATCGCTATTGCAGAATAATCTCTATAGTCTATTGGAATAAAATAGTTTGTATGCGGCTATTGATTTGCAAAGTAAAGAGAGTCGAACAAGTATGTGCAGAGGCTGAGAGCTCCGTATCCAAGACTGTCCCAAATCGAGCATCTTAGCTAATATATCTGACTGTACAGCCTGTCGTCTCCACCGTCACACCGATCATCGTATCGCAAGTTCAGCTCTTCGCCGTGATCGGCTCCCTATCAATGAGTGGCATTACACCGTCAAAAAGGTCAGCGCCACCGGGGGAAAGGATCGAAGGATATTCGCGGCATTGCTGATTCAGCGGTATGACAAAGCCTCTTAGGTCCTTATCACCGGCGCCAAAGACGCCTCCAATATTCCATCCAATGACGAATTCGTAAGCCGATCCTACTAAGGGCTTGTATGGAATCAATGGCGCTACCACGCCCTCCGGGGCGGGGTTGACATTGAGATCGGAGCTCTATGCCCATGGATCGAAAGCAACACAAAAATTCGTTGAAAGTTCTTGAAGATAAAAGTACGAAGCGCTCATCATAAACTGAAACTATAAGCAAACTCGTCTTCTTCAGTTCTCTTCAGATACTGTAACCAGACAGAACCACCAGACTCTTCGCAACAACCAAGATGCCTTCTCCGCAACCAGTTTCGACAGACGCCGCTCCTGCGCCCATTTCTCTCTTCTCTCAGGCTCAAGTCTACAACGGTCTCGTATATTGTTCTGGAAACATTGGCATCGACCCAAAGACAGGCAAACAAGTTGAGGGAACAGTAACAGACCGCACTGTAAGATACCATTTGCAATTATAACAGCAAAAGAATCCATTAACCGCTAACTAATCTATAGGAACAAACTATTCGCAATATTTCCGCCACCTTGGAGGCCGCTGGTTCGTCTCTCAAGCGAATCATTAAAGTCAACGTTTACTTGACCACAATGGACAACTTCGGACCCATGAATGAAGGCTACGCAAAGTTCTTTTCGGCTCCTTTCCCTGTAAGTTTACCAACTTCATCATGATAAGCGAGAAAGTTTTTAACACAGTGTAGGCCAGGACTTGCGTCAGCGTCGCAGGCCTGCCCATGGGCTCTGATGTCGAGATCGAGTGCGTCGCGGCATTGAACGAATAGATCTTCTGAGCAATATGCTTCACATTTATACCTTCAATTGAGCACATTCTATGGCAGCGTTCAGAGGCTTTCGGTAAAGGGGCCTTGGATTGACATGGACAACAAGGGCTGTTTTCAACTGTAAGCGGGCACATTTGTATACTGCATATGCGTAAAGATAAAAATCCGCCAATCCTCTTCGTAGAATTTGGCAGATAGTTGTAAAATAAAGTCAGAGAAGATCCATGATAGTCAGCAGCAGCTCGTGTAAGACTTAAGTGAATAGGATGAATTGCCGGTGGAACTGCCGGCAAGGTGTAAGATGAAAGTGGGAATGATATCGGCAAATACATAATTCTCTTCGGCGGTTTAGACATTTTCCGCGCAACAAGGGCGGCATGTTTTCCGACTGCCATACGATGAATGAATCATCCACCCCATCCCGCCTGAGTTCCGCTACAAATCCCGCTCTTATGCCGCTTCCATAAAGGCGACTCGAAATTCGCGTGCTCGCCCAGTGTTGCTCAGAAAGTACCTTCGCAGAGACGTATTAGCCCCTCAAAATCAGAATCGGAGCGGTGTTTGACAACCTGCCATATCCTCTGTGTTGGTACTTTAATGTTTCGACTCTAAAGAGATACATGTCTTATCAAATCGTAGATCATCATCCCGTTTCAGTGGCTCAAGAAGCGCGAAATAGGGCTGGATGCTCGTTCAATTCGCCTATTGATGTGACGGAACTCCGCTCGGCATTTGAAGAGGCGGTAAGCCGCATGCATTACTGTATACAGTAAGTACATGCAGTATCACGACAGCCCCCCAAGAATTTGAAGGAAAGGACGAATTTTGATCCTAATGAATCAAATTGAAGAAATTGGGCAAATTAATGGATAGTTTACATGTTTCCTAATAGCGGATGGTTGCTTATAGTTGTCCGCTCACTTATTATAGTGGTTATGATGATAAGCTCTCTACACCCTCAGCCCCTCACTACCTCCGCAGACACTTCTATGGTGGACTACAAATGCCTATTCAAGCCCTTTAATCTAAATGGTAACCCATCATTGGTTGGAGGATATTTGTCCATATGTATGATTACTCTGCATGCTCCGTGAGCTACTCTGTATTAGTAAACATATGAACAGGACCGCTGTATTACCCAAGTAGGAAATTGTACACATCCCGGTAGAATGGGCCCGCCAACAACCCCCTACGATAAGATAACCTTAATACGGAGCTGGCTTTCCATCGATTTCGTCTTCTTCTGTATACAATTTTCCCAAACCTTTTAGCAAGATAGGATTCAGTTGTCGGATATACAATGGGCGATGCAACTGGATGCCCGAGCGGTGGACCTGCTTACTTGTTAACCCACCGAGTGATTACATCTTATGCATAACCTCGTACAATCAACCGCTTCATATCAAGTGCTATATAGTAGAATAAGCACCGAAGGTGTGGAATCATGTTTGCTGGAAAGTCAGTGTACTCCCCGCCACACTATACGTTATACTGGATAGAGGCGGACGTGAATATATAGCAAGGTCAGCGTTTGCGGGCTTGTGGCTTCTCAGACTATACTTTCTTCCTCGCTCTCATCTCTCACTCTTCCCTCCAAGAACTCACAATGTCTCTTATGGGAACTGTTCTCGGCGTACTGGCGAACCTGACTGCCCCAACCACTGGTGTTGGTTCATTTACTTGCCAGCCAGGCCACTCTTGTTGGCCTAGTCTTCAGGAATGGGATGCATTCAACCAGACAGTGTCAGGACGCCTCAAGGTTCCAGTTATACTATCCAGTCCTTGTTTCCCCAGTTCACCAAACTTTAACGAAGAAGAATGTGCCGGTGTATTGGGCAGCTATGGAGACGGCTTCTTTCGCCAGTCAATACATGGGGCATTGCAGAACACTGCCTGGGAGGGCTGTGGTAACGAAAACTGCTTTCCGGGTATTGTGCCACCTCAGGGGCCTACATGCTCTCTTGGAAGACTATCCCCCGTCTATGTTGACGTCGAGACGCCCGATGACATCGCCGCCACCTTTGCTTTCTCCAAGAAGCATGATATCCGCATTGTAATCAAGAACACTGGACATGACTATTTTGGACGCAGCGCTTCTGCGAACTCTTTGGCCATGCGAACCAACAACTTGAAAAACATGGCCTTCAAACCGGAGTTTACGGCCCACAACTGTCCTGCCGCTAATAAAAAGAACATTGGCATCATCGGCGCCGGCGTTAACGCAGCTCAGGCGATTGGCTTCTTCAGCAAACATGGCATGTCGGTTACAACTGGAGCCTGCCCTACTGTTGGCATTGCTGGCGGATTTGGCTTGGGTGGCGGTCAAGGCCCACTTACACCAACTCACGGTTTGATGGTGGACCAGGCTGTCGAGTTTGACGTTGTTACAACCGACGGTGTCTTCCGAACCATCAATGAGTGCAACGAGCCCGATCTCTTCTGGGCAATGCGCGGTGGCGGTGGTTCTTCGTTTGCTGTTCTTGTTAATTACAAGTTCCAGCTTCATCCAGAAGTAAAATGGGCTACGTGGCGAATCGAAGCCACGCTGAGCCCAGACAGCTCTGATGTCACAGAGAATACTGTTCTAAGAGAGATTCTTACATCTGCATCCAACGAGCAATATGAGTGGTCCAAGAACCGTGTTACGGGTTATGATACGGTGTCACATACCTTTGTCAGCTTCTTTCAGATTCTGCCCGACTCAGGAGATGCATTGGCAGAACTTAAGAAAGCTACAGCCAACTTCCACTCATTCATGACAACCCATCCGGGAATTAAAGTCACAACAGACCTTTACCAAGTCTTTGACAACCAACCGGAATTTTATGCCGGCGAGGCAGAAGGAATCGCTGCCGGCTCCATAGTTGGCGCTTCAATCTTGACCCCCAGCCGACTTATCACTACTGACGACGTCAAAACCCCTGAAAAGATTGATACTCTTGTGTCCGCTTTCCTTCAGAGTATGGAAACGGTTCGGCAACAGCTTGGAGAAGGACTAGCAGCCGGAGTAGGTTTCTTTCTTCTTAAAACAGGAGCAATCAACACTCCCGACACAGAGCAGGCCACTAGCGTCAATCCCGCCTGGAGAAAAACATTATGGCATGTAATCGTCATTGCAGCTTGGCCTCCTGGTGCTCCAAAGGAAGTCAGCGATAAAATTGCTGCCACCGCGCGAGATGCTCTGGATGTGATCAAGGCACCCCTGAGCGTGCAGGCTGCCTATTTCAACGAAGCCGATCCAGCTGAACCTGATTGGAAGAACGTCTTCTTTGGCGAACCTTACGAGAAGCTACTCGCTATCAAGAAGAAATGGGATCCTGATACCGTGCTCAACTGTGCGAAGTGTGTTGGATATCTAGGGGAACAAGATCCAATGTACTCTTGCGATAGCAAGAATCCCATTCCCTCAGTCCCGTACCCATTTGGTCTAGCGGAATCTACCATTATGGATGATGGCAACTTTATAATTGATGTCCAAAAAGAATTGTGACACAACAGGAGGACTTAATTCTGGCGGAATGGTTTGCAAGAGTTATGTCAGTTAGCTCTAGGGTACAGGAATTTGGTAGAGCAATTGAAGTAGTGACACAACAGTATAATCTTAAGAATATTTATTAATTGATGAAACAAAAGTTCTAAGCAAGTAACTCATAGTGTATAGATATGATAACACTAACAATTAAGTTATCTACGGACAATACAAACTTCATTCTTATTAGTCGCTATGTAGGACGGTACTTTTATTCATGCACTATTATCATCAACCCATCTCAAAATCATGGTAATTCTTGCTTTATGCTTTCACATCCGTCACAAGAGAGACACAAGATTCACTTTTAAACACGTAAAGCACTTCATATCCAAGTTAGGCTAACCGTATTCATTCATTCTACAGCATGGGGTAGATAATCCCCAGATACATATGTGCAGTGGCAAATCCACTATGTAGACAAATATTTACATCAAAGTTTCCTCATCTCCAACAATCCGTAATCTGCTTAAACAGCGGGGAGGACCCAGGTGGTGACAGAGTTGGTAGGGACGTTGCCGCTCCACTCCTGGCCACTGGAGGTGCTCAGATGGATGTAAATGTCGTTGCCAAAGGTGTTCTCGATGACGACCGTGCGGGTACCATCGGGGTTGAGAGAAGCAACAGACTGAACACCGCCGCTGCCGGAGTAAGTGTAGCTGCCGGTGCCGCTCAGGACGGTGGCTCCAACGGGCATAAACTTGGAGAACTGGGCCATCATGTAGTAAGCAGTCTGGAAGGTGTACGCGCCGTTGTTGATGGTGACGAGACCAGTGCAAGTGCCGCAGCCACCGCTGGACAGGTGAGGGCCGTCCTGGGCAGTGGTGCCGAGGGTCCATGCAGCAACACCACGGGCCCAGTTCTGGAGAGGGCCCATGGTGAAGGAGGAGGCCTGGTTCCAAGCACCAGTGGAGGGGGTCCAGCACTCAGTCATGTACTGGTCAGTGTTGGGGTAGGAGTTGTGGAAGTTGGTCAGGACAGTCCAGTCCAGGGAGGAGGCATAGCAGTGCCATGCAACGGCAGAGACATCGTCTGCGGCGATGCCCATGACCTGCTCGGGGAAATCAGGTTGGTCTGCGAACAGTGATGTCAGCTACATGAATCACGGTCTGTAAGTAATGAGGATCGAAACATACCAGTGTTGTGGTCGTAAGCCCAGATCTTGGTGCTCAGACCGGCCGCCTTCAAGGCAGGGGCGACGTAGTTCTGGATCAGGTCTCCCTGCTCGTACGAGAACATGTACATGGTGGGATAGCCAGCCTGGCTGTTCAGGGGCTCGTTCTGGAGGGTAATGGCATTGATGGTGGCGCCGTGCGACTGGAATGCCTGGATGTACTTGACAAAGTACTGGGCAAAAGCAGCCGAGTACTGAGCACCATTGTTGGTGAGGTAACCATCGTTCAGGTTGTTGTTGTTGGTGTTGCCGTCAATGGCGTTGTTCAGCTTCATCCATCCAGGAGCACTCCAGGGAGATCCAAAAATCTGGAGGTTGGAGTTGAGGCCCTTCATCTGAGCCAGCATGGTGGCCATGGCAGTACCACGGTCTCCGAGGTTGAAGCCAGTCATGCCAGGGTCAGCGTTGCCGCCGTTGTCGTCATAAGTGTAGGCTGGGTCGCCAGACAAGTCAGAGGCACCGATGGTGTGGCGCATGAGAGAGAAGCTGGCACCAGCACCAGTCATGAGCTCGTCGAGCAGCTGGCTGAGGGTGCTGGCAGACAGCTCGTTGAAGGCAGTGACGGTGGCATCAGTCACGGCAGCACCGAAACCGACGATCTTCTGCTTGTAGCCATTGCTGGAGTCGTCGATGGACAGGTTCCAAGTAGAAGAGCCAGGACTTCCATTGCCTTGAACGGGAGCAGCAATGGAAGTGAGCTTGTAGTTACCAGCCTGGTTGGATGCGTAGGCCTGGGCACCGGCAGCGCGAGGGCTGTGAGCAGGCTCCGAAGGCATAGCAACGCTGATGGCGGCTTGGCCAAGCATGGAGGCGATGAGAGCGTAACGCATTTTGGCGGTTTGAGAACTTGAAAGTGTCTTTGACTTGTAGCTTACAACCTTTGAAGAGCTTGAGCTGTCGATCTTCAAGAGTTCTAAACTCAACTCAACAACGTCTTCTTATAGGAATCTCTCAACTCCCTTAAACACCCAAGCACCCCCTCATCCCCTTACAACGCATGTCAATCACGACCCAGAAAGATATAATCACCATCCTTCTTTGTCCTAGTAGAATCGACAAGGAAGACTAGAAGCCACCCGCGAACAAGGAACATCATCAGAGGCGGAGGAGCGGGCTGAGGAGCGGCACCTCGCTGTCAAACCAATGAACAGGGAAGTTTCCAAGAAAACGGTCCATTGAGCATCTCTCCAACCCGTGTTGCTCTTCAAAATGTCAACAAAGACCTGCCGTTTAGATCTTCGAATCTAGGGGCATCATTAATGCTGTTTTGAGCATCCACGTAATCTAAGTGCCGAAATACCCGTCCACATGGGTGCCGAACTTCCGCAGTAGACCGTTTTACACTGGCAGCACCACAACCCCATTCATAAAAGGCCCGAAGTGTTGTAAAAGTAAAAAATTAAGATGCATTGAATCATTGAATGGAAGCTACGTTGTATCGCCGGAATAGCGAGAATGTGCGCTTCTTGCGGACATATCTGGCGGCAATTGAGTCTGGAGAGAAACTCGGAATGGAACAAGGCCACGATCAAGTTCGGATCCGAAGCAGGGATTGATGAACAGCGCATCATCGCCGTTGCGGGGTCAGATTTCAGCAACACGAATGATGGGACTGCTTGTTTCAGAAACAAACAAAGTCCTTGATGAGAAGTTGCAGCGGAGATTTGATGAGAAAATAGCTTCACTGGTCGAAAGACCGTGATCCGTCATAGCCGTTTCTCCTTTACAATGCCTTTACTTCCCAAGAGATTTAGGAAGCTGGATGTAATGCATGACGTGCCCAAGGGCGTAGTTATCAAAGTTGTGATACTATTTCCAACATATTCATGAACTGATCCAACAGCGTCATATTTGGTAAACAATGAGCCATCCTTTGCAAATCTGGGGGCGGCAACGAGGCATGGCCCAGACGAAATAGGCTCAGCGGATTTAAGGTTATCCAAAGAGCCTAAGCAACGTTATACCATAGGCAAATATCCCAAAGGATGCAACTCCTACGAGTTGAGTGGATAAAAGACAAATCTTATCTTCAAGCACGTGTCTTGCCGGCTGTGATCTTACGCGTCCGTATCTTATATGCCGTGTATAGTCTCACCCCAGATCTAGCGTTGCAATCAGTGGGCGATCAGTTAAGCGCTGTGTCTGCTACGATAAAGAAACAGATTGCTCCGCTTTCGAAATCTGTCTATATCGTCTAGTTGCCGTTGATGGCATGTGTACTCCGTAGTAAGCTCTATCCATGCGCTGATGGGAAGGCAGTAATTGTTCACATCCCAAGTAGGTAGCTCGTGGAGTCTTTACAATAGCATGAAACCCTACTATGTCGAATACTATCTTCCAATGCCCTGCTAGTGCGAGCCTCGAAATCGAACGGTCCAGGGTAAACCCTAGATATTTCTCAATCATAGGTTATCATCGCAAATGAGTAACCAGCAAAATCTCCTTCCGTATTAGCATCCTTGAAGAAAGTCAGATTATTCTTCCGAAAGCCATTAGGCTGTTGTTTTTCGTACGAGAGGACGGGTTGACGGAAGACGGCACACTGAGGATTCTCCGCTGCCCCTGGCCCTGTTCTAGACCACCAATCGAAAGACGTCTTGACTCAGGAAGAAGTACACATCATATGATCGTGTCAATATGACGCCTGGGTTTCTCTGCTCTACGGATAATGATATACTTTTTGTTAATTTGTTACTTCTGCCTCATGTGATGTAAATTGATGCGATGCAAGGTTTCTTGCGAATGATCCAAAGCTTTGTCACAATGTTGTTTGTTTGTTTGTTTACTATTAACGACACAGCTTTGTCACAAAGATGCCATATACAATGCATGTAGGGTAGCGAGAATAACGGATAATAATGCACTTTGAGCCCACCCAAGATGTATTACTGAAACAAACCCCAACACAAGTTGCTTATTCAGGCTTCTTTCTTCAACGAGGTTTTCCGTCTTGTTTCCGTCCCGCTCCATGACCAGATCTATAAAAAGCGGCCCATGCTGAAGCGCACAGACCGCGCGAGATGCCGTTTTGAACATACAATTATAGTATTATACCCACGTTTTCGTCATCTCTGTAAGCAGTTTCCTAATTCGCAAAACTAACTGATTAACCATCTTACATGGAGACTTTATCAATCCCCAAAAGAGTTTCTGGTAGCGAAACACAAAGGCTCGTTGCCTACCGCAGACAGGGTAGGGCTAGCTAGTCAGACGATTCATGCCTCATGGGCTGGTCTTGGAGATAGTATTCCTAGCTTGAAGGCCGTTCCATTAGCCGCTCGCTTACTCGTACATCTCAGTATTTTGACGCAGTCCAATCCGGGCAGGGCAGGTATATATCACTTCCAGCCAAGATGGAAATACCTCAACTCGCCCGATCCAGTCAATTGCTCGTGCCTATTCAGGCCAAACTATCCGAGGCCATCCAAAGCAGCAACTCAGCAAGACGTACATGCAATCAACCAAACGACATCACCAGGCAGCAATGAAATCCCTCCCAGAGCAGAGCCCAACCAGCACGCGATACGATACGATTGGGGCCATCTTCTTTCTGCTCGCTGCCCGTTGGTCCGCTTGCCCGCTCCAGCCGCGCGGACCACGATTGCGGTTTTGCTGTTAGGCCCGAAGTGCGAGTGGAACCAGCAATCACATTCACGGCACAATTGCACTGACCAGGGCCCGTTCGCTTTGTCGTAGTAGATGCTACTGACCTCCCCTAGCTCTGAGGCTACATGGACGATGCCATTCCCGGTTTTCTGCAATGACGCCGCCGCCGAGAAGCGCCCCGAGAAGCGGCCAGTAGGACCGCCGATCGTCACGGAAAACACGCAACCATTGACAATAAAACCGACGAGAATCCACGAAATAGCAGAAGCAAAATTCCAACACAGCTGCGCAAGATTGGGGGACGGGAATGCCCCTGGACGCCACCATCGATAGCACCACAGCCCGTTGTGGGCCGGTCTTCCTACGGGTCTCTCTCTTTTGGATTAATATCGCAGCGTTGGCCTCTTTTGCATTATCCAGCTGCTCCATGGTGCAATCTCGCGGCCGTCCCGTCTATAATTAGGGGAGACGGAACACACCTCGTGGCTGGCTGACAACCAACTCTGTCGAACAAACAAACATTCAAGAGGCCAGCTCCCGGAGCTGTACCCGAGCACGTGGGACATTTTTGGCGTGGCAGGATTCAGACCTAACTTGCTGCCTCTGGCCTGGGTCCTAGTAGGTTCATGCAGCTTGCTCCGAAGCTCCAGGCGCCAATGCGAAAGCTCGCCCCAATGACGCCAAAGGAACAGTGATCCCGTCTTTGGAGTCAAGTTGGGTGTGTCCATCTTGTGCGAGATGTGACGCCGAGGTGAGGCTCCATTTGCCGTTGGTCGTAAATCCATTCTTGATGCGCGCCCTTTTTGTCCACAATGAGGATTGGTAGCCTCCCACTGTGAAGGCGAGGCGAAGCGGCCTTCTCATTAGCTGCGCTAGTTATTGATGAAGCTCAACATCTATCTTCGGTAAAGCTCTTGCTCGCGCTTGCAGACCAATTCCCCTTTTTGTTAACAAAGCGGCTAAACCAATAGCCGAGCATTCGACTCTAAATATGACTACTAATTCATAGTATGAAATGATTGGGACCCAAAAAACAAGACCCAGTGTGAAACGAGTAGTACGAAGGCCTCTAGAAAATCTGGAGAATGGCTGAATGGCTACCGCAAAGCAGCTAATGCCGGCTTCCATGTCCGAAGTTCGCCGGCTAACTCGGGGAGCTCTGGAGAACATTTTGACCGGCAACTTAAGTGGATAATCACATGTAGTAAGAGTTGTTATCGTCAGGCAATGACTGGTCTACCATTTGATTCCCGTCCGGCTGGAACAAGGATTGCCTGTGCAAGCAGCTTGACCTAGAGCAACGGTGCTTCCAGGGCCGGAAATTCCGGGGAGCTGACTACATGTACGAAAGCACGGTCTTTACTCTACGACGGATCTCCTTGAGACATTGCTCAAATGGGGGATGTGTGATGGGAAAGACATCTCCCCGAAGAAAAAAAAGAAAACGAGGTGCCACACCACCCAAATGAACCGCGAGCTCCAGGAAAAAAATCCCACAAACGGCTCGTCGCCTGTTCCATTTCCAACTTTGCATGGCCGTGGAGCCCGAGAGCTAGTCGAAGAATCTGGGGAAACAGGGGTATCACGATGGTGTCCCAAGTGCGCTACCACAGACCGCCCGCGCCCCCCCAAGGGTTCCTGGTCAGCAGAGCGACTTGAGCCCGATTGAGGTTCAGAATCCGGGGGAGTCGCAAAAGAAATGGCCGGGGGCCCCGCCATGGAGGAGAGAGTTGGGGTAAACCGAGGGGCGGGCAGGATTTTTCGAAGATTGGGGTTCAGATTTTTTGGGGTCGTGTGTAGGTAAGGGAGAAGAAGGATGGATGGGGACCTGTCAAATAAGAAGTTGGTAATCAGAATCATCCCTCTTGGACCCTGCTTTTCTGTTTGGAAAATTGGTTCCAGCACGCCGCGTGTGGGCAAGCAAGCCCGTGAGAAATAAGCGTCTTTCATGTAGATTGACTCGTGCCTGACAACGGGAAGCGCAAGTGACACTAGGCCAGGGATGCTGCGATGAGAAAGAGAGAAAACAATGAGCAGATGTGCGTCCCCGGCTGCTGGGAAGGGACTGAGAAAAGAAAGCCAGCAAATGCAAGAATCAAGAATACCAGCCAATTCAATCACATGGGCGGCCTCCCACGCACAGGACTAGTGTGCATAAAGGCAACCCTTGCGAAATACCAAAGAGCAAAAGGAATTAGACCGGCAGCAGGTCGAATGGAGACCCAGACGAGAAATCCGTGCTCCAGTTCCAAGGTCGAGAATGGGAAATCCTCAAGCCTCCAAATCATCGTCTGTGACTCAAAAATGCACGTTAGCAGCATGTCGGTCAGTGAACGTGCATGGCCAGACGGGCGAATCAGCGAATGGCAGAGCCGCTCTGCCGACTCGCATTCCGAAGACTTGATGCATCAACTGTGACGCTTCTGCCCACTCTAGGCCGTAAAGAAGCTGTGGGCCCTGGACGACGTTGTGCACCTGACCTCGTTTGATATGGGTCCAGGAACAACCTCCTTCAAGGGGGGGTCTGAGGAACTGGCCCTTGGGGGAAGAGTCTGGGGTCGGTCAAGCGAGGGTTGGATGGCCGATCAGATTGGAACAGAAGCTTGGTTCGGGGGTGGTGGCCGAGCTATTGCTTTTTCTTGCCAACAAGTGACGTGATGGTGCGTTTGGGTTTCCCTTGTCCCCAAGTAAACATGCCTTGTTTCCTCCTTCGCCTCAGTGACCTCATGGGCTGGCCCTGCGTTTTCTTTTCCCGTCTGTTTCTTCTTGTCTGGCTGGACCTGGAGCAGCGTTTCAAGTATATTGCTTTCGGCGGCTGGCGTTGCTAGTGTTGCCGCGGCGTGAAACTTACACCACGAGGGTTCCTAGATCTGTCTAGCAATGGAATGGAAATCTCACGCCGTCAAGCTATCATGGCCCATGGCTAGAAATGCAGAGATGCAGCCCGTCATGCCGTCATGGGGCCCTAGTTCGCAGAATGGATCAGAATGGATCAATGCTCGGAAAGGACCTGAGAGGACCTCTTGGCTGCTTGCATAGCCGTTGAGAGCTGTGTGTGACTGTGTCAATAACACTGTAGCCGATCACAGCATGCAGACCCACAGCTAATTCATGAATTGATTGCCTAGCTGCGATACCTGATGGATACCAGGAGCTCGGGCATCATTACGGCATTGATTGGAGGCAATCACTTCGATATCGGAGAGAGCATGTATGGGAGCGGTGGTGCTTGAGGCAGAGAGACAGTTTATACCATAGAAAGCTTCGTTATCGTGGCATGAAGCTGGAAGCTGGACAGCTGGCGAGCCGAGGTCTAGAAATAGCTGCTGGGACTAGCTCTGGATGATCAACGCCTCCGAATTATTCTGGCTCAACAATCTTCAGGCACAAGTGAGCGTCGCCGATCTGGTGTCGGGAGCTACGAAGATCTAAAGCACGGATGGAAACAACAGCTGTTTCTAGGTGCCAATGGGCTGGTGAACGACCAATGCAAGTCAAAGAGAGCAATTGTCCACAATGGGCAGAGAGGGCCGTGGCATGTTTGCTTGCTGGATGAGACGGGCGAGTGCGTAGTGTCAATGGCAAGGTCGCATTGGCTTTATTTTCAAGAAGGATCATCGCTCGAAGCTGGACGAAATCTGGAAGAATTCATCTTTTGGTTTTCTGTCGTAATTCGTTTCGATTTGGGCTGATGTTCGATCGAAGTAGCATTCAAGATGCTGACGGGAGCTTATCTGCGATGTCAGACATAATTAGAAACAGCATGATGTCGGGTTGTTGAACTAGCCGTGCACTGAAACTGAAGATGAGTTTTCTCTTTTCTTTTTTTTTTTCTTTTCACAATGAAAAAAGATTTCAGCCTGCACTTCAGAAAAAATCAGAAAGGATAAATTCGATGTTTTTTCATGAATAGCAAGTGGCGATTTTTTCCTCGCTCCATGGACAAAAACAGGCCACCATCATACGTGCTCCAAAATGCTTGTATGAGGCAATTGATAATTCGAGACAACACGCCGCATAACTGCATGTATCCTGCACGTTTATTCACTTGGTACGATTACCATGTGATGTGGAGAGCCCAAGAGTGGCCTTTGTAGCTTTATTTGCAGCATCCTGCACTGCTTGCATCCTGCATGCATTATGAAGCTCGGCAAGAGCCAGACGAATAGATTAAAAGGCCATCCATCCACACACACCCCAATCCGCCGTGATATCGCTTATACTACTACCAAGCAGGTCACAGCTGTTTAGTTTAGTCTTCTCTCTCGACGCGGGACAGGGTCACATCGATCAGGAGATTGGAGAGCTCAACACGACACAGCCACAGCAGAAGCATCCGAAACGAGAGAGCTGCCGGGCTGCAGTGGGACCGGTGAAGATCATCTAGTTGCTTGGGTTAAGCGAGCGTTGTTGGGCGGTAGTGGTATTGCGAGGGTATCGGAGTGTACTCGTACATTGCACAGTGTAAGGCTTTTTGAGATCGTAAGTAGGTAGGTATGTAATGTTGCCTTGGCTGTATTTTCAAGCATGGACGCTCTGCTCTACTCATGGACGTGCACCTATTGCCTCATACTACACCATACGAGTAGAGTCCTACCAACAGCAAACTTAAAAACTCCTGAAAACCAAAGACCTGGACCTGGAATTACTAATTCATTATGAATTTGTCGAGATGACAATTAGCATCACGGGCAGGATGAAGCAGTGGCTGATGCTAGACCCAGCCGGCTTCGACATCGCCTCATCGGCGTTGCTTCTTCCATAATGCAATCCAGGTTCCGTGCTCCGATCCCGTTAGTACCAGAAACCAGGTCCATGCTATCTGAAGCACTAACACCACACGGCCGATAGCACCGGGTACCTTTGTTATCGGTATGTCTTCAGTCTTGGCCGTATCATCTCGTACTCCATACGAGTAGACGACGAACAAGTTGCGCAGTATGGCGTTGATCTCGTAGTGTTGTGTCGTCTTTGAGCATTCAAGTATTACAACGCTTTCCATGCTGAGACACCCGACCTTTGCAAGCAGAGCGGCACAGCACAAGTTCAAGGAGCACCGCTGCTCATAGAGCACATGCTTACCAACGTGGTTAATGTTGGTGACACCCAGCACAGCACAGCACAGCACAGCACAGTACGGTAGATGCAGTCTCTCGCAACTTTGGACCAGACCAAGCAGTACTTTCAACTGTTAGCCTCGTACCTGGCGTTAGGACGGCAAACACGCAGTATGGAGGCGCTCGCACCGTGCGCCGCTGCAGATGCCCTAAGGCCCCTTGAGGCCAAGCGTGTGATGCGAAGCATTCAATCAGAGCGCGGCCTCATCATGGACCAGAACTTCTGTCCAGTCCTCGGCGGCTGCTAAATGGCTAAGCCTGCGGCTAGTCAGCTTTTGGGCACACAAGAGTAAGGCATCGAGTTCCGCTAATTCGAATCGCCATCAGCATTAGCAGCCCAGCCCAGCGTTGCGTTCTCCACGCCACTCTGCCTTGTTCTTGGGGGAGTTTCGCCGCTGTGTTGAACCGACTCGACTCGATTCGATTCTGCGCCGCATGTGGAACCCTCGCCCACTGAAAAAAGATCCACGGATAGCTCCGTCCTCTCATGCGTGCACTGCAGCGGCCAAGGCATTGGCTCTGGGACATGGCTCAGGATTCGCAAGGGGTGCGGTGCTAGAAGATGGCGCTTGGCGCCTTGTAGATACAGTAGATGCAACTGGTGTGCTCGTAAGGCGCCTCAAAGGCACAGAGCAGCCCCTGGCGTGCTGTATCTCGTACAGGACAGGACTCGTACAGTGCCGCGTGCCATCACGTACAGGAGGGTGGGCTTGCGATAAAACGGACAGCAGGATGGCACGCCAAACGGGATAATTGCCTCGTCGGAGTCTTCCCGGCATGTCGAAGTTGAGCCCAGTGGCCCCCGACCAGGATGTTCCATGTTTGCGCTGGACCGCGATGGAATTAGAGTAACATGGCAACGCAAACGTGGGAGTCAATTTCACCAGGAATACGCAGCAGGCCCTGTTTTTAGTGGTCCAGGGCAACATTTGAGCTTTGAGCCTCCAAGCCCGTGGCTTCACGCGGCACAAGGCCAGGCGATGTTTTGCCTCGAATCGGATGGTGAGCAGGCAGCCCGAGTGCCCCATTAGTGGCATACCTTTGCCTTTACTTACAAATTACAGGTACCGACCGCAAGAAGCTGCCCGGACGAGTAAGAGTCGGAGTGGAGATTGGCTGAACTCTGCAACGATACGATGGCGACAAGGAGAACGAGGTCATGATGGAACGAGACGAGAAAAGAGTGGAAATGGAAGCCTTCCGACAGGACTCGGGGCCGGAATCGGATAAGGTTAACGCAGCCAAAAGAACAAGTGTGAGGTAGAGCCCGTGTACCCGCGCTTGTTGCCCTGGGCGCGGAGGTACCTTGAACGTACATGCCGCCTTGGAAAATGCTGGGCTGGGCTGGGCTGGACTGACATCAACTCACTCACTAGAAATTGGTACAATGCCCGAGTTGAGGCTAGCATGCGATAAGCAGCACAGCATAGGATCAATCAGTCAATGCATTTATTTTCCATGTTCCTTGCTTTGCTGACGGGATGTGGTGGGAAGCGTGATGCGATGTTGATGTGTTTTTATTTTAGCAGTTTGCGCATTATGCGAGGCACTCGATGGCGTGTAGTTTTTTTTTTGGTCTTTGTGTGTGTGTGTGGCCGGTAACGGATTAAAATAGCCCAGCATGACGATGTGCAAAATTCAAAGTTCAAACACAAACATAAAAATAAAAATTCAAGGTTCATCATCCATCAAACCAACCTCACCAATGCCCAACCGGTATTTTGTCTTCCAATAACTGCTGAAACAGGCATCCGCGCCATCCGCGGGTACCCGTGGCTTTCCACTTGACTGCAACTTGCATGGAAATGCAACTGCAGCACCGTACAAACAAGTACAGCATGTCACAGCATTTGATGTCACAGCACAGCACATGCGAGAGGCATTAATTAATATCCATTTCACTGTACATTTGATACTGATTCACAGATTGCATCGCCTTATGTATGCGTCAAACCATCAGCCGACGAAATAACAGTCCAGTCAATCCGTTCGTTCGTTCGCTGTGGGAAGAAAGAGGCCACACCCTGTTGCAGGTTACAGTGCAGCACCGTGCGAGAAACCCGCCGGCAGACGACATGAGTCCATGCAGCCAGCACAGGGTCGCACCCAGCGCTCGCTCTAGCGCAGCGTGTACCTCGCAGGTACTCGGCCGGACAGCCCACCAATGCCCAGCAGGATGAGCAGCTGATGCGTGCGACATCCCTCGTACATGAGAGACAGGACAGGGCAGGACAGGCATCCGGACATGATACATATCCGTGGTGCTAGTTCCATAATATTAATAGCACCGTACTGTACAGAGTGCAGAGTGCATGTATATTGCATGTACTGTACTGTATATTGCATGCCATCCATTGATCTCTTTTCTCTCTGCCTGCAGCAGCTTGCCCTGGCCCCTGCCGATTGGATGCGCTGCTGCAATAAACCTGCTGGGGCCCGCCGCTGTGGACCAACGCTCGTACTTGCACTTGCGCTGGTACTTGTGCTGGTACCGGCTAGTACACGTACGCAGAGTCGAGCCGCAAAAATACTCGCCGCTACTTTGCCGGTACGTACCTCCGGTGCTGGGCCTCGCCGCCTGCACGGAGCTTTCCAGGTCGAATCGGGCGGTAGCACCTGGTACGAGTACAGGCGAGTAGCGCTTGAGTACCCGTACGAGCAGCCGTGCACCGTGCGAGCACCCGCGCAGGGCCCTGGCCGCCGGCG
>PNRQ01000064.1:0-152279 GCA_003439915.1 Trichoderma atrobrunneum
ATGTTTTATTGTGTTGGAGATGGGGAGTCATGGATATTATGTCTATGTCAGTGATGCGAATGGCATGAAGGGGGTTACTAATCGAGGCAGCACCACAAAGGAAGTATCTAGGACCTCCCAAAGAAGTAAAATCTTCATGTAGCCCTCGCCCTTCTTCAACGGCCAGGCACAGCAAATGTTCCGCAACCAGTTCCGCCAGCAGGGCAAGCGGTGGCAGAGCACGGCGTCGGGGGAGCAGCAGCAGTCGGCCAGCTGGTTCAAGAAGGCGTGGGAGAGCGAGGTCGGCATCAAGACGGTGCACTTTTGGGCCCCCGTCATGAAGGTGAGGATTTCCTTTGTCATTTGATTGTTACTCTTCTCTATACGGTTTATGTGTTTTCCATTTACACACACTACTTGTGTTGTTGTTGGGTGTGCTATATATAAACCCCCAACCAGCCCTTATATCCGTGGACGAAATGTGGTGTCAACTCTCGCTGACTCGAAGCACCCAAACAGTGGGCTCTCGTCCTGGCAGGTATCTCCGATCTGGCCCGTCCCGCAGAGAAGCTGTCCTTTGCGCAAAACTTCTCCCTGATGTGCACCGGCCTCATCTGGACGCGATGGTGCTTCGTCATCACCCCCAAGAACATGCTGTAAGTTTCTCCCCTAATCTCCGATATTCGTCTCCGAAGAGGGGATATGTCGCGGAATGAATCACTGACACGGTTCCTTCACCTGTTATAGGCTTGCTGCTGTCAACTTCTTCCTCGCTCTGGTCGGAATCGCACAAATCTCTCGTATTACCATGCACAACATGTCTAAGAAGGACGGTGACGAGGCTGTTGTCGAGGCCAAGGCCAAGGCTTAAATCAAAGTGGAGGTATTCTTTGACCTGAGAGATAAATAACTAAAGATACTGAGTGGAGGGGGAAAACATTGGTATACCTAATACATCATTTCGCGATATCATGAAGAACAAATCTCAGGCACCACCACGCAAGAGATGACCGACCAACAAAAAAAATAAACAAGAAGAAAACAGGGGAGCAGAGCAGCTTACCTGCGCTATTTTTCGGGGGCAATGTTATAGGGTTGCTTGTACGTGCTTTATCGCCTAGAGGAGGGCTTTCATTTTTTTCATTGTGTTATCACCCATTGGCAACATCGGGATTTACTTTGTTCTCAAACAACTTTTTTGGATTGGATAGCTGCGTACATAGGGCGCTAGAAGCAATTACACGTTTTCTATCCGACAGTAATCTCCATGTGCAAGTCTGCGAGAAGTTCGTAAATCATCCTCGAGATGTAAAAGTCATAACAAACTGCTCATATATTCCAAAGATGTATAGTGGTATAAGGCACAACTCTCCTAGCAAACTATTACCTAGGCAGATCTCCTACATTTTTATCAAAGAAGAAGGAACGAAGAAAAGGAAATGACCATCCAGAAGCCTCATCATTCTCTCTCAACAGAGTTGCTTCTTCCTCCGTAAACCGTCTTCCTACCAGCGCCACGCAAAAGAAGAAAAGAAGCAAAAAGGAATAAATAAAAAGGAGGGGTCATGAATCTAATGTTCCAGGACTCTCATGGGGAATGAAAAAAAAACGAAGAAGAAGTATTAAAAAAGAGAGGTTCCAGCCAACATCCCATCTTTCGGATGGTGGGCAGCCCTCTTTACCCCCTCTGTCAGCCGCATCCTGCCAAGGGGGGGACAACACCGAAACAAACCCGAAGAACACGGGCAAATAATGCAACCACGAACCAACCATGCTGGCTCATAGGCTAAAGACAGCTGCGTCGACATGCTCCATTCGTACAGCGTCCCTCTGCATGCTCAGTAACCGCGCGTCTCATTACTCGACATGCCCGTCATTAAGAAGCATCTCCAAAATGATCTGTCTTCCTGACAGCTCCGGGTGTGACATGGCGATCTTGACGGTTCCCTTAGAAACGTCACCCGCCGTCGACAGCCCGCCATTGTGTCCATACACCTGCGACGCCTGGGCCGCGTTGTCTCCAGTCGGGCCGCGGACGCCAAAGTCGATCAGTCGCACGTCTCGCCCAGCAATGATCTGCCGTAGCCGCCCGTTGTCGGCATTTCGAACCTCGACGTAGTCATCGTTGTACAGAATGAGGTACTGTCCGTACATGGTTGCGCCCTTGGCCTTCTTCTGCTTGCCCGTGTATTCCATGATGAGGGTCCTGCTGACCTCGCCATGCTTATCGACATACACGGCGCAATCTTCGTACGTTAGGATGAATTCGTTCTCGTTCAGCCGGAACATGCCCAAAGGATGCTGTTCTCGGATACGATTGGCAATATTAGCAATTGCCGGTGCTTTGAGATCCGGAATGGAGATGGGTTGCTTCTTGTCGAGCGTCAACATCTCGATACCCTTGGCTGTAGACACGGCAACATAGGTCTGGAAAAGACTCAAGGAGAAACACTCCGTAGGGAAGAAGAACTCGTCAAAGTCACGGAATGACTCGGCACTTCCGGAAGCACCCTTACCCCTACCGAAAAATCGCGACTTCTTTTCCGTAGACTTCTGAAGGATAGGTTCGAGGACCTTGAACATGGTGTGCAAGCCTTCCTTTCGTTTGTGGAAGAGTAGTGTCCGGTCCTTCATCCTTGCCGTTGCAAAATATGTTACATCCTTTGCCAGTCTCTGGGGAGCTCGTCTGGGGTTATCATTGACCGGCGGAGCGTATTCTGAAACCGGGGCGATTACATCCAACGGATAAGAGATTAATGACTTGTCTGCAATCACAACACACACGTTGAACTCCTCCAAGACGGCGATTTGCGTGACCCTAGCGATTTGGACCGTCTGTTTCTCATTGTTAGTATCTATCTATTTCGCAGAACAAACAAAGGTTTTAGATAAACTTACTCGAGTCCATCCTCGCGGATTGGAAGGGTCGGCGATATAGATGCCATAGTCAGTTCCTATTGCAATGACAGCCTTGCCAAACGCGGAAAAGGCCGTAGCGCAATTCACTTGGGCACGGCATACGGGAGCGACGCCCTGTGCAGAACCAAGAACGCCTTCTAGTTCTTCGATTGCTCGGTCGAGCGGTGTGCCCTTAACAACCGGAACGCCGGCAGATCTTGCATGAGGAGAGCTGATGTCGTAGTGGAATGCAGCGTCGGCAAGAACACGAAGCCTAAAAGGCTCGGCATTCTGAGAGAACAACCCCTTGGCGTGTATCGTTTTCGCCTCAACAATCTTTGAGCACCAGTCTGCCCGATCCCGAGCAGATGACGCATACAGCGTGTACACTTCATGACCTAGATGCTTAATCTTGAAGGGGTAAAGAATGTTGCCCTCAACATCATTGGACTGTGTTGGCGTGAGCGTCGTTGCTGAGCCAGTTGTAGAGTTTGTCGCAGTGTGCTCAAGGCCTGGCCGAGAGCTGAGCTGAGTTGTGGATGCAGCAGCTGGTCCGACGGCTGTTGTCCTGGCCAGAGGAGCTGTGATTCCCTTCTGTTTGATAACGGGATCGTCGTTCATGCTTTCCAGGAATAAAAGAGGCATTGGTATAGGCTACTACGATTAGCATCTTTGTCTCCAAAATTGGGAAAAAGGATGAAAAACATGGTAAAACTTACTTCTCTGGAAACATCATACTTCTTGTCCCCTCTGCCATCTCTAGAGACCACCACCTTGGCCAAAATGAGATAGTGATCAAACAGTAAGGCATGAGTGTCCACCCATTTGATGCCGCTTGAGCTCAACCGCTGCAAGTCACCCTGTATTATAAGAACCCTGCCGAGATGGTCAAGGTTCAGCAAAGCCTGGAAGCCCGGTCGTAATATGAGCATCCTGTCAAGCTCCGTCATTTCTACTCTCTTGTTCGTCTCGGCGACCTTGGCATCACATTCCAAAGTGACCACACGAATCTCTTCAATGGCTCTCTTGAGAATCGTCATCTCTTCGCTCTCTCCCGCCATTTTCCGTTCCACTGTTTCGAGTAGGAGGATATAACGCTGGAGACGCTGCAGCGGAGTGATGAGGAAGTGAGTCCAATCCTGCTTTAGACCCGCCTTATCTTTCTGTTTGTCTTCCAGGAACTTCTTGAACAACAGGTTTTTGCCAGCCTCCCTGCGTATCATGTACGCAGCACGAGGGTATTGAGTCGCATACTCAATGTAGTCAGTCTTGGCCTTTCGGATCCACTCTCGGAAGATATCGCTGAAGCCGACGATCCAGGGGCCTTGCTCCTGCTGACGATATTTGAGCTGCGCCAGAAGATGATCTTTGTTGATGCGTAATACTGTATCAAGCTTTCCAAAGACTGCTGTGAGAAACTTGTCGCGCTTGTCGGGGTTGAGAATAGGCGGTTGCTTATTGCGCAAGTCGTCTCTGTACAGCATACGGAAGATGTTCAGCTGCCTGATATAAGACTCTTCACCAGTGACAATCTCGTGCAAGATGTTTTGGCGTTCTACCTCCTTCTTTGAACGAGATTCAATGTCTTCCTTGGTCAGCTTATAAAAGACGTGCCAGTCGTCCGCTGGTTTCTCCGTCAAGCCTTCAAGGTCCACCTTTTTAAGAGTACGCATACAATGGCTGGAATAGCAACGGCCACTAATCTCGATATCGTGCAACTTGGGCGCGTAGCATCCAGACCCAGCCAACTGGAAGAAAACTCCCGAGATGTGACCAGTTCCAAATTTGATCCATTCTTCGTCTGGCAAAAGGACGCCATACCGGAGCATCTGGGCCAGTACAGCGGTGCTGAGAGCTTCAGCATCAGCGACGTTCATGGTCGGAACTTTGAAGGTAAACAACATGGTCAGCGCCTCCTCGACAAGCTTCTCTCTCAGGTCAAGCTCTCCTTCAGCCATCTCACGGACCCAAGCCTCAATGCCACTAAGCGCCCAGGGTTCCGGGCATCGTTTGAAATCACTCGGCGTAAGTTTCGATGGGATAAACTTCTTCTTTCTACCACCACTGGGCAGGGTAATGCTGTCAAAGCCTCCCGCGGGAGGAGCATCGTACTCAGTAATTGGCAGTCCTGGTGTCGACTGCTGTTGTCTAGCTATCTTCCTGCGCTCTTCAGCCGCATCAGTCCTCGATCTTGCGGGCGCTTGCACCTGTGGGGTGTGACTGTATCCCGCCAGGGAAACCGATCGCTCGGGCTGCTGATGAGAATAAGTGGAGTTATTGGCGTTGGAATAAAAGTTCTCTGGATTATCAAGCTGCTGACTTCTTGAGTCTGAACTCCGAGAATAGGAATGGTAGCCGGTGCGACTGGTGAGTTGCCCAGAAGTCATGGAACTGGTGTCAGACCCCGGAGCCGGAGGGAGGGATGGTAGCGGTCGGCTCGACAGGCCAGGGTGATAGAACAGGTCTTCGTAGTCATCCTTTGACGGGGAATCAGTTCCACTGAGTTGTGAATGAATGGAGACTCTCTCGTCGCCTTCGTCGAAACTGAGCCTCTTGGCACGAGGCGCCTGTAGGCCACCTGTGTCTCCATAGTCCACCTGCGCAGGTCGGGCTTGACCCGGCGTTGGTAAAGGCCGTGATGCTTCTTGGGAGAAAGAAGAGCCTGTGTAGTTTCCAATGTCGTTACCATACGTAAGTGTGCCTGCGTAACCACCACTAAGGCCCCCAAGGTCCATGAACCCCCCAAAATCACTATCGCTGCTATTATCTTGCTCTTCGGGTGGCGGGGGAAGTGGGTTGGACTGTGGGGGGTGTGCAATGGTGGGCGCATCATTATATATAAAGGTACTTCCGCTGAAACGTCTCTCTTCTAGCTCAGCCTGCTGCATTGCCAGGACGCCAGCAGCCCCCTCTAGGTCGTCAGAGTCATTCCCGTCCTCGTACACGGGTTGAGCCGCCGTCCTGCTTGATGGGTGGTGGGCAAGAGTCATCTGGCCATTGGAAGGGAGCGGCGAAGGGAGCGGCCGAGGTTCTGATCGGCCATCTCCCCTTCCTAGTTCAGCTTCGATTTCTTGCATGATACTCTCCTGGTCATAGGGTTCATCGTCGCGGTAATGAGGTTGAGGGAGTGGCCGGCCATTGGCATCCCATGGAGTTGCTTCCTCGGGCAGGTCAGCCATAGGTCGATTCGGTAGAGGGGCATTTGTTGGGTGTCTCGTTATCCCGGGAGATCCAAGAGGTTGCATATATGGCGACGCCAAGGAGGAGCCTTGTGAGTCTGACCGACCGGGCCTGTTATTAAAGTAGGCACTGCCATCATTCGTGGGGTATGCTGGCATATGGGAGGTCGTGGGGTATGGAGCCTGAGAGTTGGAAGAGAACGCTGCGGGGCTCGGGCTGCCGCCGTTGGAACCGTATCCAGTACCGTAGCCCGGAGAGGCATATACCGAGGACTGTGACTGAGTAGCGAACGAGGATGGACTTGTGGGCATAGTCTGTTGGTATGAAGCCGCTCTTGTTGGAGAGTGCGTAGGATATGGCACGCCAGGAGACTGAGGCGGGAAGGACGGCGATGCCTGCCCTCCAGCGCCATAGGACTGATCATGGCTGTTGTTGTATCCGTGATATGTGGGATGTCGCTGTGGCGCCGCGGAAGCGTAGGCGGCGGGGTTGTATGCCTGAGGGGCGTAGTTGTTCGGCGAGGGGCTGGCATAGTTGTTATTCGAGCTCGACGAAGACGCAGAGTATCGCGACGACATGGTCTGTTGATGTAGCGGTATATTGGTCGACTGAGAACGATGGAAGTTGGAGGAAGGCTGGGCAAACGTCTGGGGGTTGTACGCAGCGTGCGAGGGCGTGGGCGGCGGCTGCTCTTGTTGGTACTGGTGAGTGTATCCAGACAGGGCGCTGCCAGAGCTGGATGCTGACCGGCCGGGCGGGTAGTTGGTCGGGCTCGATATGAAGAGATCATCCTCGCTGGGCGCGGGACGGTGTGTTATAGCAGGGTTGTAATGGTTATGGCCGTGGCCCTCATAGTAGGTGCCATCGTCGCCAGAGTTGAAGCTCGCCTGGCGGGTCATGCCGTGCTGCTCCGCTGGCTGCTGGCCTGCCACTGGATATTGGACTGGCGGGACTTGCCCGTACCGGCTTCCGTCGTTTCGAAAGGACATTGTTGGTGGTGAGTCGAGGGGAGCGTCGGCGACACGGGAGCTCAGCAGCAGCTGACGCCTTTTTTTGGAGGGGGTGGGCTGTCTGAGACGAGACGAGACGAGAACGAGCCTCACGGGTCAACTTTATCGCGATAACGTGGCCGAGCGTGCGAAGAGGAGCGTCAAATGCAAGCAGCAATAGACGGCTAGGCTGCTCGAATGAATTCCCCTCCGTTGTCTCCGGAAGGCTGACAGGACAGCCCGACAGGTGGAGTTTGGGAGTTTGCGCAAAGCTGGGCTGAGTCGCAAGAGGTTCCAAAGTTCTGCTCTGTTGGCTGTGCTAATGCGAATGCGAAGCCACTAGCCAACGGCGCTGGAGCTTCTCTCGCAATGCCGATCGCAGGGCGCGAGGATTGGGAGAGGAGAATCAAAAATAGGCCCTGACACAGAGAGGAACCCGTCGACGCCAGTCAGCCGTGTTGCGGGAAGATGGCGCTTCGATCAAGCCTCAAAAGAGGAGGCTTACATTTGGCAGCAGAACGCCTTGGGGGTGGTTGTGCGCTGGAGACAGCTGCCAAGCCTGGAAACAACGGGGCCTGTCCGAGCTGGAGAACGCTGGAGGCGCTATAAAATCGATCAATGTGAAACCTGGGTGAAGATTCGCCGTTGGTTGCATGGAGCGTAGCGTCCTTGACATGCATTCGCATTTGCACACCACTTACCGCCTGCTAATGCCCACGAATGGGGCTCTTCTTCTATAAAAAGCTTACGGGCACTTGAAGCTAGCGGAATATGTGTACGGAGTCTACTGGTATAATGAGTCCCTGAAGAAGCAGCAAAACTCCAATCCATGGACAGCCAAATGTGACCCCACGCCGCAGCCCCGGCTGGTGTCGCTGCCGGTAATCGCACATCCACGGATCGACTAAAATTAAATATCGCTTACTGCCACCTTGCTATAAAGCAGACGAGGGCATTTCAATGATAGAATCCCCGTTTGCAGTAATGGAACATGTGGAGCGCGCTTTCTCTGCAAAACAAGAGAAGAAACACGTTGACTGAATACGAAGCCTCGCTCTCAGACCTCGGATCGCCGAGCCAGTATCTGGACTGCCTCAGAAGTTTTGGAGGGAGTGTTGAATGCGTTTAATTGGCACTGTATCACCAACACCTTTCCATGGGATACGAGGCAGCAGGTACTTCGTATATACGAGGAAATAAGGGCCTGAAAGGGGCGGCTGATGAGGATCAGCACCGCTGTCACTTGTACACATTCAGGCACATTGTACTCCGTAGCAAGCAGGACAGTGCGTATAGCGCCAAGAAATGCGTACCTATAGCGCCAAGATTACACTCATCATGGCTTCACAGAAGAGCAGCATCGTCCCATATTCGTTATTATACAATACGACGGGATGAGCCTCTGTAGGAGCATTGGACTGGACCAATGGCTTGTGGCCCCAACAACAGAAGGCCTCCCTCCCTCTGTAATCTATTAATATGGCGTCGAAACTTGGTTGAAACAGGAACACGCCATTGCAGGGTCCGTGACCTCTTGGGATGGAGGGTGCCCAAGCAATACGAGGATGCAACCCTTAAGTCCCCCCAGAAAATCTCGGGGAAAAAATTCAACAAGAGAGCCGGTGATTAGTTTCTGATAGCGATAGGCTCCTGGTCATTTGAACCCAAGTAAAATACTAGCCCTACTCGTTTGGTTCGCGACTACGGGCTACTATTCTCTCCATCGCTCACCTGTCCTGCCCCCTGCATATACTATCTCAGCTTCATGGGTATATCTTGCGACAACACCATCCCTCAAAGCCAAGATGCATACCGCAAACACTTGTGTAGCCACCAATGCTACCCGCGTCACCGACGTCTCATTCGGGATTAAGCACGCATGCTAGGCAACACCGTTTGCCTCGACGGAATGATGTTCACAGCCCGTCACACAGCCCGCTGATGTCATACAGCGCCTCCAGTCTAATGATCAATGGGCTGGCGAGCTTTGATACATCTCGCTCTACAAAATGGATGTCAATTGATACATACTTATGCGGAGCGTGTATTTGTAGGCAAAGCTGCGGCTGAATTACCGTCTCAAGGCATTACGAGTATAACTTCAATCTCCTGCTTGTGTTGTGATTCTCTATGTAGAACAGAGACGGTGACTTCCAGCCCCACCCGGACCGCTCCGTGCCGATGTACGCCGCAGATGTCAAGTCTCCTGTGGCATTCGACAGGAGAAAATAGAGCTATCTCTGCACATGGTAGTTTCATAGAGTCTGGTCACATTCAATGAACCACATCCTCGCAACCGTTATCAATGTTTTTGTGATGATCTTTTATGCTCATTATGATGCGGGACATGGCCCGCTGATATCAGCTTACCGCAGGCAAGGAAAAACGGGGCGACGCCGGGTTCCGATTCCACCTATTTCGTCAGTTGGATCTCGGCCAAAACATTGAATGATACAGACTGCGAATTACTCATCTAATTCCTATATCAGTAATTGTATATATTGCCTCTTGAGCTTCAGTCGCAACATCCGTGCTGCCCAATCTTAGTTAGAAACATGACCAGTGGCCGGGCGGCAGGCCATGAAGATAGTATAATAGTAGAGACATTAAGAAGCGGTGTCTTAAGGTTGTGTTTTCATGGAACCACAAAGTCGGTTTATTTGTCTTAATTTCAGTGCTCCCCATGTGTGCATGACCACGGAAATTGCTTGTCAAGATGTTGTGTCTTGTCTCAGATCTCTAGGTAAAACATACAGCAACTTCTGCCGCTCACAGACTGCCACGTCAAATGCCACTAAGATCCGGGTTTCAGCTTGGTATAACAATGAGCTTATATAGCCCCAATATTCTCTTTCTGTTTCTTCATCAAATTCCCAATGATCTTTCAAGAATGACCAAAGCAATTAATATTTTACTAGGCCCTAATTAAGCTTATTACAATCTTTAACTCTATCTCCAAATACGGCCTGTAAGACAAATTGGTGGACTAGGTTATGCTTGCGCTTTCTCGCTTCAGACTATGCCTCTCAGGGAGAGCTTCCGCAAACCATAATGGCAATTTCACAGTTATTTTTAAACAGCCCGCTTGGTCTGGTTCTCTTTATGTTCCTACTCATCCTTGTTGCTGGCAAAATTGTAGCATATCAAGGGAGAAAACGACTCGGCCCATTACCCCCAGGGCCCCCAGGGGAATTATTTCTGGGCCATCTACGCATTATACCCACCGCCTATCCAGAGTATTTCTACATGAGGCTATCTCAAGAGTATAAATCCGATATCCTATCGTTCAATGTTTTGGGCCAACCTGTTGTTGTCCTCAACTCCGTCCAAGCAGCCACCGACCTTCTCGATAAGCGCGGAGCCAACTACTGCGACCGCCCCCGATTTGTTCTTTTCGAAGTCATGGGATGGCACAAAACGCTCACTTTCCTCAGATGGGGCTCTTCATTCAGACTCCATCGTCGTATTCTGCAAAGGGGCTTTCAGAAAAGCAACATTGGACAGTACCGCTATTTACAAGAGCGAGAGGTGGTGACATTGCTTAGGGGGGTCATGGACAAGCCAGCAGAATGGGAAATGGTCCTTCGACGTTTCTCTACAGCCATCGCTCTTGGAGTAGGATTTGGTATCAAGATTGAGACGGACAGGGACCCCTTTATTCGAATTGCTGAAGACGCGAGCTATGCGTTAGGCCATGGAGGGGCTCCTGCTGGGACACCAGTCGATTTCTTTCCGTTGTTCAGGTATCTGCCAAGTTTTCTTCATGACCGATCTCTCAAATTCGCCAACCAATGGAGATTTGCTATTACCAACTTGCGCGATAAGCCATACGAGACAATCATGGCTTCGAGAATCCGAGTGTCTTCTCTGGTGCAGGAGATGATAGACCAACGAGAAAGCCAAATACAGCAGGGCCAGGCTCCTGATGTATCCGAGGAAGATATAAAGGGTGCCGGCGCTGCTGTGTTTGCAGCTGCCCAAGATACCACCTGGAGCACATTGGTCGTGTTTATACTCAGCATGGTGTTGCATCCCGAGGTCCAAAGCAAAGCCCAGCGCTTACTGGACCAAGTGGTGGGGAGAGATCGATTGCCTACTTTTGACGATAGGCCTAATTTGCAGTATATCGACTTGATCGTCAAGGAGACCTTTCGATGGTCTCCTGTAAGTCCAATGGGCGTTCCTCATCGGCCATTAAAAGATGACATCTATCGCGGCTACTTCATACCTGCCGGCTCATTCGTCTATGCCAATACTCGGGCCATGACCCACGACGAGACAGTTTATACAAATCCCGATGATTTTGACCCAGATCGCTACTTTCCCTTGGAGGAGGGTGGCCGAGGAGAGCCACTACCAGTTGGCCAGTTTGGCTTTGGCAGAAGGATATGTGTCGGTCAACATTTTGCAGAGGCTACGATATGGCTTGTGGTCGCAGTTATGCTGAGTACCATGAGTATCGAGAGGGGAAAGGACGAGAGTGGCACTGAAATCATGCCAGTGGTTGAGTTGACCAGTGGATTGACGAGTCATCCCAAGAGTTTTCCTTGTCTGATACGTCCGCGAAATGAGAAGAGCTGTGTCGTCGTTCGAGATGCAAAGTCATAGCAGGGCGAATAGCTGAATCGCAGTTTTATACACTCCGTACTACATCCTGTATGTTAATTAATAACAGCCCGTACATTTACAGTAGTTCCCTTGGCTCTCGACCAATCACGATAAGTGGAGGGAGGAGTTGATATGTTGATTCGGCAGGCCGAAATCAGCCACGCCCTTGTGCGCAATTGCGCTCCAGTTCCTTTATCGGAACCCCTGCCTCGGCCATGATTGCCGTTAATAATGATGCTCAAAACCGGGCGCATTGCGGAATCGCTCGCCGTGTCGTCATTTGTCAGCGGCCTTTGGGTTGTTAGCGTTTCGGCTTTGGAGTGACACCGTCTGCAAGTCAGGATGACGCCAATCCGCAGGCGGGGCAGAAACGGAGCTGCCAGAGCTTCCCGAGAAGCTCCAAATGCTTTTCCCCCTCACCACTCGTTCGCCATTACTGGACACTTTAGTAGCAAGATGGGACTGGAACGGGTCCCGGAATTGTTAGCAGCGCCAGTAGTAATTGGCAGTAGAATGCAAACCGTAGGCTATGTGCCAGACAAGGAAATGTTCAGCGAGCACCTCGGACTCGGAGCACCTCCCCCACCCTGAAACGAGCTTGATTTCGTAACTCCGGAGCAGCCAAAAGCTGCCTTTTCGCTGGTCCGTTCCTCTCCAAAACTCTGTCCTCTCCACCTCTCCATCATCGTCATCAGTAGCTCTCCGTTGAACGAAGCAAGTGTAAAACACCACCGCCAAAATGGTCAAAGCCGGTAAGACATCACCACCCAAGTCCGCAAGCCAGTCCAGGGCCTTGCCCCGAATATATATAGGCACAGCTGTCGCTAGTCGAGGGGGGGCGCCATGCCGTGCCTCCTCCTGCGCTCGTTTGAGGGGGTTTTTGTGCTCAAACGGCCTCGATGGAGCGCGGGCCGCGCCGCAACCTTGATAGACACGGCGGCCCTGACTCTCGTCCATTGAGAAGCTGGCGTGTCCCTTGATGGACCAGCTATTCGAGCTGTCAACGATGCATCTTGCTAATCCCTCGCTGCAGTCACTGTCCTCCGAGGAGACGCCAAGGTCTCCGGCACCGTCATCTTCGAGCAGGCCTCGGAGGGTGCCCCTACCACCATCACCTACGACATCACCGGCAACGACGCCAACGCAAAGCGTGGCTTCCACATCCACACCTTTGGTGACAACACCAACGGCTGCACCTCTGCCGGCCCTCACTGTAAGTTGCCCCGAAGCGGAGTGTTCTCCTCGAATCAGACCTTTGCTGACTCTCCAAACCACCCGGCAGTCAACCCCTTCAACAAGACTCACGGCTCTCCTTCTGATGAGGCCCGTCACGTTGGTGACCTTGGTAACATCGAGACCGATGCTCAGGGTAACGCCAAGGGTACCATCACCGACTCTCTTGTCCAGCTGATTGGCCCCAACAGCGTCATTGGCGTAAGAACCGTCCTTTCGGTATTGTCCCAAGAAGTCTGCTAATCATCCATTGCTTAGCGCACTGTTGTTGTCCACGCCGGCACCGACGATCTCGGCAAGGGTGACAACGAGGAGTCCCTCAAGACTGGCAACGCTGGCCCTCGTCCTGCTTGCGGTACGTAATCTATTGGATGTGATTCTATAACCGTTCAAATACTAACATTAGTGCTACTCAGGTGTTATCGGCATCTCTGCTTAAGTTCGTCAAAAGCACTGTAGCTATGCTTGGCCTAAGCTCCCTATAGATTGAAGCAAATCTAAAGAGCGACTGAATATATGCAGCTCAGGTCGACATAGGTTCTAGGTAGTTATAGCAAACAAACAAATAAACAATTCAAGAAATTGAAAACAACCTGTCTTGAGGAGCGTGCCTGGAGTGTGTATATACAAGCTCCATCGTGAGTTTCGTGCCGATGGAGGGGTAATGCAGTAAGCGCAATTACATCACATCTTGCCTCGGGCTGCTGCTTTCTAGCTCTCGGACGCCTGCAGTGGTTCATCGACGCAATTTGAAAATATTCCAGGCGTTGTATTGCCCAGATGCTGTGTAACGTACCAACATAGGTACTGGATAGGTAGATTGTAGGCATCGTTCTGTGCTCGTTTGCCTCAAAATCACCAACTTGCTACCCAGAGCTACCTCCGCCATAGCCTTGGGCTCAATTCCGTTGCCCCTCCCCAACACGTTGCGCCAGCCCCGCGCTCCGTTTTTCGCTTAATTGCCTGTTTCGGGGCCCTCCAGCGCTGTCCGCCCGCCACCAGCCCAGCAAAAGATCCCCTGGACTCCAAAAGACCCCACAATGAAGCCACCTGGAACAGGCTGGAACTAACTCGAGCTACCGCATCGTTAGCTGGCAACTTGACACAGGGAGCAGGTACTCGGTACTAAGAGTCTTGACACCTTTCCAAAAGGCACACGACAAGCTGCTTTCTCCATCAGCTCTGCAATTTGCTTCTTCGTTACTCAATTCATCCTTCCAAGCTCGATTTCAGCTTGGTAGACCCTCAGATTATCCTCCCATCTCTTTCTTGGTCTTCCGCTCAGGTACGTTTGACGCCCAAGATGCATCCAATCCCGTCTGCTTGTTGCTCCTCGCCATTGTGCCTCTTTCTCCGCATGGCGGTGACAACTCCCAAGCTATTTGTGTTTCTTCAAAGATCACAAGGGATCGTGTACATGCAGTGCCATCTCAATCACCTCGGAACCTTGCTTGCTCGTGGCAATTGTCATCTCAATGTCTTGTCTCTTCCCAAAACACTCACACCACATCTGGAACAGCACCCTGATGACATACAACCTGTTTCTCCTCAAGGCAGCAGCCCTTGCTAACCAGAATCAATCCAATTAGGTCTCCCCTTGTCTCCCCCTTACCGGCCCATCATGTCGAAGACTTTTATCGGCAACGTCAAGAGTGTCTTGAGCGGCGACACCTTGATCCTGACCAGCCCCAACAACCCCGCGGCCGAACGCACCTTTTCCCTTGCCTATGTATCAGCTCCCCACCTGAAGCGAGAAGGAGACGAGCCATTCGCATTCCAATCTCGTGAATACCTCCGAAACTTGGTCGTTGGACAGCCAATTCAATGCACAGTCCTCTATACGATTCCCACGACCGGCAGGGAGTTTGGTTCTGCCCAACTCAAGGACGGAACTCTGCTTCCCGATGAGCTCATCAAGGCTGGTTGGCTCAAGGTCCGCGAGGATGCCGGCCGCAAAGAAGAATCGGAAGAGCTTCTTGAGAAGCTCGAGAAGCTTCGTGCTCTCGAGTCCGAGGCCAAGGGTGCCTCCAAGGGACTCTGGTCAGGCGTCAATGGCACCATCGAGGTACAAAACGACCTGGGTGGCCCCGAGTTCTTGACACAGTGGAAAGGCAAGACCGTGGATGGCATCGTCGAGAGGGTGTTGAGCGGTGATCGCCTGTTGGTCCGACTGCTGCTCTCTGAGAAGAAGCATGTGCAGCCCCTTACCCTCGTGGCCGGTATTCGAACTCCGTCTACCGAGCGTACGCTTCCTTCCACCGGTGCCACACAGCCTGCCGAGGAATTCGGAAACGAGGCCAAGGCATTCGTCGAGTCAAGACTACTCCAACGACAGGTCAAGGTCGAGATTGTCGGCGCCAGCGCCCAGGGACAACTCGTCGCCAACGTCATTCACCCCCGAGGCAACATTGCTGAATTTTTGCTTCAGGAGGGCCTGGCCAGGTGTAATGACTTCCACTCAACCATGCTGGGAGCGAAGATGGCTCCTCTGAGAGCCGCCGAGAAGCAAGCTCAGTCCAAGAAGATCCGTCTGCACAAGCACCATGTGGTCAAGGCGGAAGCCGGAAACCAGGAGATGACCGTTACCAAGGTTATCAGCGGCGATACGATTATGGTCAAGGGAAAGGCCGACAGCGCGGAGAAGAGAATCAGCTTCAGCAGCATTCGAGGCCCTCGTACCAATGAGCCTTCCGAGAGCCCCTTCAGAGACGAATCCAAGGAATTTGTGCGATCAAAGCTGATTGGCAAGCACGTCAAGGTAAGCGTTGATGGAACCAAGCCCGCTACTGAAGGCTTCGACGCCAGAGACGTGGCCACAATTACCGAGAAGGGAAAGAACATCGGTCTTGCGCTGGTGGAGGCTGGTTTGGCCTCTGTTATCAGACACAGGAAAGAAGATACCGACAGAGCGTCCAACTACGACGAGCTGCTTGCGGCTCAGGAAAAGGCCAAGGAGGAGAAGAAGGGCATGTGGTCTGGAAAGCCTCAAAAGGCTAAGCAGTACTCGGATCTCTTAGAAAACACACAAAAGGCAAAGATTATGCTTGCCACCCTACAGCGACAGAAGAAAGTGCCCGCCATTGTTGACTTCTGCAAGGCTGGTTCTCGGTTCACCATTCTCATTCCTCGCGAGAACGTCAAGCTGACGCTAGTTCTGGGCGGCATTCGTGGCCCCAGAGCCCCTCGCAACGATGGACAAGGTGGCGAGCCCTTTGGCAAGGAGGCTCTCGACCTGGCCAACCGACGATGCAACCAGCGAGACTGCGAGGTGGATATTCACGACATGGACAAGGTCGGCGGGTTCATTGGTGATTTATACATTGGCCGTGAGAACTTTGCCAAGGTCCTTGTCGAAGAAGGTTTGTCTTCAGTGCATGCCTACTCTGCAGAGAAGTCAGGCAACTCTGCCGAGCTATTCGCAGCCGAGAAGAAAGCAAAGGAGGCCAGAAAGGGCCTGTGGCACGACTATGACCCTTCACAAGACGAGCAAGTCGATGAGGAGGCTGAAGCAGACGCTCCCGAGGCGGAAGTCACACTAGACAAGAAGCCGGCCGATTACCGAGACGTCATCATCACAAACATTGATGGCAACGGAAAGCTCAAGATCCAGGAGATTGGAAAAGGCACAGCAGCGCTGGAATCTCTGATGAGCGATTTCCGAAAATTCCACATCGACTCCAAGAACAACAAGCCCCTGACGGACGCCCCCAAGACTGGCGAGTTCGTGTCCGCCAAGTTCTCTGCTGATGGGCAATGGTACCGTGCCCGAGTCCGAGGCAACGACCGCACAGCCAAGGTGTCCGAGGTTCTTTATGTGGACTATGGCAACAGCGAGAAGGTCCCGTGGTCCAACCTGCGAAGCCTAGACCAGGGCCAGTTCGGCGTCCAGAGACTCAAGGCTCAAGCCATCGACGCATCGTTGTCCTTTGTCCAGCTGCCCACCGGCGCCGACTACTTCAAGGAGGCTATCGACTTCATTTACGAGCTGGCTGAGAACAAGCGACTGGTCGGCAACTTTGACTTTGTTGACAACAAGGAGAATGTCAGCTACATCACTCTGTACGATACCAAGTCAGACGGTTCTCTGCCCGGCCCCAACGACTCCATCAATAAGGAGATTGTGTCCAGCGGGTACGGCATGGTCCCCAAGAAGCTCAAGTCATGGGAGCGCAGCAAGGCCTTTGAATCATACCTGAAGCACCTGCGAGAGATTGAGAGTCAGGCGAAGCAGGAGAGGCTAGGCATGTGGGAGTATGGTGATATCACTGAGGACTAAAAGAGCACGGGCTTCTGATCTGGGTAGGAAGGAAAAGGTCATTTTCATAGTTACACGGCATATAGCGAGAAACTGTATTCCCCATTATTAATCTCTGTAGAGGAGGAGGTTAAAAATTGAACATGTTGCCGCGGGAAAGACGAATGAGGAAATTGTCCGTCCACGAGCATTAGAAATGTGTGAGTGTGTACGCGCGCGTGTAAGTGACGCAGTATTAAGGTACCTACTAGGAGGTGATGATCAGCATCCCGTGCGACGGATCCGAAACCATCGGAATATGCCGAAATCACAACCCGTGATGTGCGTTTTTACTATTTCCGCGTAATCTTCCTGAGGGATTGAAGGCCAAACTCTCAGTTCGAAGGCCATGGAAATGGGGCGGAACAAGAACTTGGCAAACGCCCTGTTGGTCAGCTGGCTCTTACATACACATTATTAACAAAAAAAACCGAGCGTGGCCGGGCGAGGCCGGATGCTGATCCGGGACAGATAGGCTACAGGGCCTCGCATAGCCTTACAGGACGGAGTAAACCTTGCGACCGTGGATGGTGCGGCCCGCGAGCTGCCCGTATCACTACCTAGAAACTGGATCACGCTGGTGAGCCCGGAAACGACACAAACAGTGTGCTTGAACTGCCAAATGGCGCCCAGCCAAAAGGTTCCCAAAGTTCCCAGCCGGGGGTTTCGGTGGAGCCGAAGAGGCGAATAGGGCCGTGGGAAGAGAGTGAACGGGTGACTGTAGTCCGTTGGCCACGTTTTCGAGGCGAGGCCACCGATATGCTTGGACCCCGGCAAAACAGCGGCCGGCCGGGATGGGATTTTGATTACCTCAGGTTATGCGATGGTGACAAAGGCAAAGGGCAGAAAACAACTGGGGCCCGGCAATGCTGCTGGGAACTTTGGGAACTTTGCGGCTAAGGAAGAGGTTAGAAGGTTAGTTAAGGCCTCAAGGTGCGAAAAGGGCGGACAGTGGGGGGAGCCACAATGACTTAATGGCCCCCGCTCCGGGCAAGGGGGGCGAAACAGTTGTTGAGCTGTTAGTGAGCAAAGACAGACGGAGATGCTTGTTGCTGGGTCTAAGGCACTAACACGGTGTATAGGTAGAGCCCAGACTATATATCATCTCATCCGCCAAACTCTCTCCTACTCCCAATCTCTCCATACTTCTCTCCACAACCAAACTCCTTGTTCCCTTTTTTCGTCTTCGAAAATCATTCACCATTCCTCCTCACACAGACACAATGAGCAGCTCTCTTGACCAGCTTAAGGCCTCTGGCACCGTACGTTCTCCTCCCCCGACCTGGACTTTGCTACCCCGCCAAAGCCAAACAACTTGTACCCCTCCAAACGAGGGGCGAAATTGCTTTGCGAGCTTCAAACGCCCGGTTTCTTTGCTGGCCTTGAAGCTTCGCAACGCAGCTTCATTGACCGACAAGGCTCGGCGATGGTCAATGGCTTCTGGTTGCTATCATCGGATTGCGTGCTGACAATTGATTTTCTTTTGGCGACAAACAGGTTGTCGTTTCTGACACTGGTAAATTCCCGCACCATCCGCCCCCAAACGTATGATGATGCATCAGCTAACCAACTGCTCCTCACAGGTGACTTTGCCGGTTAGTTTCTCCCTCCTCTTCTCTCCATTTCTCATTGAGAATTCACGGCTGCTTTTTGGCTGGAATCAGCAGCAGCGGCAGTGCTATCTTATCCCCTCTCTCCCGACTTGAGTTCGAACGCAACACAGAAGCTGACCTGGAGACGCGTTTTCACAGCCATTGCCAAGTACAAGCCTCAGGATGCCACCACCAACCCCTCCCTCATCCTGGCCGCCTCCAAGAAGCCCGAGTACGCCAAGCTGATAGATGTCGCCATCGACTACGCCAAGGGCAAGGGCGGTGACCTCGACCACCAGGTCGACACTGCTCTCGACCGCCTGCTGGTCGAGTTCGGCAAGGAGATTCTCGCCATTGTCCCCGGCAAGGTCTCCACCGAGGTTGATGCCCGATTCTCCTTCGACACCAAGGCCTCCGTCGACAAGGCCCTGCACATCATCGAGGTAAGCTTTTGAAGTAGACTTCTGTCTGCACGACCAGAGAGAGGAGCTAACCACCTTGTCACCGAATTATAGCTCTACAAGGACCTCGGTATCCCCAAGGAGCGCATCCTCATCAAGATTGCCTCCACCTGGGAGGGCATCAAGGCCGCTGAGATCCTGCAGCGCGACCACGGCATCAACTGCAACCTGACCCTCATGTTCTCTCTCCCCCAGGCCATCGGTGCCGCTGAGGCCGGTGCCTTCCTCATCTCCCCCTTCGTCGGCCGTATCCTTGATTGGTTCAAGGCCAGCACCAAGAAGGAGTACGCCAAGGAGCAGGACCCCGGTGTCGCCTCCGTCAAGGCCATCTTCAACTACTACAAGAAGTTTGGCTACAAGACCATTGTCATGGGTGCCTCATTCCGAAACACTGGCGAGATCACTGAGCTCGCTGGCTGCGACTACCTGACCATCTCCGTAAGAGCCCGCCTACCCCTGATGAGACAGTTTTCATAGCTAACATGTCATTTTCTCTTTTACTAGCCCAACCTGCTCGAGGACCTCCTCAACTCCAACGAGGCCGTCCCCAAGAAGCTCGACGGCGCCGCTGCCGCCGCTCTGGACATTGAGAAGAAGACCTACATCAACGACGAGGCCACCTTCCGATTCGACTTCAACGAGGACCAGATGGCCGTCGAGAAGCTGCGTGAGGGTATCAGCAAGTTCGCTGCCGATGCCGTCACCCTCAAGGACATCCTTAAGCAGAAGCTGTCTGCTTAAGCTGGAGGCGTGAAGCGGTAAGGGGGGCGTGTGTGTGTGCGATAATTTTGCGATGAAATGTTATTTTGGTTTTGTTGAAAACAAAAATGCAGAGGGTCCGAAAATGTGGCTAGCGGCCCGTGGTTATGTATCTATGTCCGAAAGGGAGTCTTTTTAAATACCAAAAAAAGAAAAACGATTGTAATACCAATTAAGCGTTCATTATAAGATGATATATTGTATTCGAATTCATGTTATATTGTGCTATATCATGTCTGCAAAGTGATATGCTTAAAAAGTGAAAAAACAGTATGTGGTATATATGCCCACAGGTATCTTACAGCCAGCCCTCTAATCATCCATTTCTATCCATCAAAAGTCATTATATCTCCTCTCAAAACAAAATCCAGCCATCAATATCAAAAACGAGCCCGTATATAATCTCTCCAAAATTGTAAAAAAAAAATCAAAGATGTCGTATTACTTGCAGTTCACCTGCATCACAGTATGCGTAAACCCGCCCTTGCTGCCCTCCTTGCCCTCGACCACGAGCGCCGTCAGCGCGCCGCCCCGGACGCAATTCGAGTCGAGGCCAAACGTGTAGCGCTCCTGGCGGAACCCCCTCTTGGCGTCGTGCCCGTAGACGACGGTGTAGCGGTGCGACTTCTTGAGGCGCTTCTGGAAGCGGTTCCATGCGTTGGCCCACTTCTCGCCGTCGCGGCCTTCGACGGGGATGGCGACTTCGCGGTCTGTGTAGGCGTCCTTTTGGGCAATCGACTCGAGCGTCTCGCCTTCTTCTTCTTCTTCTTTCTCAGATTCGGATGGTAGATCGGTGGGGGGAGGTGATTGGGGTGTTTCGTCCGAGGTGCTGTTGTTGGCAGAGTCGCGCTTCGTCTTCTTCAGCTCGTTCTTGCGCATGTCTTGGCGGGGGTAGATGAGGGTGCGCATGTTCATGACGGCCCAGGGATCCTGCAGCTCCGGCCGCACGCCCGGGACGAGACCCGCGTGGGCGATGAAGATGCGCAGCGGCTCGACGGAGAGGATGACGGGGAGCTTGGCCAGCCACTGGACCTGCTCCTTGCTCAGCTTGCGGCCCGTGGCCACGGACTCGGACTCCCCCGGTGGTGCTTCGGCGTCGGCGGACGGAGAGGTCCTTGCTGACGCCGTCTGGGCCTCGGCCTCGGCCAGCGAGAGCAGGATCCGGTCCTCGTGGTTGCCGCGCACGGCGCTGGCGTTGAGGCGCATCAGGCGCGAGACGACGCCGGGCGAGTCCGGGCCCTTGTTGATCATGTCGCCCGTAGCAATCGAGGTGGTCCCTGCTACCGCAAAGTCGACTTTTTTAGCAGCTTCTCCAGCACGGCGTCCATGCCGTGGATGTCGCCGACAATGACCAGCCGGCGCTTGTTCTCAAAGGTCGGGACGAGCTCGGAGGGCAGGCTCGCCATGAGCGTGAGGCCGTCCATGCTGGGGCGGCGGAACGAGCCGTATGTCATGGACAGGTCGGCGTCTGTGAGGTGGACGTGGACGGGCTTTGGAGGTGAGGGAGACGACGGCTTTGTCTTGTCGTCCTTGGCGCCGCGGATGAAGGATGCGTTGTAGAGGCGCGTGGCGCACAGGTAGGAGCTGGTGATGAGGAAGAAGACGGCGGCGGCTATGAAGAGTCGACGATGGGTTTGGTGGGCCATGGGTGGCGAAGGGCGCCTGTTGGCCGGTGACGTTTTTTGGTGTTGTTGACGATGATGGTGGTTGTGGTGATGGCTGCTTTTGGTCCGGTGTAAACAAGTACTGTAGCAGAAACAAAAAAGGACTAGATCATCGGGATATTGAAGCCACCCAGTTGAATTTAAGTTGAGGAGTTTTGAAATTGGAGAAAGATTCGTAAAAGGGTCGTGACTTGGAGAAAAAGATGGGAGAGGAGGTACGGCAAAGGAAAATACTAATTTTAAACGGGTGAGACTATTGAGAGGAGCCCAGCTATATTTCTTTCTCCTCCGCACAGCCTGTAGGTTTTTCTTATCTGGTAGTACGCGTAACCTTTATTAAAGATAGTTTAGCAGGTACTTTGTCCTGCAAGGGTCGGCTTTTACATACTTCTCCAGACAAACTGTGTCTCGTGCTGTTCTACCGCAATCTGCGAATTGTTTTCTATGGGTGGGTTATTGGGATGACGACAGCAGCTGAATGCCAAGGCGCTTAGATCCATTCCTAGGAGCTTGCAGCGGGTTCCAGGCGATGTTAGTGGCTATACATGTAACGGCGCGTGCTATGGACGGATACCCATACAATCAATACTACATGGATTACAGTATCGGAGATTATCTCTAGCAAGTAGATTGATTGATGATTGATTGATGCTACGCCAATTCATACGCAAGAAAAGGAACACGAATTACAGAGCGATACAATAGACTCTCTCTCCCTTTTTGCTTTCATCACATTCATTTCCTCCTTTTTAGCTGCGTCTTAGTGATTGGGCTAGCCGCTGGAATCACGGATACCGGCAACGAACGACACGTGAGACGGCGTTTCCCCAATCGCCGATCCGACGGGAGGCATTGCGTGGATTGCGACAGTTGGTTTGCAAGGATGGATCCATTGATTGCATAAATGACTTGAGGTTTGCGAGAGTCTGAGATGGGACAAGGAGGGGTAGATACAGATACAGAGGCAGATGTTGCGGCTTGGTGTTAAAATAGTTTGAAGTTCTATACTAATATACACAGTTCATTTCATTGTACAAGCCATCACCAAGGCCTCCATCATCCTATTCGAGGATCATATAGCATATACACACAGACTCTATGGAAGATATAGAGATTGCCTGTCCCCCTTCTCTCTATCATGGTGACCCCCCAAGTGATCGATTCTCCATATTGCAAGCATCAGAGATGAGTTGCTCCTAATCTAACGCCAAAAACGCCATACCATGCACCATAATTCGCTTTCATCTTTTTATACCCTCCTGTTTCTCCTTTCCCTACTCTTCCCCCATTCCTTTCTTTCAAACCTCGTCCGTCTCTTTATTTCCCGCTCTGCGCCAGCCTCTGCTGCTCCAGCCGGTACTTTTCATTCTCAGCCTCCCTCCAGTCCTGCTCAATCGGCTCATTGCCGTCCGTCTCCTTGACGCCGCCTCCAAACGCAGACCTGCCCGCGTAAAGCTGGTATCCTTTACCCTGCTCCGAAGCCTCCACCGAGCGATACGTCACGGGCATGTTCCCCCGGAAGCGCTTCCGCATATCGACCAGGCCGCGCTTGCACTCGCCGTAGCCCTTCTTGAGCTGCTGGCACTTGGTTGGGAGGGTCGACGACAGGGGCTCGCGGAGGCAGTCGGAGGCCTTGTTGCGGTAGATCATGACGCAGTCGGATTCCTGGAGACATTGCGCGAGGGCATCGCCTGTGGATTTATCAGCAGGTTGTGCTTTGGCATGGCTTGAGGCTGGACTGGCTGGCGGGGGGGAGGGACATACGGAGTTCCTGGCATGAGTTCGGCATGTTGGAGATATGCGCGCAATGTATAGATGCGGATTATTCGGCGTCGAGGGCTTTGTCTTGTGGATCTTTGGGCGAGGCTGTCTCTTCTAAAAAAGTCGTTCGATGAAGCTTCAAAAGGCTGTCCGTGGGGTTGGTGTTTGATTGGTGGGCTGAGTGTGGGCTGCAGCTAGCATTGATTGACTTTGGCGCCCCCCACAGCTGGGTTTGAGATGCCCGTGATAATAACGGACAAGACGTGCAGCAATATTGATGGCTGACCCCCAGACTTTAGTCTTCTCTCTTCCATTTTACACTGACTTTAAGGCTTGGTAGAGTCTTATCATACTTGATAAGCAGTGGTATTTATATCTACCTTGAAAGCAACGAAAGTTACATGGGGTGCATCTCATCTCAACTGCCGAATAAATCTTGCCCCATACTTCCACATATTAAACCATAAGCAACTCAAGCGTCACAAGCATCATCCGCCACAATTCCTTTATCCGGTTCTAAAGCAACACTAGCCAACTTGCCAACTCACTCTTCCACGTTACACTCAAACAAATCGAGCCAACCATCCCCATTTCCGACAGCATACAGCCTCTCTGGTTGGCCCAATCCTTGACCGATTTCTTCCCCCAGCTTTTCTCCAGGGTAAGCCATCAAAAAGGGCCCACCTGACCCTTTGGGAGATTTACATGTGACATCACTTGGCGGCGATCCCCTAGATTTATTAGATCCTGCCGCAACTTTCTCCCAGATTTCCAATTTCGCTTCCCTATTCTTTTTCTCTTTCTCTGGATACACGTTGCCTTGCCAGCACGAGGCGATAATGGAACGATCCTCATAGCACAACTGAAACTAAGCGAGGCCCCGTTCTCTCCTCACAATGCCTCTCCCATTTATCGGTAGGCTGCATGCGTATGTACCGTCTCTATCCCATGGCTTGTTCGTGCCTATGCTCAAGGTTATCGCCGTTTACTCATCATGGCCGTGTATAGCACCGAATACATTTCAATTGTCGTCTCTTTCTTCCTCGTCGGCCTCGAAGCAATCATTCGAGTCTTGACACTGGCATTGCGTTAGTACCAACCAGCTCTCTCCAACAGCAGCGACAACTTGCTTACCCCTTTAAATCTAGCCTCGTTCCTGGTCACCTTCTTCTACCGAGCTTCGCGACGACTGTTCAACGTATTTTCCTCCCCGGCGCAGAAGAAAGCGGAGAGCAAGAAGAAATGTTGGTTCTTCCATAGGCGACGAAACGCCCCTGTGTGCGCATTTCCTCCTTTACATATTGTTGACTGACACTTCTCTCAGCTATTTCCACCTCCGTGCGCGATGCGTCCGACTTCGTTGAAATGTGCCAGCTGTGGGGGTACGAAGCAGAAGAACACATAGTTCAGACAAAGGATGGGTATCTGCTGGGTTTGCACCGTCTGCAGTGGCGAAGAGGAGAGGAGGGCCAGAGAGTCAACTGCGGCCGAAACAGCGCCAAGAAGCGCGTTGCTTACCTGCACCACGGCTTGCTGATGAATTCTGAAGTCTGGGTCTGTCTGACGGATGAGCAGAGATGCTTGCCATTTGAGCTTGTAGAAAGAGGCTTTGACGTCTGGGTAAGTCCATACCCATATCCCGTTTATAACATCTATGATCTTTGCTAATGATCCATCAAGTTTGGAAACAACCGTGGCAACAAATACTCCAAGAAATCTATTCACAGCTCGCCTACCTCGGTCGAATTTTGGGACTTTTCCATTGATGAATTTGCCTTTCACGATATTCCAAATAGCATCGAGTACATCCTCGAAACGACTGGACAGGAAAGCCTTTCATACATTGGCTTTTCGCAAGGAACTGCTCAGGCATTCGCAGCCCTGGCCATCCATCCCAAGTTGAACCAGCAAGTCAACGTCTTTATTGCTCTCGCCCCTGCCATGGCACCCGCCGGACTGTCAAATGGCGTCGTCGACTCCCTGGTCAAGGCCTCACCATCGGTCCTCTATCTCATGTTTGGTAGACGCTCCATCCTCAGCTCCGCTACTATGTGGGAGACACTCCTTTACCCGCCCTTGTTCTGCCGTCTCATCGACATGGGCCTGTCGTTCCTCTTCGGATGGCGCGCCAAGAACATCTCCACGAGCCAGAAACTGGCCGCTTACCCTCACCTGTACTCCTTCACAAGCACAAAGAGCGTTGTCCACTGGTTCCAGATCATCCGCAACAAGTGCTTCCAGATGTACGACGACGACGTCTACCAGCCCATGAGCCTGGCCTCGTCGAGCAAATACTCCAAAGTCGCAAAGTATCCCACCCGCAACATCAAGACCCCCGTCGTCCTCGTCTACGGAGGCAGCGACTCCCTCGTCGACATCAAGTCCATGCTCAAGGAACTCCCGCGCCAGACCGTCGCCACGGAGATCCCGCACTATGAACATCTCGACTTCTTGTGGGCGCGCGACGTGGACAGCCAAGTCTTCCAGCACGTCTTTGATGCCCTAAACAGCTTCACTGACGCAGAGCACACCGAGGAGGAGTACGATAGGTATCACATGGTCCGCCACGAGAGCCTCTCCGGGTCCGCATTGCTCGCCCATCCGCACCGGGGCAGCGAAAGCGACACCTCCATCATCGCATCCTCGTCAGGCGAAGAAGCCAAAAATCTGCGTCATCGTGCGCGAGAACAACACGTGCAAATCATTTCAGACAAAGACTCCCCAAAGAAAACCGATGAAGGCCAGCCCGTCGAGAAGCTCAAAGGCGTGGGCGTCCGTAGAGGAAGTGGCCCTGCGAACAATGGCGATGCCGTCGATGGCGTACGGGATGAATAAGCGCGAGTTTTCACAAGTTCTTTGGAACATCATTTAAATGGCGTCTTCTTTTTTGATATACCTATTCGTCTCCAATGATTTCGCACTTGGTTTGGGTTGGTGTCCATCGTCTGGGCGTACCTTTTGATTGAGGATTGAATTCCACTTCTGTTTATAGCCGTGTCACTTGAAAATATACCTGTAGTAATAAATACCAAAATAATCTTCTTCATCCATAAACTTCACATGGCGGAATAAGCACACAAGATCCATGAAAACAAATACGCATTTCAATTCAAATACTACTGATTTGATGACCTGCTCAATAGCAGCGCCGTGACCATTCATAAAATGGAGACTCATCAATATTATAAACCATTCACGTCCCAACTCTTTCTCATTCGTGCCACGCTCCAAGGCTCGAATCTTTCTAAGTAATGAAGAGCTGCCTCATAAAAAGGGCTAATTGACCAAAAAGAAAAAAAAGTAGTAGAAGGGGTATATCGACACGATCAAAGACATGTCTGTTCTAAATAACATGCACTGGCTGAATGCAGCAGACAGGTATCCATGTCAGGTAAAGACGCAAAACATCAAACCCATTGGTTGGTTTCCCATGGGCTGAGGCATTGGATGCAACTCCGATTCCGACGCCAGCTAATGTTGTGAAATGGATATGATGGCTTAAATCTCTTACGCAAGATAAGTGTGAAAAACGGTTAGGTTAGAGTTACGCATCAGGGTGGTTTAGGGGGAAGGGGGAAAATGGGATAGGCTCATGACAAGGTCACGTCAAATCGTAACGCCACCCAGAGGGAGAATCTTGCTCCTGTCTCCAAGGAATTGGGCTCGGTAGTCAATGATACCCTGGCTGATGGTTTGAAAATCCTTGACTTTGCGGTTGCGAAAGTCTGTCAAGAGATGACGTAGCCCGTTGATGTACTCGTGTTTCTTCTGCTCCTCAAAGTCGCCGTGAGCGCCGAGCTGGAGGAGGATTTGGTCATCTGATCATTGTTTTTTATGTCAGCGTTCTCTATACATCAGCTCAAAAGAGCCTCAAGATATACATACCCGGAGCCTGCATGCTCTCGAAATGTTGAAACTGGCACTCTTTGCCCCTCGGACAATTGCTATTTGCCAGCTCATCAGGGCACATCTCCTGCTTCACGTCTATTTTATTGCTGTATGTTAAAGAGCGAAGACCGCCAGCGACGGATTGGGAATACTCTGGATGGAAGCGATATGCGCGAAAGTATCGAAGGGGCGATTCATACGGTACAAAAGCGGTCTGGAGGGTATCAGAGGCTGGAGCTGAGGCCGGAGCCGCCGCCACTGCCTCACTTACTTGGTCAACCTGATTAGCAATTAGATATAATGGTCGGTCGTTCGCGTGCAGGGCAACGTCTACTTCTCTTCCACTTTCAGAAGCCGTATCCTGTTCAACTGTCGATATCTGTTGCGTGGCAATAGCATCTGTCGTATGATCTTGATCTTGGAAGCCACTGGGGCTCGTTTCGGGAATTGAAACTAGATCAGCCGGTGCGGGACTAAACGGGGTTGACGCTCGTGAAGGATTCTTTGAGGAGCTAGATACTTCAACATCTGGAGGCTCGTAGTCGTCAGATCCGTCTTCAGAGTCTGCATTGTCGGAATCGCCACTTTCCGACATGGCCACGTCTTGCGCTTCATCTACTACTGTTGTAGTGTTGTTGTCGTGTGTCGACATGGCGCTCTGAATGGCCTCTTGGTTGTCGTTCTCAGCGACTACAGTTGTAGCACTGGCGGCTTGAGAATCGGTCGGTAGACTTTGCTTAGCCTGCGTCATCAAGGGCATACCGGGCTGTTGCTCTTCCCGTGATTCCTCTGTTTGATGTACGAAAGCCTCTCGGCCATGTTGAGAAGCATTATTGCTTTGAGGAGATGTGCTCGCAATGTCCATTGTGTCTGTTAGCGGAGAAGAAGGACTTGGTGGTTTAGAAGGAATCTGAGCTTCATCTGAGAAGAAGATTAATATTGAGAGCAAAACCAAGGTCGTATTGTAGCATGTATATTAAGGCTTACCTTGCCGCTCTTGCGTTTGTTCACTGTCTGACTCAGTGCTAACATCCTCCTTTAATTTCTCTTCTTCTTCTAGGCTTTGTTGAATTTCGCGTTGAATGTTTGCAACTTGAGCCTGCAACAGTTGCAGCTTGAGCTGTTGCTCTCGACGGCGAGCTTCGATGGCGGGAAGACGCTCGCTTGCCGCACGCGATCGACTACGTCGTCGTTCGTTTACGCTCAGGGGACTTGAATCTAATAACTGATGCGGCACCCTGGGGGATGGGCCCGATACTGAGGGCGTTGAATGAGAAATTTCTCCAGGTTCAATAGATAGCGATACAGGTAAAATCGTATCCTTGTTGGCAATGGCTGTCTCAAAACTGCTGTTGAGAGAATCACCATTCAATGTTGGTAGAGCCGGTGAATCGGGTTGCGACTGCCTTGCCTTCTTACGAGCCTCAGCCTCTGCGATTCTTTTTTTCATATCCTCAATCTTCTTGGTCATGCTGTCCAGGTTGTGTCTTGCATGATTGTCACTGCCACTGCCAGGTGGTGTTGCCAGTGGGCTCGAATATTGCTGTGCTGCAGCTGCGTTGTCTGTAACTGATGGGATGCTGCGCATAGAAATAGAAGTCTTCAGGTTTGGATTTGGCCTCGTAGCTAGCGACACCACCTTCTGCTCAGGAGAATCAAGATCCATTTCAGTATCATCTTCATCGTCGCTGACATCAATGAGGAATGGACGAGATCTTCTGGTCTGGCCGAAAGGACGTTTGAATGGCCTCGGGTTGGAATCCACCACACTCGTAGAAGCTGGGCGTTCCAAATTCGATATTTGTGCAAAGTGCGAGGGCTGTGGCGTAGAGGACAGAAAAAGTCCAGGAATGGGGAGGGAAAACGGTCCATTGGGGCTTTCGCTTTGGCCCGGCGTATGTTCCCGCGAGGCAGATCGAATGCCACTGGTGGACGTATCGAAGGAAGCGGTGGCCGTGGCATTGTCCTTGGCTTGGTGGGTTTGGCGAGAGAGCACGTCTTGATGGGGTCGCTTTTGTCCTCGCGCCTCAAGCTCACGAGCTTTCCGCAGGGCCTCCATCTTCTGATATAAAAGCTTTGATTTCTCAGACTGTGTCTTTGCTGAGCCTTGGGGTCTTGCAACTGGCGTATGCGAAGAGGGCGTTGAAGCTGGTACTATGACAGGTGCACGAGCAGGAATTGAAGCCGAGGTTGAAGAGGTGCTTGGCTTTGAGCTTTTCGCAGCTAGGAGTCGCGCAATGCGATCCTTGCGCTCCTCTGACTTGTCTTTCACCGGTGCGCTGGCAGGCTTCCCTTCAGCACCGGGTGGTCGTTGGTTGCTACCGGTGGGTAGAGTCTCATCTTTTGTTTCTGTCTTTGATTTTTTTCCTGGCTAGGATCGGTAGTCGTGATGTTATCTGGCAGAGCCATATCGAATCCCAGTTCGTCAAAGAGGCCACCTAATAACGACTCGTCGATTCCCTCATCAACGTAATTTTGATATCGTACGTTTAATGGCCAAAGCCGCAAGATGGCATCCTGAGCCTGTTTCCGTGCCGTAGCAACGCTCTTGACAGGTGATGGGTTGGCTGCGGTATGGTTCGGTCCGTTTGTTTTGGGAGACAGCTGTGATGGTTTTGCAGGGGCAATATTGTTCGAATGTGATTCTAATGTTGGATATTAGTTGCTGAATCGATCCTGCAATATTTAATGCTGGTTATGCTCACCATGAGGAGAATCAGTCATCGCTTGATGGTCGATTTCTTGGGGGGATAGGTACGGGGAATATGAACCTGATCCAGCTCGACCTAGCGCTTGATTAGCAATCTTGAGAGAACCGTTTGTTAATCCGAAGTATGCGATAACATACCAGCAGAAAAAGCGGCTGACGGGTCAACAGCGACTCTTCTGACATGCGCAATGCCATACTCAGCTGAGTAGTAGCCCCCATTTCCGTGTTGATTTGATACGCCGGCGACAACCTCAGCGTCTCTTGGCTCATAGGCGTCCTCGACTTCACCTTCGCTGACTTCTCCTTCCTCGCTCATATCATTTTGTTGTGAAGGGCCATTTCCTTCAGTAGCAGGGGGCGCCTGCCCGAACGAATGTTGCTGGCCTGCCCAGGGAGCTGGCCACTGCGCCGCATTTTGCGAAAAATTCAGGCCTAATCCGGGAATCACGTTGTGCGGATTATACGGATCTCTGGAGGCCGGTTCGCTTTGAACAATGTTTTGCACCGCGCCGTTTGGATAACTGTGAATCGAAGCCGGGTATGAGGGATACGGCTGATGCCCATATGGAGCCTGTGGATGGTAGCCATGTAATGGGTCGTACCCATAACCGGATTGAGCCATCGTCGAGTCCAAGGGAATAGCCCGTGGGACAAGCTCAACGAGTAGCAAAGCGAGGTTGCTAAAGGGGATGAATTGCTGAAGGTGGTTGCGAGCGCATGCGGGGGTGGTGCTGAGAGCTTGTAAAGGCCCTTGACTGGGGTTATTTGGGAAATCGATATCGAGGTCGAGGTCGAGGCAACAAACAATTCATCAAGGCAGGATGAACCGAGCGACGGCGGAAGCGGAGACGCCTATCCAGGAAGGAAGAAAGAGAGCACGGCGCTGAATTATTCCTGAGTTGCTACACGGATGAAAGAAGCCTGGCGCATCAGACCAGCTACCTTTTTGCAGAGTGTGAATGAGGGAGGCTTGACGCGATGATTGCCATGTGGGATGAAAAGGTAATTTCGTTTGGGCGAAAGAGATCAGCTAGCTGGTCGAAGCGGTGCTATTCTTTCCTGGGACTAGTGCCCTGATAATGGTTGTTATCGCGATTGCTCGAGTCACGTGAAGCGCCTCTGTTTACTTTCGCGGGGTCTCGCCCCAGCAACCAGGGTGCTGTAAGCTGCATGGATGTATACATTTACGGAGCTCCCCCCAGTTGTCACCGCACCTCATTGTTGATTTGCGTTTCTCTACCTGATGCTTTAATTCTGGCGGAAGTGCCTATGCATCTTTCTTGTACTATTTCTTTTGTTTTCTATTCACCTTTCAGCAAAACATCGTTCCCTCTCTAAGTTTCTATTTGGCTGCCTCCTATTCAGCGCGACCGAAAGTTACGTTACGGGCCAACATCAACCACTGCACTGCAGCATATCGGTATGAGTTGGCCTTGAACTTCAGTCGATAATCAACAATGTCTTTCACACCTAATGGCTCAGGGCCGCGGCGGAGCAATCCGTTTGCGAGAAACGCCTCTCCCTCACAAGCAATGCCCTCCTCCAGGCCAAAGTCAGTTCTCTTCGCCTCGCCCACGAGCTCTCCCAGCGTGTCGACACCGCCATCTACAGCTTCTACGGCCTCCATGGCCTCCACAGCCTCGGTTGCACGGCCTCGAACCAATAGCTCCTTTGGTACCAATAGCTCCTTTGGTACAGCCATTGCCCCAGCCGGCATAGTAGCAAGACACCATCGAACCGACTCAAGAGCCGGGACGAGCTCGAACACAAACACCTTTGCCCCCTCCTTCATCAAGGAAGAGGAAGATATGAGACGAAACCAGGATGCTGTCAAAAGCATTGAGGGCGAGAACGACTTTTCTGGCAAGCGATATGTCTGGCTTAAGGACCCTCAAGAAGCTTTCGTGAAAGGTTGGGTCATTGAGGAATTAGAAGATAACAAAATCTTGGTGCAAACCGACAGTGGAGCTGTAAGTTGTCTCCCTAGCATTTGCATGGGCAATTTATGCTAATGAAGGTATAAAGCAACGCGAAGTTGATGCCGAGAGCGTTGATAAAGTGAACCCCGCCAAATTCGACAAGGCAAACGATATGGCCGAGTTGACCCATTTGAATGAGGCGTCGGTCGTCCACAACCTGCACATGCGATACCAATCGGACCTGATCTACACTTATTCAGGCCTCTTTCTTGTTACCGTCAATCCATACTGCCCTTTGCCGATTTACTCCAACGATTATATCAACATGTATAAAGGTCGAAGTCGAGACGATACGAAGCCTCACATCTTTGCCATGGCTGATGAGGCGTTCCGTAATCTGGTTGAAGAAGGTCACAATCAGAGCATTCTAGTCACTGGTGAATCTGGTGCGGGAAAGACAGAAAACACCAAAAAAGTTATTCAGTATTTGGCGGCGGTGGCACAATCCGAGTCTCCGATCAAAAATCAATCCCAGCACACAAACCTCTCGGAACAAATTCTTCGCGCCAACCCTATTCTAGAAGCGTTTGGAAATGCCCAGACGGTGAGAAACAACAATTCGTCGCGATTTGGCAAGTTTATCCGAATCGAGTTCAGTCGAGATGGCGCCATTACTGGAGCGTTTATCGACTGGTATCTACTTGAAAAGTCCAGAGTCGTCAGGGTGAACGCGCAGGAGAGAAACTATCACATTTTTTATCAAATTCTGAAAGGAGCGGATCCCCAACTTAGAAGAGATTTGCTTTTGGATGGACTGGATATCGGTGACTTCGCCTACACTCGCAACGGACACGATAGCGTGGCCGGAGTGTCTGACCAAGAGGAGTGGAATGCGCTTCTGGAAGCCTTTGAAGTTATTGGCTTCTCCAATCAAGATCAACTGTCAATTCTTCGTACCATTGCTGCGGTACTGCACCTGGGAAACATTGACGTTATCAAGGAGAGCCGGAGTGCAGACCAGGCAAGACTGGCTTCAGACGCCAAATTACAGGCTGCCAAGGTTTGCAAGCTCCTTGGTGTGCCACTCGACCCGTTCCTCCAAGGCCTGTTACATCCCAAGGTGAAGGCTGGACGCGAATGGGTTGAGAAAGTTCAGACTCCCGAGCAGGTTCGACTTAGCTTGGACGCTCTCGCGAAGGGTATATATGAGCGAGGATTTAGTGACCTTGTAGCTCGAATCAATCGCCAACTCGACCGCACTGGCATGGGTCTAGAAGACTCTAGATTCATCGGTGTTCTTGATATTGCTGGTTTCGAAATCTTTGAAAAGAACAGCTTTGAGCAACTACTTATCAATTATTCCAACGAAAAGCTCCAGCAATTCTTCAACCACCACATGTTTGTCCTTGAACAAGAGGAGTATGCCCGCGAGCAAATCGAGTGGCAATTCATTGATTTTGGTCGGGATTTACAACCAACTATCGATTTGATTGAGCTGCCAAATCCAATAGGAATTTTCTCTTGCCTGGACGAAGACTGCGTCATGCCCAAAGCCACCGATAAGTCTTTCACAGAGAAGCTTAACCACCTATGGGACAAGAAGTCTACAAAATACCGTCCCTCTCGGCTGGGCCAGGGCTTCATCCTCACCCACTACGCTGCTGAGGTCGAGTACTCTACCGAGGACTGGCTGGAAAAGAATAAAGATCCTCTAAACAATAACATCACGCGCTTGTTGTCAGCTTCGACTGATCAGCATATTGCAAATCTTTTTATAGACTGTGCCGATTCCGACGATGATCACGGTGGACGGAGGAGCCGTGTCAAGAAGGGCCTATTCCGAACCGTGGCCCAGAGGCACAAAGAACAGCTTCACAACTTGATGTCTCAGCTTCAGTCTACACACCCTCACTTCGTTCGCTGTATCCTGCCCAACTACAAAAAGCGACCGAAGCTGTTTGACAAACTACTGGTTTTGGACCAGCTCCGGTGTAATGGTGTGTTGGAAGGTATTCGAATTGCACGAACCGGCTTTCCCAATCGACTGCCCTTTACCGAATTCCGCCAGCGATACGAAGTGCTTTGCCCTGATATACCAAAGGGTCATCCAGATGGCCAAGTCGTGGCCTCTCTTATGCTTGAGAGGCTCGGTCTTGACAAGGCTATGTACCGTGTTGGTCTCACAAAGGTTTTCTTCCGAGCCGAGATTCTAGCAGAATTGGAAGGGCAGCGTGATGCTCTCATTACCCAGATTATGGCCCGATTCCAATCGATAGCCAGGGGATATATTCGCCGCCGCGCAGCCCATAAACGGCTTTTCCGTACTGAAGCCACCCGAATTATCCAAAGGAACTTCCAGGTATATCTCGATCTCGTCGGAAATCCATGGTGGCAGCTCATTGTAAAGATGAAGCCTCTCCTCGGCGCCACTAGAACTGCAGCCGAAGTGAAGAAGCGAGATGCCATGATTAAAGACCTGAGTGAGAAGATGCGTCTTGAGCTAGAAAGCCGCCAGAAACTAGAGGACGAAAGAAGGAATTGTCAAGCTGAGATTGCTCGCATTCAGAAAACTCTAGAGAGCGAACGCGCCCTTGCCTTGGACAAGGAAGAGATTTTCATGCGACTTCAAGATCGTGAAGATGAATTGGAAGAGAAGCTAGCAGGCGCACTCGAAGATCAAGAAAGACTAGAGGACCAGCTGGACAATCTGATGGAGGCAAAGAACCGAGCAGAGCAAGAAGTTGAAAAATATCGTGCACAGCTTGAACAGGCGGCTTCCCTCATCTCTAGGCTCGAAGAGGAAAAGACACGCTTGTCAGCCAAAGCAGCGGAACTCGAGGCGGCCATCAATGATCTATCTCGGAGACAATCTGAGCATACCGACAAAGAGACCGCCATGGAAGGTGAGATCAAGATGCTCCAAAGTCAATTGGCTCTCAAAGATCGAAAAGCCAAGGATTTGGAAGATAAATTGCTCAAGCTGGACCAAGATCTCGAAGTTAAGCTATTCACTGCGCAGAAAGATCTCGACGCAGCCAAAGTGCGAGAGGTTCGCCTGGCTCGAGAGAATCAAGAAGTGCACGAGCAACTTGCGGAGCTTTCAAAGACATCAACAGACTACGAAGATCTTGTCCGATCTAAGGAAAGCGAGCTGGCATTGCTGCGCGATGATAAACGGCAGTCGGAAGCAGAGCGCCGAAGCCTCGAAGAGCAAAAGAGGGCTCTTACGGAAGATATGGAGAAGAATGCTGCCAGATTCCGCGATGTTCAAGCTGAATTGGTGGCGCTGAAATCCAAGCAAGTACAGCTAGAACGCGAGGCTCAGGATGCCAAAGTTTTGCTTGAAGCTCGGCTGTCTGAGGACGCACAGGCTGAGAAGAACCGCAAAGTTCTTGAGTCTCAGATCAAAGACCTCCAGGACGAGCTCTATGGGACGCAAATGGAACTCAGCAGAGAGCGGCAGTCTCGAGATGACGTTTTACTGCTCGGAGAGCACAAGTACCAGGCACTCAAGGATGAGTTTGATCGTTTGAATGACGCAAAGATTATCATCGAGAAGGAAATGTATGTCCAGCAAGATACCTTGAGGCGAACCATGGAGGCGCGAACCTTGGTCGAAAAAGAGCGAGACGAGGCCAGAGACGAGATTCGAAAGCTTCGTGTAGCCAAAACAGAAGCGGAGGAGGCTCGTTTACAGGCCGAGATGGCTGGTGAACGCCAGGCCTCGAAGGCGGCACGCGAAAGGGAAGCCAGCCTTCGAAAAGACCTCGAAGCCGCCCAAGAGCGTCTCCAATGGTTTGAAGAGGAATGCAACAAACTGAATCGCCAAGTTGAGGAGCTCAACAAGCTCATCCTCACATCTGGAGAATTTGGGTTAAAAAATGATCAGGCAAAGGAGAGGATGGAACGTGAGCTCAACACAATAAAGAGCCGGCTTGCAGCGTCAGAAAACGACAACAAAACTTTACTCAACAAGCTGCAGCAAAAAGGCCTCGAAATTGCCAGATCCAGCTCTCGCGCAACAGAGGCCTCTCGGAGCCAGCTTCTGTCCCTTCGTGGAGAAAAGACCAAGCTAGAAGACCAAAACGCAAAACTGAACAAACAATTAGGCGATGCTCAGCTCAATGTTGCAACTTTGGAGAAGAAGCTAGAGAAACTTCACCTCAACCTAGAAGATCTTAACCACGAGGTTGCGAGGGAGGCGAAAGCTAGTAGGAACGCGGAGAAGGCCTCTTCCAACTTTACCGTCCAGCTGGCAGAAGCGAGTCGACTGGTTGAGTCGGAGCGACAATTGCGAAACCAAACACAGTCTACGGTACGCACACTGCAAGCATCGATAGACTCACGAGATAAGGAGCTGGAAGATATGAGAGCTCAGATGCTCAAGGCACTCAAAATGGTTGACCCCGAGGTCCAGGTCCCACAGAAGGACTCGAGTAACGAGAAGGCTTTGCTCAAGAACTTTGACCTTGTTCGTATGGTTGAGGAACTGCAGCAAAAACTGCGAGTCCAAACGGTAGCTAGGACGAATGCGGAAAGCCAGTTGACCGAGATGAGGGCGTTGAGAAATGAGAGCCCGAGCCGACCAGGACTCGGAGAGTTGCATCCAAATGAGGCACCTTTCCAAGGATCTCCTGGGGTGAAGAAGTCTGGCAAGGCAGGCCTGCATTCTAACTCAAATGGCGTGGGCGCCGGCCGGCGCTTCCATGACTCCAATTCTCAGGATCATTCTCAGTCTGACAGAGGCTTTGGCGCATCTGATATCAGGAATGGCTTTGAACTAAAAGCAGAAATCGAGGACCTCCAGAGTCAGCTACAGCTTGCTCAGATGCAGAACCGAAAACTCCAGAGCCAACTCGACCGGAACTCATCATCTGATGATGCATACGAAGACGAGGCATCAATCCTGCGAGTACAGAAGCTTGAAAAGGCCAACAATCGCCTTCACGACATGCTGGACGATTCGACTAAGAAAGTGGCGGCTTTGGAGAAGAGTATGCGAGCTGGTGAGCTCTCTCTGCGGGATATCCAAACACGCTCTCATGAGGAGCTTTTGGATATCTTCAATAGCCAGGAAGAAGCACGCAGATCTCTTTTGCATAGCCACAAGGATGCCGTTGCCGAACTCACCGAAGTGAAGGCTCATTTCGACAAGATGCGCCATGATCGGGCGAAGCTGGAAGTCGAACTCCGAGACTCAAAGTCTGACCTTCAGGAGATGACTGCCGCACGCGAGCAGGAGGCCCAAAGCCGAAGCCAGTTATTGCAAGAATTCACCGATCTCCAGATTAGACTCGATGCAGAGACATCCAGGCTTGCCGATGTATCCTCCAGCCTGGAGATGTACAGGGGCCGAGCCGATGAGTACTTTAGCAAGCTTGAGCAGGCCGAAATCGCTGTTTTGAAGGCGACGCGAGCAGAGCAATTTGCCAAGTCGCAGGCCAAGGAGGCAGAAGAAACGTACGCTGAAGTCATGTCTGAGAGGCAGAGGATGGATGCTTTGATTGAGGATCTGCAAGGCCAAAACCATCGCCTTGAGGGCCGGGTAGAGGACTTGTCAACCGACTTAGACGCCGCTACGCAAGCTAGAAGGCGTCTTCAACACGAGCTGGAAGATTACCGTAACCAAAGGGCCATGGAGATTGAAGACAAGGAGTCGAGCATGGAGCAAACTCGCAAGAAGTATCAAACCGAGTTTGCTACTCTGGCCAAGGAGCTCGACCTTGCTCGAGAAGAGAAGCTGTTCAAGCAAGCGGAGATTACTAGGCTTCGGGAAGAACTTGATGAGCTTAGATCTAAGTGGGATGATGAGGTGCTAAACAGCTCAACATGGTCCAAGGAAAAGGCTCGATTGGAATCTACATTGGTCGACGTGGCCTCGTCGCGTGATGAGGCAGTTACTGCGCATAATGAGGCTCAAAGCAAGATTGTTTCCCTGTTGTCTCAAGTGAGAACCCTTCGATCGAGTGTGGACGAAATCACCACCGAGCGCGACCTCCTTATCAGGGAGAAGAAGGGCGTCGAAGCTCGTCTCGAAGAAGCCAAGGCAGGTTACGATGAGCTTGTCAAGGGTGGAAGTCCATCACTCCGTGACGCTGCGGGCATGGACAAGGAAATTCTCAACTTGAAGACCAGTCTTGCCCGACAAGAGGACATTGCTCTCGCCGCAGTGGAGAAGATGCGACGCGCTGAGGCACTGGCCATTGAGATTCAGAAGGATGTGGCAGCTGAGCGTGAGAATGCTGCGGGCTTACAGAAACAGAAGACGTCTCTAGAGAAGAGCTTGAGCGAGGCACAACTCAAGCTGATAGACCTTGAAACTAAGGGCTATTCGAGTGGTAGCCAAGACATTAAGTTTTTGCATAGGCGCATCCAAGAGGTAGGCTGCTCCCTCCCCAAAAGATTTACGGTATGTATGTACTAACTACGCACCAGCTTGAATCGCAATTGGACAGCCACGAAGAAGAAAAGAACAAGTCTCAGCGCTCTGTTCGAAACGTGGATCGTACTGTGAAGGATCTACAAACGCAGGTTGAGCGTAAGGATAAGCAAAACCTCCAGCTTACTGATGATGTGAACCGCATGCGCGACAGGGTCGACAAGCTTCTCAAGACAATCGATGAGCTGCAAGCGTCAGAGTCGACGAACCAGCTCTCGGCTCGTCGTGCTGAGCGTGAATTGCGCGAAGAGAAGGAGAAGTCCAACCGCCTGGAGCGAGAGCTAGAGGGGTGGAAGGGCCTTCGTATGGAGAAGGGTTCAGCACCCGTGGGGAGTGTCCGAGGCCGAGGCGTCACCTGGAGGACCGGTAGTGAAGGTGAGGATTCGACACTCATTGATGTTCCCCAAAGAAACAGCAGCCTAAACAGAGCTCCTAGTATGACCAAGGGCTTTCTGTAAAGCTGCCGGAACACGAATGACGTCTGCCGAATGAAGGAGAGAAAGCGGAAACATTGATGAAGCATGGCGTTTTGCGACAGGTTTGTGGGACAGTCTTGTGTAATTGGGTATCAGGATAAGGGGGGAAGGGGAGGGGAGGACGGTAGCAAGTCGTCATCAGCTGCAGGCAGGCTCTGTATCATATGGGATTGCCATTGTTTATGATTAAGGGGGGAAGATGTTATGTTACATTATATAATGAGTACGATATTAGTTAATGAGAGACGGATGGAAAACAGCAGCAGCGTTTCCTAGCGAGTGTGACTGTGGACAGATGCCTGACTTGAAGGCGTATCACAGGTATTACGTGTTGTTGTGTATGTTGCCGAGGGATGAAGGAGGTGCAACGCAAACAATTGTAGCCGTCGTAATCGGATATTTGTTGCTTTGTGCTTTTTACTGATAGGTATTTAGAGGCCTGAACCCCTGAGATGGGAGTTGTAGGTTCGGAGATGCAGATGTAGCTCTTGAATCGTGCCTCTAGAGACTCTCCAGCCCCCCTATTTCTCGATTGTCGAAGAGTATAAACTTTGCTTCATTGGAAAAAAGATTTACTGTTGATAAAATGGCGAGCAGCGGCAGAAACTACGACAACAACTCCAGATTCCAACGCCTTCGCCGCGACCCGATGAGGACGGGATACGTGCTCGTGTCGGAAGAGCGGGAGTCGGGATCCGAGTATTCGGGCTCGACGTGCTGCTGCTCAAGCTGTGCGTCGAGCTGCTCCAGCTCTGAAAGCAGCGAGGGAGACGACGACGACGACGACGATGATGATGCGTATCTGAGCGATTGCTCGGCTTGTTGGGCGAGGCGAGATGCGCTGCGTAGGGGAAGGGCTGGATGGAGGGAGGGAGGAGAGGGGGGTATGTTGGAGGGGAGCGTAGGGCTGAGGAGAGAGATGTAAGCTTTTTTTTGTTTTTTGTTTTGTTTTTGTGGTTCATGTTTGATTAAAGATGTTTTGATGGGTCGTGTGTTTGATTAACGATTACCTAAATCTTTGCTTTCGGATTACTGATGATGAGATTGATGTGTATAGCGTGCTCGGCAAGATTACCGTCATCATAATCACCGCCACGGGCAGCACCGACACGGCGAAACCCGTCAGAGAGGAGGCCAGCAGAGCAACGGCACTTCGTCTCGAAACAATAACGGTTCGCCCAACATAAACACCAACACTACAGCAACGCCCGCGTATCACAACCTCACGGAGCGCATCTTGGCGACTACACGACGGCTTCACCAGGAGGAAGAAAACCTCCGCCATTTTCGATCGTGGATCCGCGTGCTGGAAGACGTCCAGCGGCGATCACACACGTCGTACCGGAGCAATAGTAACAGTAACGCTGCCCCTGCTACTGCTGCTACCGCTGCGGCCGCTGCTGTTGCTGTTGGCCAGGGCTCCTCGTCTTCAGCGGCAGCGGCAGTTGGGAGAGTTCCGTCTCGCGCGGGTGCGGGCGAAGAGGCGCCGATGAGAAGACGGACTCATGTGTACTCGTATCCTCCTCGCGCAGCAGCTCGCGGATACTTCATGTCCGGGGGGCGAAGCATTTCGAGCAACCGCCGAAGGAGACTGTGAGGAGTTGATTGTTTTTTTGAAATTAAAAAACATCAAGTCTCTGCATAGTTACGAGGTAGTTGGGTAGCAATGAATCAATGAATCAATCAACTCGAGATATCAAACTCGTATATCTTCGTTCCACCCCTGCTTGTATGATTTAATAACCTGCATTGATGAGACAATCGCGACTAACTAGTGACTGGCAAGAGCTGAACGATTGGTTCGTCTGATTGACCAGGGCAAAACCGCCGAGCCCAAAAGAATTTTCTGCTGGCCTTTTAATTCGTCCTTGTACGGGTGGATGGGATGGGATGGCTGATGAGTGAGCACTGACAGGTACCGATGGAGTCTGCTGCTTTTTATAGCTACTGCCTAATGAGGCAATCGCCGCGGCGCGGCAGGCAAGCTGAGAGAGAGAACGAAAAAAGAGAACCTTAGAAAGAAGGAAAAAAGAAGGGTCTGGCCGGGGATTGAACCCGGGACCTCTCGCATATTCAGCTGTAGGGTTTTCCCTAAGCGAGAATCATACCACTAGACCACCAGACCAATCAATCGCCTGATTGAGTGTTATGTAACGATCGATCTTGTTGGCGTCTATAGACCTTTTGTCACAACGTCATTGTTCTCCAAACTTTTTCAACTTTTTGACTCTCGAAGAAACGAGAACGGCAGTACATAAGGTTGGATCCACACCCTCTACACCCCTCGTATCCCAAGAAAAAACAAGCATTTGTTTTTCCCGTCCTGGGCTAGCTTACCGATAACAGCGGACAAGGGGTCTCATTAGCATTTCAGACATTCGCAAACAGCACCCCGTTTTCTCTTACTCTCTCTTTTCTCTCTCCATTGTGCGGCATAAACAACTTGCCACGATGTCCCCCCAACAAGCTGGCCGTCCGACCAATCTGCTTGCAACAGGTGATGGGATGCCCTCTTGTGGTGGAAAAACAACGTGTTACCGCAGGAATGAGCATGAGGATGAGAATGAGATGAGCTCGCCACAATTAGCTCGTACTTTGCTGCTGTCACGATATTGTCCGACAAAAAAGTTGACTAAGCCGAAAAGATAAGAAAGGACCCTGCTTGCTTTGCTGTGCCTGATGCGCGCGTAGCCAAGGCATTTTCTTCTTCTTTTTACCCTTTCCGTTTTCTTCACATGCCATGTAATATCCGTACGAGGCACAGTAGCACTTGCGGACAAAAGGGCTGAAGGGGATCCCAAAAAATGGCGTCTTTTTTTCCCCCAAGGGCCGTGCTCTGGAGACAGCTCGGCTTGACCAGTGGGGGCTTAGCCTGTGCCAAATAGCCCTTGCCCACGCTTCGAAGGCGGCCAATCGCCCTGAGCTTGATCTCGTATCCTGCCGCTGGAGAGACCGTTCCAGATGGTTGGGAAGCCCAGGGTTTCTTGGGCTAGTAAAAAAGTACGAAGAGCAATTACGAGATTTGCGAGCTGGGCTGGTGTGAGAGTGAGTGAGTGAGTGAGTGAAAAAAAGAGACGGAGGAAGAGGAAGAGGAGGAGGAGATGCAGCAAGGAAGACAGGGAAGACAACGGTCCAAAACAACGCTCTCCTCGCTCTCCTCCTCCTCCATCCTATGCGAGTGCGCAGGAAGCGAGATGCTGTCACACCGTGTCTTGTCTCGCAGCTGTCCACTGCATTGGCCTATTCCGCTTCAAGTCTCCAAGGTTCGCGAGCTGCATAAAAAGCCGTGCGATGCTTGACATCCATATAATTCCTCGTATCAGCCCGGCGTATCCGCTGTCCGAGAGTCCACTTTGGCTTTTTTTGCAAGGAACCCAACAAGCAAGCAGGCAAATGCTGTGCAGTCTATTACTATTACTCTTACGAGTATCTACTATCCGGTTGAGCAAAAAGTAAGCACTTGAGAGAGACTGCGAAATATTATCACCACAACGACGACCCACCGCCTTTGCTGTCCGATAGCCGAAGGATCATAATCACTTAAGCAGCAGATACTCCTCCTACACAGCCTCTCTTGTCATATCCTTCTTTTTGGCTCCTGTGGCTGGATTCTGTTTCTCTCCTATCGAGGAGCCGTGTTTCTGGTTTTTTGACTTTTAGCCAATCGCTTTTATCTTTCTCCACGCCCGTCAAAAGCACTTTTGCTCCCGAGAAGTTGAAAGGGTTTCTCACATCTTTTTCTCCCCCCTTACCCTTTCTCTTCTTTCGCGGGTGCCAAGTCTTTTTTCCTTTTTCTTTTTTGAAATGCGTAGAACAAGGTTGCCGTTGGTGGCGGCTCCATTTATAGTTCTTCTGCTGCTGGGGAGCATATACATTGGGCGCGATCGCATGTCGTGGTTCCCCAGCTCTCAGAGACGCCCGATCCCGTACAAGCAGCTCTCCAAGGAGGTTATACACAATGGTAAGAGAAAGAAAGCTTGGCGCAGATCCAGGCACAGGCACACTGCAAGTGAGTGAACAAGAGGTTCTGACCTGACTTGTCCCAGGCGCAATCCTCCCGGCGGAAAACATTAGCGAGTACCTCGAGGCCATCTACAATGTGAAGCCGACTTCGAGGCTGGCCAATCTCGAATGCCCGGCCCTCAACGTAACACGTTACAAGTCGCTCAAGTCTGGAAAGCCTTCACCGAAACGACCGGCACCGTCTTCTCCTCCTCCGGTGCCATCCTCTTCGACATATCCGTCCTCATCTTCGTCTCTACCGCTATTCTCATCACCTCCTTCCTCCCTGTCCACATCTTCACCCTCATCCTCAGATTCAGCTTCACAGTCATCGCTGGACTCATCTTTACCAGACTCGCCATCATCACTATCGCCATCTAGTACGCCTCCTGCTGCTCTTCCTCGCTCACTCTCTCACACAACTCTCGATGTCGAGATCCGGTACTTCTTCGCCCTCGACTTGAGGAACTGCATCAAACTGCTCCCCCGTCTCATCGGCAGCATCGTCGAAGTCATTCAGTTCCTCGGCCCTCACTCATGTGCTCTCTCAATTGTAGAGGGAGATTCTCCCGACGGCACCGGAGATGTGCTCGCCGCTCTCCGGCCCAGCCTTGAGGCACTGGGCGTCACTTACATCTACAACTCGTCCACCGTCCACTCGGCCGAGGGCAACCGCATCGCCAAGCTCGCCGCGCTGCGAAACATGCCCCTGGAGCCCATCTTCCAGGGGACGCTGCCCATGGCGGACGACGCCAGCGTCATCTTCCTCAACGACGTGGCGGCGTGTCCCGAGGACATCCTCGAGCTGATTTTGCAGAAGAAGACGCTCAACGCCGACATGACGTGCGCCATGGACTGGACGTATTCCGGAGAAGATCCCACGTTCTACGACGTCTGGATCGCGCGAGGCATGAACGGCGACTCCTTCTTCCACATCCCGTCCAACGGCAACTGGGGCGAAGCACACAACCTCTTTTGGAATGCGCCGGATACGAAGTCCCGCTTTGAGTCGCTGCGCCCTTTCCAGGCCTTTGCATGCTGGAACGGCGCCACCGTCTTTAGCGCCCAGCCGATTGCCGAGGGCCTGCGCTTCCGTACAAACTACGACAAGAAGGGCGAGTGTTTCCAGGGCGAGCCCGTGCTGTTTTGCAAGGACATGTGGTGGCGAGGCTACGGCAAGATTGCTGTCGTTCCGAGTGTGAACCTCGAGTACAGCATCACCAACGGCCGGAAGCTGAAGAAGCTCAAGGGCTTTGTGTCGGACAATGTCGCCAATCACGACGAGAGGAGCGATAGGATTGAGTGGGCGGGGCCTCCGGATACGGTGCGGTGCATGCCGACGTGGAAGGATCAGTTTATGCAGCGATGGAACAAGAGCTTGACTGAATGAAGAGCCGAGCCATTGGCTGCATGAAATAATAATATATAATGTATATGATATAGACTGGGGTTGGTTTCTTTGTATAATGCATCATGGATTATCTTTTTTTTTTTTGTTTATTTTTTTGTCGCTTCAATTTCAGGATAAGTACATATATATATTTCAATTCATGTCATATTCATCCATCAATTGGTGCTTCCACGTCCGCCCTGACCAACATTGGGACCCTTCTTGATGCCTTGGCTCTGTCCTCCGCTCGCGTTCATGTCTTGTAGGCCAGCGCCTTTCTCGTGCAGACCTTCTGGCAGGGGCGCAGTCTTGTCCTTTGAGTTCTATACCAAGCAGTCAGAAACGAGCTTCTTATTTTTCAATTCAATCGATTTGCCGATGAACTTACATCGTCCTTGGTGACGCCGTGGCCAATGTTGTGAGTGGCCTCCTCAAAGGGGCCATTGTCGCTTGAACCGTCTCCTTGGCGAGGCATGATGTGTGTATTGTGTCTTTTTAAACTTCTTTGTGTGTGTTTGTTTTTGTGAAGTGAAAACTTCGTTGGTGTTGCGGAACTGATGCTTTCTGAAGATTGGAGAATAGACTTTTGTAAATAGTATTTTTGCAATTGGCATGCAAGCGGAAAAGTCAGTTTCTTTATAATTCATTGATTTTGACTTTTGACTTTTGGGATTTGCAGAGCATTACTGTATCATCACACTTTCTTGACGTCATGCACTCGAGTTGAGAGTCTTTGGCGTAAGGATGATGCTATTCTGTGGAGATGTGGCTATTGTTCCCACGTCTTTACATCATCTCGTCTCCAGTAAGCCCATTAAAAAGAAACACAACCCCATTTTTTCAGATCTGATGATTTTCAACGGTTTCGCTCATCAACGTCGTTTAAAAAAGTCGAGAGTGTCATCGCGATAGTTACGGAGAACCCTTGAAAGTCTTGGCGAAAAAAGTGACGTCAGGCCTAGAAGGGGGTGAAAAAAGCATAATCCATAATGGTAAATCCTTAATCCATGTGCCTGTCTGTCTTGGCGATTGCTGGCCTAGAGATCTGCCGCGACAGCGCCATCCCAAAACGGTAATACTTTAATCGCTGGGGGTTGGGGTGGTTAAATGGCTAAAAAGTCCCGATTGCTGCGGACAAGACAATAAACTGAGATGTGATATATAAATGATTTGTCTTTTCTTTCACTGTGTGGTTGTGAAGCTGATGTACTGTAAGATGTATACTTTGGTTGCAGTAAGTAAAGCTGAGATACTCGATTTATTAATGGTCTCTGCGAGATGCCGGACTGCATGTTCTAGATTCTTGGCAACTTGTCACTTTGCTTCATATTTAGCCGGGCAAACACTCAACATTAACAAACCTCCTATCAATATCACTATTCTCACTGCAATTCACACCTTTACATGATGCCCTGCCCAGATATAGTATCCAGCTGAGATGTAGCACTTTGACTTTAAATAGCATCTAATCTAAATATAGCACACAGCAGAGTTATATAAACTCAAAGGCAGAACGAGTTTAAAGCTGTCACAACTAATACAGCTATTCCATTCAATGGCCATGCCAAGCACATAAATAGACAAGGAGCTCAGAAGTGTCCAAGACAGTGAGAAGCAAGCCCACATGCATCTCCGCAGACAACTCGGCTCCTGATGAAGCAGCATCAACATCAACATCGCCCCCACCATGCATCCCCGTGCGCAATCCAGCTCGTGAGACGCACTATGCTCATATTCAAGTTGAATCTCTGGACTGTAATCCAACATTGAGAATAATTGTCTCACAGAAGCAGCGAGAACAATACCAACTGCCTTGAAATGCAGGTAGAGTAATAACGAGAGACGGAGGCGAGGACAGAGATATCGAGACTTGTTTCACAAATCATGAGAACGATAGTGATGTAAAAGAGAATTCCAACACTATAATGAGTAGCTTATGTGACTCAATTGACTCAGCCATGAATGAAGTGGGCAGACATCTCAGACTACGAATAGCCTCATCTACGCTTGCTGCCTTCGAAAATGCCGTCTACCATTTCACCATGTTTCTATTCCTATGCCAGGATATTTTCTCCTAAGATCATCTTTCTCTATAGATGTTCTCAAAAGATGAATGTGCCACGCACTCAAGAAAATGCATTACATCAATATGCCTACCCAAGATACATTACTCTTCTTGTCTCCCTCCTGTATCATATCTCATAACAACCCAAATTAATCCAGCGTCCCAGCCAAAGCAACAGCACTAAACCGCAAATCACCACCCTCCCTCTCCAAAAACTTCAACACCCCCAAGTTCAAAGCATTCTCACTCAGCACGTCCTCATTTTTATCCAAATCCCCTCTCCGAATAGGCCCCTTCCTCCTCCCATCTAGCTCCCACAGCCCACCGTCGTTGGCCTTGACAAAGCAGACGTAGTGCAAATCGACGTCGTCCTGGGCGTCCGGGGCAGGGGTGTCTCCCTCGGTGGCAGCCGCCTTGTGCGCATCGGCCAGCGCCGGCGTCTGTTCGAGCAGTTTGGAACGTTCGACGGGGTGCAGGGGGGTGCTTTTCTTGATGAGATCGTCGAGTGTAGATCCCTCGGCTATAATCCCGTCAACGTCATTAACTTTCTCTGGGACTTGAAAGATCAAAAGAGTGTAGTGTGAACATACTGATAAACTCCCTCGCCGGCCCATTCGCAACCGCATGCAACAGCCCCATCATCCCGCACGCGTTCCGAATCGTCTGCCTCCACCACAGCACCGGCTCCTTGTCCCCAGTGCCGTTGTACTCGCTCGCCAGGCTGTCCTCCGCCATCCGGTGGCTCTCATAGACCGCCGAGATGGGAAACACTAGCAGGAGCGCCAGTGCTGGGCGCGGGATAAAGGATAGAAGCTCGGGCTCTGTAAGAGAATAGACATCGTGCATTTGCAGCGCGGGAGACACGCCGAGCTTGTGGATGAGAGCTGTCAGGAGCTGCGGGTTGGCTTCGAGGGGGATGAAGGCCGGAGCTGTGGCGGCGGGGTCGGGATTCGTGTTTGTCGACATGGTGGGAGAGTCTTGTCTGTGTCTCTTGGGAGTATCCGGATGTTATGTATGTTCAGCGCTATAGACTAGTATCTGAGTAGATGTAGAGAAGCAAGATGTCGAATATAGAAATCCAGCAAATGTCAGTGGCGAGCTTGGAAATAGCTGCTGCATTTCGCATTGCGGGGTGTGCCTGATGACGTCTGCCCACGCTAAGCTGCGTCTGTAGCTATGGAGGCGCTAGAACAGCTGCTAGAACTTCTGCTAGAACACAAGAGCTGTTGGAACCGCTGCTGTTAGTGGCCGTCTTAGTCTCAGTTATTACACCGGAATTAATCTTCAAGAGATGTAAGTTGTAGGACCAATCAATGCTGTGTTAATCTAGTACACGAGTGGCAGCATGTTTCAACAACAACTCTTCATTCCCTACCTAGGTGGTATCAAAAGTCTTAACGTAAAGTAACATTTGCTACCTAAGACGATAGGTCGGTCATTCGCAGCTCATTAGGTACCTAACTATCCGTCTTCTCAAGACCAACGTCAGGGGTCATCAAAAAAGAAACAACTTCCGGGCATGGGCTTCCGGTATATCACCGCACCCTCTCATATGCCCCCTATCAGTCGACGCAAACATTCCCCCTTTGAATATATAGCACAGTTTCCATATGTACCACATCCATAAACACCCCCTTGCAGTGATACTCTAGGCCGTCGAGGCATCAGATTTGCGAGGACGACCCCTTCCTTTAACCTTGGGAGCCGCCTTGGGCGTGTCCACCACCTTTGCCTCGACTTCCTCCGTTAGCTCGGGAGCAGATTTCTTGGCGGGAGTGCTTGACTTGCGTCCTCTCTTAACAAGGGGCTTGGGCTCATCCTCCTCAGCTTCGTCAGTCTTAGCCGGGGCAGCACGCTTGCGGCCCCTGGGAGCAGAGACTGGGGTGGCTTTTGTGGCGTCTTCATCCTCATCCGTAGTCGCCGTCTTTGCCTTGGAAGCCGCCGTCTTCCGTCCACGCGCAGCCCTGGCAGGAGTAGCCTTTTCCTTCTCCTCGACCTCATCTTCGTCCACAGTTTCCTCTTCAGGCTGTTGCTCTTGGGCGGCCTTGGCCTTTGATCCCTTCTTAGTGGCCTTTTTGGCCGGAGCTGGCGCCTCAGCTTCTTCGCCCTCTACCTCTTCATCGTGCTGAGTGAGTGACTTTCTTGGTCGTCCTCTCTTAGTAGAAGCAGACTCTCCGGCATCCTCCTCGCTTGCATCCTTAGCCTTAGCCTTAGCCTTGGACTTGGCCTTGGGCGGTTCCTCATCTGCCTCGACATTCTTAGACTTCTTCGCCTTCTTAGGCTTCGGCTCATCTGCGACGTCGGCAGCCTTCTTGCCACCTCTCTTCTTGGCCTTGGCTGGAGCAGCCTCATCTTCACTAGCGTCCTATTAAAGGTCAATAACGTCGTCGGACATATGTTTTAAAAACTTGGGCATACCTGGGCCGCAGCCTTCTCCTTGGCAGCCTTTTCTTTGGCAGAAAGATAAATGCCCTTCTCGCCCAACTTGTTCTTCTCAGGATCCTGCAGTTTGTCAGATTGTGAAACGCAATTTGCAACATGTAAACAACACAAAAGAAACTTACGCCCTTGAAATCTTCGGCATCAATGTGGCCCTGCTTCACGCAGCGCCGAACCTTCTCCTTGACATCTTCGTCACTGCATAACATGTTAGCATACTTTGTCGATATACACAGGAGGTCTTAAGTTACTTGAGCTCGTCAAAGCCGTCAATGGCATCAAAGTCATAATTATCAGGATCGCCACCACAAGATTCCTGAAGACCGGCAATCTGGGATCCAGACACACAGCCCCTAAAAGTGATTGTCAGGTTAGTGATCCTCGAGGAAAAAATACAAGTCTCGTGTTATCAGGAAATAATAAAGTAGCTCACCAGTGCTTCCATTTCCAGGAACCGCGGTCCTGGATCTCGACCCAAGTGCCAAATCTGATTTCGTTCTTGAAGATCTTGACGCCTTCCTTCTTGCACACGGTGTCATTGCAGCCGGCGCGGTTGTTGGGCGAAATCTCTACATGGTGGTATAACGAGTTTAGCTTTCACTTTGATAGCAACGCCCAACGGAATGTTTTACAGCGCAAGGGAGGCATAGGGGGGAAGAAGATGGGAAAATATTCATGCCACAAAGGAAACAGCGGGACTTACCAATACGATACTGAGGCATGTTTGCAGATTGCGGGTGCTGCGAAAAGAGATGGAATAGAGGCAAATATCTGTTGCTGAGCCTGATTTCGCAAGCTTCAGGCCACAGAGACTAAAATGCGACGATGCAGGAGTGGGAAAAAAGTCGGTGGCCCGTAGTGCGAGAATCTGCAACAGGCGACCACAGACGCACAGACAACGAGCAAGAAAATGCAGATTAAAACGTTCACAAATGGGCACGCAAAAGGTGGACGGATGGAAAAAGGTGAAAAAAGGAGGATTTTGCAGGAGTTGAGTGGGAAGGAAAAGCTGGGGGAGGAGCTGGTTTATTATCTGAAATTGGGGGTGGCGCGTCGCGTCGGTAAAGGGAAAAAAAAAGTGACCTGGCGCCTGATCTCAGCTCACTTTCAGCGCTTCACACCACCAATGAAACAGTGACAGTGATGCATCGGGCATGGCAGTTTGCAGCAGTGCAATCAACAAATCGAACGGAGGGGGAATTGTTCAAGTGAAATAAAATTAAATTAAATTAAAAAGAAGGCAAATAGTTATAATTATATCAACGATATTAATTCACATCAGGCTGCTCGCGCTTCAGCGGTTGAATGGTTGATTGGATGATAAGGGGCAAGTTGGAGTGATTGATACCGTCACAGAGCAGTCAGTCGCCAATGGCAAACAGCCGTAATCAGTGACGGGCTGCATATCTTGAAACAGAAAACATCAAAGCTAGATACCAGTCTACCTATCTAGGTATGTTATCTAAATGAATATAGGTCACCGTCCCAAATCATGACAAGGAAATATAGAACCCCAATCAGCGTAAATTCATATCCATAGCAATGACCGGCCATGATAAATTTGTCCGGTCTACAAAAATGGACACCATCCAATGTACATTGCCGCCAGATTCCTTGGGTTGACCGCCTGTTTAATCAGCTCCTCCACTTGTCCCTCTACACTCAGAGGAATGCTCTCATTCGGCAGTAATCCCTTGACCTTCCTCTTGATGCTGTCAACCACGCTTTGCGGCTGTAACTTGACTCCGAATTCACTTCTCTTTGCCGCTCGCTTGTCCTTCTGCAGATCCAGCGTAGGATCGTAAATGAAAGCTTCCAAAATAGTCACAAGCGTTTCTTCTTGCTGTCGAAGAATGCTCAACGTCAGCTCAGATGACTTTCGAAATGGCCCTTCATAGCCGTAAATACCCATGGCGGCTACCATGTTGTGCGTGAGGCGGAAAGGCACACGCTCGGGCTTGGCAAAAGTGAGACCCTTGTCAAACAAACAGTTAAAGTCAACATGAAAGACTCCTCCGCTTCCCTCTTCCAAATTGACATTCTCTCCATGTCGATCTCCCAGTCCGAGGATCGTGCCGACCATAGACATGACTGCGCATGACCGGGTGTATCTCAAGCGCGCGCTGAACCAGGCCGAGGGGTTGGGGAATTGTTGGGTAAACCACAGGGGAAGCACGGGAGGGAAGCGCCCCAGCACGTCATCTGTGAATAAACCTACCTTGCTGTCGGATGTCGAGGCCTCTTCCATGAGCTGTTTGAGGGCGTTGTAGTCTGGGTGAATCTTTTGTGCGGCATAGAGGTTCAGCAAAATATCTCGCATTGTCTTGATTCCCGGTACCCATTCAATGATGCCGCACTCTTCGTTCAGTGGCACGACGGCGTAGGTTCGTATATACAGTTGCCTCTTGCTAGATTCAGCATCTCCTTTCAGGGACCGGTTGATGATACCATTGAACTCCATTAGTCGCTGATCTGTACGAAGGTCGTCCTTCGGTTTGATGAGCAGCATATATGTTTTCCCATCAGTTCCTCGTGCTGTCAGGCGTCGAGGTTTGGCTAGAGAGCTCAACACCAACACATCGTCCAAGAAGCAATCTATCGACACCACGTCACGCGAAAACGCCTTGTGCTTCTTTACGTGCTCTGAGACGGCCGGCAGAGTCGCTGTGAGCGAACTCTCCACGGGAACCACCAAGGGACACGGCGTACACTTTTGATTGAATCGTAAATCCTTCGTCAGGCTGGCATGCACAGTTTTGTTACTGTGAAAGTCGCCATTGTGACAAGCCAGTAACAGTTGTTCTGCCAGCTTCTCTCCCGCTCTGATTAGATACTTGAGGTCAAAATTTGCCCCTTCCACCTTTTTGGATACACTCCGGAGAGTCTGGAGGACTTGAGAACCGCGTGCTTTTCTCTCGGAATCTCGTCTAGTCGTCATGATGCCAAGTAGACTCCACAAGGCCTGACGAGGATGAGCTTCCACAACTTTCACAATAATGTTTGTCAAGCGCTCAAAGACGTTGGCGTTGGGGTGTGCTATTCGGGCGACAATCTGCGACAGGGCTGTGTAAAATATATAGGCTGGCAGGCGATGTATATACTTGTCCAGAAATGAATGCAGCAGACCCAGTTGCTCGAGTCTCCGCTTGTGAAGTTCTCGAGACAGCGAAACTTTACCCTCCGGTGCCTTATCAACCTGTGCCCCGAGGTCAAGCCACAGCGTGAGTATCCTTGGAAGAGTTTGGTACACGTATTTGGTCCCCGAATTCAAAGACCGCACATAGTTCTCAATGACGAGCCTAGCAATCTCGCCAGTGACATAATTGTCACTTTGATCATCTACCTTCAACGGCTGTTCGGATTCCAATATCTTCTTGTAATGCCGACCAAGGTAATAGTGGCCCTTCTCCCATGTTGAATACGTCTTGGGTGGCTGCTGGTATTTTTCGCGAAGGGCGCCTGCGTGTGTCTGACCCGCCGCATCAAGCCATTTCGCCAGCAGAAGCTGTGCACGAGCTGTGAGCAGCTTTTGATGGGCATTCAGGTTACTTGCTGATCCAATACTAAGCGATGATCCTGATTTCGTCATGAATTTGTTCTGTTCAATGGCTCCTTGGAGAAGTTGGATAGCCTTGCGGTGATGAGAATCTCTGAATAGCAGCTTTGCGTTCTCGATAGTAGCTGCATCATCTCCAAGCTGAGAAGCATGCAGCACTGCATTGAATGACTGGTGCAAGGAATTTGTCTTCCTAGCAAGCCGAGAACTGGCAAGCCACAACCCAGAAATATCGAGATCGGAGAATGTCGGTCTGAAAACTCATCATATCAGCGACGGTACTTTGAAAGTGGGCTTGAGCGGCCAAAGCTTACCGTAAGAGTTGCATGGCAGCTCTTTGTATACCTAAAACGTATTGTCTATCGTTAAAGTATGCTCCGATAATTTCGCATCGGCCTTCCAGAAGAGACATTGTCTTCATACGATCTTCATCGCTTTCCGCCTTGGCGCCAATGATGATTTCTAAATCCGTAAGAACGTGACATTTCAACATTATGTCATGTGCTGCTTGGAGTGACGTGGTGGTTGACGATGTCATTGATAGAGCGATATTCTCTTTCATCATCTTGGCAGTCTCGCTGAATGTCTGTGTAGGAGCGCTTTTATATAGGGATTCAAAGAGAACCCCCAAAGACATGTTAAAGTCCTGCAAGACGTTGCCTTGAAACCTGTTGATGAATTTTTCCAAGCTCTCCCAGCGACCTGTAACCCAAGCGGCTTCAATTGCAAAGGGCATGATCCTATTATCATTGCTCAGTGAGTCTGTCCTCAACCCTTCAACGTGGTTGAGCAGAACGTCTGTTTATTGTTAGCTTCCGCAGTTCTCGGCGAGATACATCTGTGACATACCATGCTGGCCCCCTTGTTTTAGACAGTTGAGCAAATCTATCTGCACCTCTGCGTTATCCGGTTTTTCAGCAAGCTGCATCTCATACCAAGTCTGCGCTGCAGTCCATCGTCCTGCTTTCTTATGACTCAAGATCTGTTGGTTAATGTCCAAGACATGTAAATGGGCCGAAATACCCTCAAGTCCATCTGGCTCGTCGATATTGGCATATATATCTTGTAGTTGCTGTAAGAGACGCGCACGGTCACCTGGCTGCCTCTTGACCTGATCCATCTTTTGTCCATGTTGCTCTAGATGGAAGAGAGCTCGAGCATACTCGTTACAGTCGATTGCGCGCTGCGATATTAGCTCAGCGGGAATGCTATCCAGTATGGCCTGGATTCTAGACACATTCTCTTTCGCGGTTCCAGTTAACCGACCGGATCGCTTGGCATGAATCCATCTCATAGCATAATCGAGGAACTTGAAAACAAGCTATGTAGCTGTTAGTTTACGGAGTCTCGACCTCCTTTTCAACAACAAACTTACATGACAAAATCGCTTCATGTCTTCCTTTTCTTGGTAGGTTGCATCCGGAGAAAGTTGGCATTTCAATATTTGCATAATTTCCCCAAGAATTTGATCTTTCTCTGTCTGGCTGCTCCTAGGTCCCAATAGGACATGCAACACTAGATAAGGGAACAAAAACTCTGCCGTAGATAAATCCTTGACACGGATAATGCGTGTTAGAGGTTCAAAGATCATATCAGCGTACGGATGCTGCCCCTTTCGTAGGAGATCTACAACGAACGCTCGCAACCAATTGCCATAAAGCCTTCCTGGATGGAATATCGGATACTCCACAACTTGAGGATTCATCGGTTGCACCATATATCTTGAGTTTAGAAACGGTGCAACCACTTCTCTCACGTATTCTGGCAGTGTCAACCATTTTCGATATATGTCGTTGCCGCCAGATATCCCAGCGGCTTGATTGGCGGCTTGAATTGCACAAGCCGACCTAATTTCGCATCTTTCAAGCAGCTCCTGCATAGCGTAAGATAGAAACCCCTGAAGCTTCATGTCGGTAGTAGATAAGAACGATGGCACCAACACCTCTTGAAGCAGGAAGAGTACGAAGTCAGTGGCTTCTTCCATCACTTCAAAATTATCCAACACCACAATAGACCGTTGCTCCCGGACTGCTTCGGTTCGGTTCGAGTCCAAGCAACCAATAAGCCCAACGCATTCAACGCAGAGCCGTGTAATGTCGATGTGAACTCCATTGTATTTGCATGCGCAGTCTAACAGAGCCCGTAGTAGTGTGGCAATCATGCTGTCTGGTCGTTGACTGATAGCGGAGGTATAAAGAGAACTTTGATTATCTCGCAAATATGGTACCAGGTCGATTAACGCTTGCTGGACAACGCCGGAATAGTCGTGTCCAATTCTGCGTGAAAACACCCCCAAAGTTTCTTCAAGGGCAAGAGGCGATCGAAAGCCCTTTAGCTTAGCTTCGATATTACTTAGAGCTTCGACATGCGATAGCGATGGAAGCTTCGCGATGTACTTTTTCACAACATGCTCATATTTCCCCAGCAGATTATCAAGCATATCTCTTATTATAGCCATCGCCGCGGGCTTTAATTCGAGCCAGTAGCGCTTCACGATGAAAAAGGTGGCCTCAAGTAAAGCTTCAACGTCTTCCTCGTCAAAGTATTTGAGCATTGTCGCCCAGCATGAAATCGCCGGCTCGCGCAGCGAATCTTGAGACGCAGCAGATAAAAGACAGGCAGATATCTGTACCTGTAATCAGTGGATCTGTGATGATTCACCCGTTTAGTTGTGACGTACCTGAGGACGAGCAATTCTTGCATATGTTTGGCAGATTCGAATCATTTCCTCCAGCGTACGAATGTAGCTTCTTTGCTCCATAACGTGGGGATAAGTCGAAATTGAATCATTTATAACATCTGTAAATCGAGCCATAAGCCCGAGAATGTGCGACTGTAGAAATCGGCCCACTGAATCTGCTTTCTTATTTCTTGTCTCCTTGACGGATCCTAAAGCCATAGATGCCATCATCGCTAAAGCTTTTTGTACCTAAATGTCGTTAATACTCGTCGTAAACGGAATGCCTGTGGGAATGAGAAGACAGACCTGGCGCTTACGCGATGCATCAGCGTCTGCTGCAGCCTTTAATAGCTCTATAGCAGTCAGTACAGGCTCTGACTGAACAATATCGGCAAGGCTGAGAGCGTGAAAATGAGGAGATATCTCGTCCAGGCTGGATTTCACAAACTCCTCAATATTGTCTGACTCCTGCAACATCAGAAGTGATAATACTGAGGCTGTATTGTGGCTGTCCATAAGGGGACGCCAGATTTCCGTCTCCTGACGTGCTTCCGCTATCTTTTGAATCACGTCCTTGCGTTTGTCCAAGACAAGCCATGGGAGTGCATGAGATTGTATGAGAAGCAGCAGCTCATTGACAGATATCTGTAGTAGTTCTGCTATGGCCCGACTTCGTTGTGGGCGCTGAACTATGTCTTTGGTTGCCATATAGGCAAGACTCTTCCAGAATGGCTCGAAGAGTCGACGAGGCGTGGAACGCCGAGCCTCAGCGAGACTTAGCAACTCATTAAAAGCAAATGCCGATTCAATGTTATTACTGCTGCCCAGGTATTCTAATAGCTTTATCAGGACCAAGTTTAGCTCATCTTCGGTCACGACTCTGCCAAGTTGACCCCAGGCTAAAATTCGAGTTTCGATTAAGGGTGGTGGATCAGCCTCTGAAGCTGACTTGAGAAGAGCGATAGAATTCATTCTATTCCGCGAAAGTAAAGCTTCATCCATATTGTGCGTGGGCTTTTGGGACATAAAAAATGCCAAAGTTCTTCCTGCTGAGATACGAAGTTCCCTTATAGAACTGTTCAGCGACTGGAGACACCATTGTCCCGGGCCAGAAGTCTCCAGATTCAAAAAAGATGCATCCTCGCAGTGCAATATAAGCCTTCGGAGAGCAATCATAGCGGCTATTCGTGGCCGTCTGGATTCCGAGAATGATGGCAGGCGAATTACTTTGGAGAATATTTGTCTGGCTTCACCTTTCGCATTGTGAGACGAAATCATCGGTACGCTAGAAGAGCTCTCGTCACAGATAGGGCACGTTATAGGAGCTGAACCGGAATCCAACGAGCCCTTCATTCGTGTATTATTATCAACCACACAACATATCCGAGATAAAAGATCCAGAGCCAGAGACTGGTTTGACTGGTTGCACTTTTCATACCCATCCCTATTCATGCATCAGATCAAGTAATGCAATAGCGGCATAGAAAACTTACAGGAAGATCTGCTCAAGCAACACCACGTCGTCGTCTGACGGCGGGGGTACTTGAAGGGTTTCAAATATACCATGTGTTAAAATCGTCAGAAAGTCTGTTGATTCTTCTGAGAGCTTTCGCTTTTTCTTCGCGTTTGTTGCATGGTTAGGGGCATCATAGTTCAGATGCAGATCCTGAATGCACTTTCGAAGCTCGGCATCCTGAAATCTCGATGGGTGTATGCTATCCTGGAATGATTCCTGTGACTCCTGTGCTAAAGAACCAATTGATTGTCTTAAAAATGCCACGCTTCGCTTGAGGCTTATTAGTACGAAAAGCATTCTTCATATCAAGTGTACATCACTTACCCAAATATCTGTATCTTCTCCAATAGTCGAGTATTGTGATGACAGTAAAATGAGTTCCTGAACAAGTTTCGACGCTGCAAAGCGGCCTATCGAGTAAGACTTTAAAGATACTTGAGCAATGCTTATAAGAGCCATGCAGTAGATTGACCTCGCCTGATCGCCAGCAGGAGTTGGTTGAACCAGCTCATCAGGAGGTGAAATCATCTCGCTGCAGAGCAGAATGAGAAGAGCGGACGATTTTTCAATGAGTGAGGCACTAGGGTGGTCACTGGTAATCGAGGATTTGATAATTTCCATAGTCAATTCGGCCAGTGGAAGAGGGGTGCTTTGGGATGGTAGCTCCCATCGCTTCTGGATATGACGCAAATCCAGATAAGAATCTATAAGCCATGGCCCATTCTCCAACAGCGACACGCTGCTTGAAAATGCCGAATCAGGGGATGTTAGGGGATATGCAAGCACTCTCGCCAGGCTTGATGCCAGATGCAATCCCTGTCGTACGGTATAAATCGAGTATGATAGGCGCTTAGTCGTGGCCTCTCGATCTTCGACCAAAATTTGATCAAGGGCAAAGGGTGGAGGGAGTTCTAGATTCGTGCGAAGATCCGTATGCGAAGGGACGAGAGATGGGCTTTGGAGGTGATCAAGGAGAGCTACATCGATTTGGTACTCATTAGCCTCCGCCTAGAGCAGCAATGGAATGACATACATGTTAACGATGCACGAAGATACAGGCCCAAAAACGGAGCCAATTTCCACAAACTCCCGGTTCGTGCAACTAGAAGGAGGATATACTGCAGAAATCCTTCAATGGAGCTATCCAGCTCAAGACACTGAGGGTGCCCCAAGAGTCTCAGCAGCTGTGGCAAAAGCCAAACCCACAGAGGTTCTTGGCCACGGAAGAGCAGTCCACGATTCTCATTCTGATGTAGCAACACTGATGGCGTTTCTTTGATTGTAAATCTCAAGAAATTGATAGCCTTTTGAGACTCGGTTCGAACATTCGCTCGATCGAGAAATGGGTCGTCGAGCTTGATGTTTTCGAGAACCACTCGGCAGTATACATAGATAAGCATATGATTGTGCTCAATTCGATCATCCGGTGACTTGAGGAGGTCTGGATTATCCTTTACGCGCTGGATAGTGGCCAAAAGCCCCTTGAGTTCACTATTCTCATCGGTTCGGGAGACTTTCGTCGACGCTGCAATGCTTTCCACCAGCTGTGCGGCCAGAGTAGATGGCGGTGGACCACCTCCGCCTGTGTCGGCAGCCATGTCCACGCGCTCGAGAAGCACAATGGCAATCTGGATCTCGGGTCATTAGCTACCGACACCGAAAGCGATGTATGCCGCGATATGGCGTAGATGAACAAATGTTGGATTATCTTGGAGACGCGACCACGAAGAGGGGCAGAACGCGATATCACGTGATGCACTTACGCCTGCCTGAACCTCTCTAAGTTGCAGGTAGGTAGGCACCTACCCGAGAACTTACAATTTACCAAGAACGAAGAAAAGAACGAAGAAAAGATCAAATACATCAGCATCAGAGCATCAGGGATTTCAGTTGCTTCAGGAATATTCGTCCGATTTCTAGCCTGGAATAACAGAGCTATTACGCTCACCAAAAGAGCAAAACCGCCTTGTGAAAATAGACCCATCCTTGCGTGTAGCGTTTACCGAATAGCCAGAAGTCCTAATATCGATCACAGAACGCGGAATCTCGGAGCCACACAGTCAGCTAAATTACTCATATCGAACCTTGATAACGTCGTGTGTTACACCTATAGTGATGTTAGGTTCAGGTCAGTCATTAGGGATTAGACAATAGGGCGAGCAGACCTCCAAGCTTCACTGTGTAAGTTATCATTGCTGACCCATAATTTGCTTCAATTACCCCAGTCAGACAATAATATCGATGCCACCCCATTTTCTTCTTCTTCGCAGCTGTCTTTGCTGATTTGGGTATTTTATGCAGATCGAGAAACAGCGTGGCTACCCGCTTGGTAGTGCCAGTGATGTGTATTGGCGCATCACGCTCATCATCGTTGCTGAAGATTTCGATGTCCGCCTGTGGTTTATGTCCCATAAAAACGGGTATATCGCACTGATACTCGATCTTAGAAGGCTTACCCTCAGGATACGATTGGCCCTAGCCTTCGTTACTAAACAATAGTCATTTGTTCTTCTTTCAACATACCTTACGGATAAACCAACACATTTCGATGACGACCCATTCTTGTTCTTTGTCGGACCAAAACCTGCTCATATCGTTAACTATTATATACATCTACTGATTGCGCTTGCTTACGCTTCGTTTCGGTCATGCTTCGATGGATCATATCTTGCCAATAGGCAGGTGCCGTATGATCGTCTGGCGACTCGAGATGCAATACCCACAGGGGCCATCGCGGGCTGATAGTTGCCAAGGCCATATATAACAGCCCCCTTCACTACCGCAGTGACACCATTTTCCGGCTGAAGAACTCGCACTCCAGGGATGATGGCTTCACGGACGCGAGCTTTCAAATATCTATTTTGGCCAAACCCACCAACAAGGACAACTGCAGCAACTTCGTCATCGGCCATTGATATCTGCTCATTGATCAAGCAAATTATGTCCTTCATAATTGGGTCCCATATCTTGATTGTCATGTCGTCTTGTGGTATTGTGAATCGGTTTCGCCTCAGGCCAAGAGATGGATCAACTTTCAGTGTAAGTGGTTCGCCTCTTGGGGAAAAGTCCTTCTTAAACTGGTTATAGTCAGTCTAACATATACTCGGAAAAGCACTCGAAAATACACCCACCGATTCAAAATCGCTCAAGGCAATGATAAGTCGCTCATCCGTCCAATACTTATCTCCGTGTGCCTGCTTTAAATATCGTCGAAACCTCATGTTGAGCATCGAAGACCCACATTTCCCTCCGGTGCCTTCTGTGACTTCTCTCATCTGTAGAGGCTGAACCTTGGCAACCTCATACGTAATAAGATCAACTGTTCCTCCTCCCGCGTCGCATACCAAAAATCTGCGGCCGGTTTGCAGAACAGAAGGGCTCAAGTATTTGACAGTGTATAAGGCAGCCGCTTCCTGCATATCGTTAGCGTCATACTTGATTTGCAAGTCTTGATTAACACCAACAGGCTCCGATATAAGCTTAATCTTCTTTTCTCCACCAAAGCCAGCTAATGATGCTGCATTTTCCGTTTCCTGCTTTGCATTATTTGACCAAATAGCTGGAACGGTAACAACAACGTCCATTGGAATCGATTGCACTACACTTGGGGACATCTGGCCCTCTAAGACGCTGATGAAATGTGCGTAGAGGCATGATAGATATATCCTTGTTAGTTCTTGAGCTGACTCTCCCTCAGTCTTTGTATCTGAGGGTTCATCTAATCTTCTTTAGTTCACGAGATTAGCTCAAAGCCGCTTTCGGGATTATCACGGCTTGCAACTCACAGCTTGAAGAATCGACTTCTCTTTGCCGCTTTCGGGATCTGGAAACCCCATTGCCACCCTGTTGCTATTTTCCGCAGCTCTGTCGGAACTTTGGGACTATTTTGGGACGAACCAACAGATGGCCAGTCAGATAATACATGCTGAATATCCGGCTTGGAGGCTTTAGCGCGGCGTGAAATATTTGCGTGCTTCTGCTTCTGGACTTACTTGAGTCGTCTCTGCCCAAGCGACGCCTGAAAAAGTGGTTCCAAAGTCAATTGACACGACAATTCTTTTCTCTTCGCCCATGCTCAGGCTTTTCAGCTTCCAAAAAAAGATGCCTGCTATGGGAAATCCTTGGACCAAAGTATAGGTGACACCAAAAACTTCCCTGCAAGTGGTTGGAGGGCTCGCAGATTATCCAGGTTTGGATAGTCGGATGCGCTATACGCTGGCTTAGTAGAGAGTCATTGTCTCTATCTAGGCATGTCATGGATTGGGGCTGCCGTTCAGTTCCCGATGGTGCCAATGGGATGCTTTAGGTAACCTTGCTGGGGCTCCGCCAGATATTAGGATTCAAAATGGACCAGCTCAGGATTCTTATGCTGACTGATTGAGCTTCAGAAACAGTTGTACAAATAATCATTGGTCTGGTATTGAAATGCCAGCCTTGGAGCATAAACGCGCGCTTTTACAGACAAGGCACCCCGGACCTGCATGCACACAGCCGATCCCTAAAACCCCCATCGACGGGTATGTGGTGGAGCCCAACGGATGCCTGCGTCGGGCATGAAGATGCCATCCAGCCGCCATCCAGCCGGTAAGGGGGAAGATCCACCAAGATGACATGGTCAGGCTACGCACCGACAGTTCATTGTCTGGTAACCCGAGTCAACTGAGCCTGTATGGAGTCATTTACGCTTCTGCCGAGCCGCCAATTCAATGCGCCAGGATCAAGGTATTGGCCAAAAGGAAACCATTACGCACCGTCAGCGGGAATAATAGGCGTGATCAAATCGTTGGTCTTCCCGCCACTTGCTCCGTAAACTTCTAGAAAACGATACTACTTCATCTAGCTCCGTTCTTTCCCTTCATACTATTCGAAGCATACCGCACCCAAGAGATTTATATTTGCAGAGCAAATCCAGAGCAATAACCAGAAGAATAATGGCACCCGCCCACGCAGAGACATCACGCAAGCAAGACGATAAGAGCAAGCTGGAAGATGAAGTTAGATTGCGCCAGTTCACCGAAGAAGTTCTGGATTCACGACAAGAAGAGCTTGAATTACAGGAAAAGGAGAATACGGCACTATCAAAGCAGCTGGAGTCACTACAGCAGGAGTTGAAAGAGGCACAGGCCCAGCTCGCGCAAGCTCGAAGCCAATCTGGTAAAAAGGACAAGACTGCCGAAGAACCTAAGCGCCAGACCAGTCGCTCGTCTTCGCTGAGGAAAGATATCACGGAAGCTGAAGCTCGGGAAGCCTATAGAAGCCTATGCGAGAACATTCAGCGCTGGGTTGAGCATCGCATTCGGCCTGTTATTGACGATCTAGCCAGTGGTCACTACCGCTGCCAGCCAAGCCCAGCTCAGTCAACAAGATTTGTATCGTTGATGAGAGAGCCAGCGACAAGCTGCCTTAATGTCTGGCATTCCGATGAATATCATTTCAGAGCACTCATAATGCAATACCTATGGCTGGTTTTCTTTGCCAAATCTTTCTACTGCCCTTTGGATGATGGTGATGGCGAGACTGCTGCTGCGTGGATTGATGAATTAGAGAACGCGATATCTAAGCTTCCTCGAGGTACGTGCTATTCTATGAAGCATTTCTATTCAGTATGGTAGCTAATAAAATCTGAAAAATAGATATTTCGCATTGCAGAGAATGGAGGGCTGAGACGCTCACGGCATTGACCAGCCAGACCTCTTTCAAATCTAGAAGAGCACAATATCTCAACCTTATCACCGAAGATCTTGCCTCTCTTATATCAGTTGTTGTGCCATACCTAACCGCTGCAGAACTGCAAAGCTCTCTTCGGACAAACATAATTGATCCGGCAGTGGATCTTGCCCACCGACTTCAGCTTTCACCAAATATTTTCACTCTCAGGTGGCCTGCGCGAACCGCAAGAACAAAGTTGGACACTTATGAGTGTATCAATCTTGCTAACGACGGCGCGGTTCTCAGCTCTGGCGATGCCGGCAAACCGTCCGACGCTCTAAAGAATGCTTCATATCTGTTCGATGTGGCCCCCGGTCTCTTTGTTGAGACAGTTGGAGGGGCGAAGAAATCGGCAGCAAAAATTATTTGCAGACCCACGGTATTGGTTTACGGAGGAGAAAAAGATGGCGATATTCCACAAAAGGCTATGACCCTAACTAGACTCTTATGGGATTATGCGAACGGATCAAAAGCACGATCTCACGGTCCATCGCGAAATGGATCACCCAAAAGTAAGACCCTGATCTTGAGGCGGCATCGCTCAAAGCTCTGATTTATGACCCTAGGGTCTTCCAGAATGCGCCTTGATGGCGGGTGGAGCTGATTCAAGGAAAAAAATAAAAAATAAAAACGGAACAAAAAACTTGGATATCTTTATGATAATCCTAAAATCGTATAGAAAGCGTCAGCAGGACTGGCCGAAAAAGCAATGACGGACGAATAATAGATTTCACAGCAATTAGACACTTACATCGCAATGGATCTCAAGCTCCAACACTTTCCTCGCCGCATCTGGTTTTCGCAGCCTCTAGGGTCCCTTCTAACATTTCTCATGAAAATGCCGGCCACCAGCCCCAGCTCGAAAGGTGTACTTCCTGTACAGCCACGATGGGAATGTCACGGGGTTGATTTGACTGTGGTCGCGGGGGCAGGGGTGGCACCTTTGACTTTGCCGCCTGGTCTTTTTTCTGGTCGTTTTCCTTCTTAGGGGGTTGCCAGGATTGAGATCGCCGCTCGAAATGCTGCTTCGATCGGCTCACCGATCGCTCTTTGCGCGCCGGAGAGCGGCCATCAGACCGCGCGGGTGAGTTCGCGCCGCTTCTACCCCGGGTGACTGCTAGCACTCTGAGCTTGGGGGTCCCGGATGTCGGGCCCGAGGAAGGCCTTTCTGTGGTCTCCGGGATAAAGGGGCGGATGCAGTTCCGGATATAGTCCTCGTCGACGCCTAGGGCCCTGGCATCTGCAATACCCAGATTGATCCGATTGACGTATTCCTCTCTGGGATTACTGTCAATAGTGCAGTTTGGATTGACATATATGAGAACGTCGTCTTGCCAGTGCGACAACGAGCTCTCTCGCCGCCCCTGGGCTACAAGCTTGGCCTGTCTGCCCACCGCCACGGGCCCGCCCTTTTCCACAATCCAAGCGACGGGACGGCGATACAGGTTACTCTGTGCTCGATGGAGCAAAACTGTCATGTATCGCTTGTTGTATGCATTTTTCGCAACGCCCTCATTTATATCCAGTTTGGCTTCGTCAGTGTCATCAATCTCGTACACAAGTCCATCGACCCAATGTCCCTCTGCTTGGGTGACGTTGGCGTATCCACGCTCGTTGATCTGCCATCGATAGTTGCAGAGACGAGCGGTACCGATGAACCTGCTATTGGGGCAACGACGGTTCATCTGCTTGATATGCAAGTTACTCCCATAAGCAAAGTATAACTTGGTTGGCCGGCGGTCTAGAGACAACGCTGACGCTGCTTTCTGGGCCGGCACTCTCGACTGCTTCCTCCCCACTGATTGGCTGCGGATGGCCTCCATGGTCGAATTAGGAAATGGGCGGGGTGGCCCAAACGTCGAGAGCTGTTGTGCTTCTGAGACCAAGGTCTATGGGCTGGCTTGAATGCGGAGAAGGCTTGAACTGTCTGCTCACATTTTACGCACAATACCGCGGTCTTACATATTGCTAACTATTGCCAGTGATGTTTACTGCGAGGCGGAAGTACGTCATGGCACGAGGATTCATTGATTCCTCGACAGCCAGCCAGGATGCTCCGTTGAAGTGTGGCTACCTCTTACTGTGGATCTCTGATGCCGTGCCACGGGTTGGGCAGCAAAGGACAGAATGACGATGGCCCTGCAGGACATGGGATTACAGGCACCAATTGGACTTCACCACGTCTTGAACTGGAGAGACCGGGACCCCCCCATCGTGGCAATGAGCTCACAAACTCGGACGCCTCTTTTTTTGTTTTGCGATTTGTTCGAAAAGAGAGCCACGGACATGCCCGGCCTCGGAGCATACAGCGCGATCCCTAGCTGCTATGTTCCACACCACCTCATCCACCGAGGGCCACCGTATTATAGGGGACCGTTGTTCGCCTGTGGATTCCGCCTGAAGGGCAGTATAGGCACAGACAGTATTCACAAAAGGAGTCCAAGGAGGTAGGGGTAAAGATGGTGTTTGACAACGCAACGGTGGCTGGGCGGCTTGAGTTTTGCTGGCCATGCCGCCCCATGGCTTTGATCCCTGCTGTTCTTGCACGAATACGTGTAATACTGTGTACAAAAGCACAGGCTCAAAGAGCGCTGCGTTGCTATGCGTCGCACAAAACGAGAAGTTGAGAAGACATCGGCGATGTCATGTGAGCATGTGCATCCCATCGACATCAATTGACCAATTATCCGCACAAGCGTGGTAAATTGTGTCTAGAACCACGGGAAGAGCCAAGACGTGGCCGGCGAGTTGGAAAGCATGGACTTGGAATCAGATATCAACGGCCTCAATTAGGCCCGTCTGGCAACCAAGTTTTCCCTCGCTTTATCTTCTCAACCCAACCTCTCGCAAATTAGGCCTGTACGTACTTGTTTGGTGGACCTGTGGTTGTTTTGCTCGGGCTGTAAGTGCAGCTTCAGCCTCATCTTTTCCGGGTTTTGGGTTCGAATCTGCCTCAACGGCTAAGGTCATCATCAGCCTGACGAAGATGCCCCATGGCATTAGGCACTACAATTTCGGTGTAGAGATTGAGGCTGTGACCAGGCCATATGGAAATTGTGACAGCTTCACCAACGTGGACTGGTATCGACAACTGGCGCAAAAACTACGCAACAGGGGCATACAAGCGGTCCACGACGATTGCTCCAAGTATAGCAAACACCCTGAGTATTATGGAGGGAAATGGTTCGTCACACGCGATGGGTCACTGAAGCGGCCACGGCCATATGGTTGGTAATTCCGACTTTCACCCATCTTGCTGCAAGATGGGATATTCATGTACATGTGCTTCATGTATCTTATCATGCACGCACATGAGAAATATGCGCTGACGCAGATGCAAACCGGAAAAGTGTGCATGGAGGTTGTATCCCCAAAGCTTGATACCATGCGGGGGGTGAGCCCTATCATATCCGACTTTTGGGAGGCCATGCGCGTACACTTTAAGCCTCAGGAAGACGTCTCATGTGGTGGGCATGTTCATGTCACGCCCGTCAACCTCAAAAACAAGTTCTCGCTCAGGACCCTCAAGAAGATTGCATTCGCAACTGTCGTTTATGAGGACTACGTTGCAGAAATCTTGCCCGCCACCCGCCGCGACAATCACTACTGCCGTCTCAACAGCCAGAGCCTCGATTCCGGGCTGAACAAGACGCTGGGATGGGGGAAGAGCGTCGGTACGCTACGCAAGGTGGCTGCTGAGATTCGATCTCAGAGCACAAAAGCGGATTTATGCCACTACATGCAAGGCAACCGATATGTTCTATGGAACTTCCAGAACATCTATCCGCACCGCAGGAGGCGGCGGTGTACCGGGACGATAGAATTTCGAGGCGGCAACCAATTTCTCAACACCAAGGGGACATTGGCGTGGGTAGCCTTTGTGCTGGGGTTCATCACCTTGGCGAAAGAAGAGGTAAGCTTTGGCCCCCTTTTTGGCTATTTCTTATTATTTTGCACCGACCGGCGAATGCAGGTAATGATGGAAATATCACGGTGGTGAAAGGGGAGAGGGGGAAAAAAGAAAACCCACACAATCTGGAAGAGTCATCTCGCTTATTGATACCCTTCGACACAGGATCTTCTCAACAATTTCTGTTCCTACGTCCCGCCTACGGATCCCAGCTGGCCGCGGCGCGTCAAGGACTGGTGGAAGCGCATCCGAGAAGCGGCTAAGCAGTCGCGGATGAGCAGGCATTTGCCTGCCACATATGCAGAAATGCAGACAAAATGATATGATGTTTTGTAGATGATTTTTTTGGTAGTTCCGACTGCTTTGCTACATTTCGACGACAGCTTCGCTTCAAATGGATGGTTGGTACTCGCTGTGGATAGCTTGCACGGTAGCTTGACGAGGACTGGTTATGCGATCATGATACGAGATATACTACCCGGTACCTCAGAGGCTACCAAGGGGAACAACAGCAATACAACATTCAAATACGTGATGATGATGGGAGGTGAGATATAGATAATTTTATATAATAGTTCAACGGGAGCAAATAAATGCAAGATACGAAGTAATGAGTGAGAATATTGGTAAAATATGGTTCAAATAAAGCGTACCAGGCCGTAGTGCCATCTAAATGACGATCTTGCTAAACAAGTAAACTCGCTCCCAAATCCACATCACAAGCATGTCCGATTTACAAACAATAAACGTAAATTAACATTAATCATGACTTTTTCAACCTTCAAGTCTCATTCATGAGTCTCGTTTTTCTGGTCGATACGCAGACTCAGGCGCAGCCCACGAAAACACGGGCGCTCTCCCGTTTGTTTCTCTTTCCAGTTCCGCATATGGCGGTGGTAAAGCCGAAGCGCCCTCGTCAATAGATGTAGGTAATTCGGCAGGCTGTGGAGATGTAGATGGAGGGCCGCTTTACATATATATTAGTTACAGCTACAAAAAACACTCCTTGCAATGGTGGGAATAGAAACTTACTGACGTGATAGCGTACTGCTCCCATCCAACTCCCTCGCTCCAGGCACCATCGGAGGAGGATGAGAATGATACGGCCTTGTCTCCGGCGCCGAAAGCTCTCCTATAACCTCGTTTGTGGCATCAAGTTCAACTGGTGTCGTCTCTCTCTGGACATCGACCCTCAGGTTTTCTAGCGGCTCAGCCCGTTTCTTCCCATTGCAGCAATCGCAGCAACCAGAGCAAATAGACAAAATGGAGCGATCTTTCACACGTTCATGGTACATGAAGTAAAACACGAGCCCGATGACCAGAGGGACACCTACCACGCAGATACCTACGACTGCGCCCGTTGACAGAGGTTTGGAAGATGGTGGTGAGGAGGTATCTGAGTGTTCAAGAGCCGGAGCTGCTGAAGACGTAGATGTTGCCGTGACTGTCATAGATGATAACGAATCGGTAGTTGTTTCTCGCGGTATAGTATGTGTTATGAAAGTTGTAAGCCGTGGAGCGGACGAGGATTCCTCGTTTGCCGGTTCAGGCTTAGGTATATATCCCGGTAGAGGGACATGGGCAGCAGGATGAGGAGGAGACAGAGCATGATGAGACGACGGCGTGGGAGAAAGAGCTGGTATTTTCGAAAGTGATGTTGATGTCTCGACAGAATCTGTAAATCTTGGTTATTCCACTCGCTCAACGCTGCTCGATCTCCATCATGAATACAAACCAGTAGGCGTCATCGTTCCGTCGTATACCGTTATAATTGTCGTCATGTAGATAGGGTCAGGAGTCTCCGATAATATCACTGTCGCTGTGCCCAAGGTCTTTCCACTGAACACTGCCGCAACAAACAGCAACTTTCGAAGACACCGCATCATGGCACAGAGATGACTTTCTCTTCGCACAAAATCACCGCATGATGTAGTTCACAAACGTACTGCAAAGTATAACTGGTAGAAAGCATAAAAGCATAAGATGGGAGCGCAGAAGTCTTGTAGCTTTGTCTCTAGCATCAGATCTGAGAGACAAACAGCCATATCACTGCCGGATCTAGCCACATTTGATAGCCGTATCAAAGGAAACGGCACTTGGTGACACGGAATGCAAAGGCCAGTATACGGCCCTGCGTAAACTTGGCAAGAGGGCTGTGAGGAGAGAGAGAAAGAGCCGCATTTGGACGCGACAGGGGTGAGTGGACTCTGTAAATAGAATGGCACGAATACTTTGCCGTCGAATTTAATGATTAACGAATCGTCTATGGAGGATCTATTCAGGGCGCTGGGACTTTCATCGACCAACTCTTTGATCTTTGGTCCCTCTCTTCTAATGGAGTCTGTTGCTTCCACCAATACCTAACCGCTGCTGCCTGTGTGTTGCCGGAGTTGAACGGGGCATAAAGTCCAACAAGCATATTCTATCTCTAGTGGCGAACTTCTTTTATGCACAACGCATCTCTCCCACCGGGCAGCTGCTTTAGACCAACTTCATCTGAAGTCGACGGGGTGTGTAGAGCTTATGAGGGGGTCGGCTTGTTTCATCTCCAACTATGATGACACACGTCTATAACCATCTTCTACTGCGTCTTCGCTTTAGTCTTGGGAGTGCTTGCCAAGAATTCCGTCTCTCTCAAAAGCTTCCAGAGGCACCACAGATAACAGACGGAGAAGCCAGCCGCACCTACACCGACGTTGGCGACAACCCACAAATCAGGTTTGCCAGGTGGCGGCACGACAAAGGCCTCGACAACGTGCCACGCCGCCATGGTTACATAGAAAGTGCTTTGTAGCAGAGCCGTGCCCCATTGGACGAGCTTGGACTGTCCTTCTTGGAAGGGCGCGTTCCAGGAGGCTGGTGGCAGGCCCAGGAGATAGGCCCAAAGCAGGGTAAGGGCTGCATACGGCACTCGGAGATCGACCCGATGCAACAAAGGAAACATTGTCCAAGCGCCCAGGAGGTTGGCAAAGCCCACCCAGGCACGGACCTCGCCGCTCATACCTTGTTTCCCGGCCAAGAGCAGCGTCATAGGCATCAACGGGAGAAGAACGCTCTTCTCGTGGACCTGCCAGCTGAAGAGGAAAAAGCCCCAGGCAGTGGCCGCAAAGGCAACCGGAAGCGCTGACTTGCGTGGGCGTAAGAATAAGATGAGGTTAGGAGGGATGATGGACAGAAGAGTTGCCCCCAGAGCAGCCTTCTGGAGAAGCTCGACGGGGTAATTGCGCAACTTGATGACAGTGTTGAGAGCACACCAGAAGTTTGCGACCTTGTCCTCAAAGAGGCCGCGAGAAAAGGGGAATACTCGGTGGACCATTTGGACAAGCTGCTCAACAATGGGATAGTAAAAGTTCTGAGGGTCAATGTAATTGGTGATGAAGGAGAAAATGGGGAGTGGTGCCGTAGCTCCATTGAGCTCGGGCCTTGCGTCAATCCCGCGGTGTTTGTCGTAGAGCACACCAAGTGCCAGGGGTAGAACAAGAACGCCGAAAGAGATGGCGGTAACCAATGCAATGCCAAACAGCCGGCCGGGGTTGATGCCCGTGGTGATGCATCTCCCGAGCAGGTAGGAGAAGACGCTAAAGGCATAGTAGAGGGCCATTTGTTTGAAGCCTAAGGCGGCCACAAAGAAGACGGCTGCCCACTTGTATCGCTCGGCGAGCATGCTCGACATGCTGGCTACGACAAATCCGAGCATGACAGTGTTGTACTGGAAATGCACATGGTCGATGAGAATCAGCGATGGTTGCATAAGAATGGCCACGAGGGCCAGGTTGCTCGTCCAGGTATTCACGCCATTGAGCCTGCTGAACCGTCGCACGAAGACTGTAGCGGCAGGGACGAAAATCAGATATTCAGAGGCAATGACAGTTGCTCTCATGAAAATCTTGAGCATTGGGTCGTGGGAGCCGCGCGACGACATGAGAGCGAACCACTCCGGGTTGATGAGGGAGCCAATCTTGCCCAGAACCCAGCTATGATATGCCGTGAGCGGCGGATAGTCCAGCCCCCACCACTCCAGGTCGTGAAAGTACCACTGAGAGATTGGAAGGCTTGCGGTGATTTCCATCCAGTGGCGCTGAGCTTCGTAGTCGCCAAACAAGGGCGGTCGTTGGAATCCTGTAATCGCGCCGCAACATTGTCCTTTGTCAGTGCCAGATCACCAAAACACCAAAACACCAAAAGCAATCAGTCCAATGGCTCTCACCAGAGTACCCCCAAAGCCCAGCCGCCCATCGAAACAGCCCGACAACCATCAGGACCAGCGGCAGCACCTCCCACTGCGACAGCGACGTGCGCGCCGGCCACATGAAAGCGGCCAAGGGAAAGGCCGGAGTGCGCACGAGGGCTTCGAACTTGCGCGGCTTGTCGGCGTCATTTTCGGGCTTGTTGGCTTTGCGCCGAGGCTTGTGCGGCGAAGGACTTGGAGCGGGCATTTTTTGGTCACCGCATGAGGAGGAGGATTTTGGCGGGCGATGCGAGTTGCAAAAGATGCAGTTGAAGGTCGAGTGAAGTGACACTTGGAGCTTTTGGCAGCATCTCCAGATTGGGGAATTTCAGTGGAGCTCCAATATCATATCATATCAACCACAGTGTGAATACTTGTTGAAATATGCACTGTATGGTGATGCTTTGGTGTAAATGCCAAGGCGCTGGGGCAATCAATGTCTCTTTTCTGCAACCTTCTCCAATTCCAGCTCGCAAAAGACATTGAACACGAATACCAGTGTCCGCAACAGAACAGTCTCGTCTCTGATAATGCCCTTTCCATTCGTCCTACCGACCACCTCGGCCTTTTCCTTCTCCTCGTCCTTTAGCTGTGACTCTCACCCATCGTTGCCCCTCAGCGCGAGCACTTATCGCGGGGTTGTCAGAGACGCGCTCAAGAAGCACAAGAGACTCCCCCCCTCGTCTCAAACTGCAAATCTGAGCACCGTCATCTCCAGTTTAGAGCATTATCTCCCATATCTCATCGCCATTGACGCCGGCTTAAGTAATCAGCCTGTTAGCAATGAGACGGTCAACACAGTGTTGGAGTCGACTCCCTCCATCTCATGGAGACCAACCCTTTCTGGCGACCTTGTGCCTGGGCGTGAACGTCCCCGGGTGAACATTAACTCATTGGAATATGAGATTTATTTTACGCTGTCCACGTTGGGCTTCTCTCATGTCCTCATGGCAAGGGCCGCTCTGCAGCCTCTCTATTCCACAACTCAGGATTTCCAGGGGACACAAGAGCGGACAACCATCATGACAACAGCCACGAAATACCTGCTAGAGGCCTCTTCCATATACGACTATGCTGCCACAAGAAGTGAGCAGGTAATTGGCAACCCGCCTTGCGTCGATGTTTCACCTGCCACGCTCCGTGCTCTCGCTTCTCTCTGCCACGCCGAGGCAACACTGTTAGCTGTGCTAAAAGACGACCCTTACCCAGCAGCTGTGGCACAGGACAGGAATAAAAACGACAGAGAGTGGATGTTCAAGGCCCCCGACATCCCAAAAGTTCGAGCCCATCTCTACGCTCGTCTATGTCTCGCCGCATCTGAGCATGCTGCCAAAGCTTCGGCATTATGCCAATCCGCCAGGGCAGGACCAGGTGGCGTTAGCTCTGGATTCTTGCGATACCTGGAAGATTTACGGCGGACTAGCAGAGCAAAAGCCTGTCGATTCTTTGGAATCGATGCCGAGCTGGGTGGCGAGACGGCAGAAGGGATTGCTTGGGCACGTGCTGGTTTACACGAACTCGGCATCGAGGTCAAGGACGCAAAGAAGGGGCTGAGCTTGAGTCGTACGATGAAAGGATTTCATGAGAAGAGAGAAGATCGTCGAGTTGACAAAGAAACTACTTGGGGAGCCGATGCTGGCAAATTGGAAGAGACAAGGATCCTTGAGTTGCTAGACGCAAAATGGAGCAAGATTAATGATACGGTAAGCATTGTGACGCCTCTGTATTTTCACACAGCTAACTCGTGATGTAGATGAACACACGGCCAATTCCGCCCATTAACGCTTTAATAAACAAGATGCCCTCGGGCCGTGAGATTCACACCATCAAACCATATCAGGTCCCTACTCTAGATCGAGATGTGCTGGAGGCCATGCGAGCCCCCCCTGAACAGGGCGAAAATGTTGGAGGAGAATTTAGTTCTGATGACGAGACTTTGGTCGAAGGTTCCACGACAAGGAGCTCATATTATTAAAAGAGATATTGGGTACATGTATTTATGGGCATTAGCATTTGGGTTTCATGGAGCATTGTATATCACAAAAAATAGGCCCCGGTAATTGGTAATAGGTGTTCAACTGCGTATATTTGTTCTGTTTCTTTTTTACTATAGGTGTCTAAGAGTGAGCGTGTCCAAGCCAGTTCCAAACCGCACCTCCTCCCTCTTATGCCAATGAGAAGCTGTAGAAAAACCTGCCTGCTCAACAATTGTATAACTCCATCAGTTCCACCACCATGAATCTTCGTTTTCGTCGGGAATCCAGGGAAGTGGGTTTTCTGGCGACGAGCCTATTTCCATTGACACATCTGCCAAATCTGTCGCTTCTGACCCTTCTGCCCCCTCTGCCGCTGGAATTGGATCCTCTGATATTGGTGACTCTGAGTCTGGAGTTTCCGAGTCCTCTGGATCTTCCGAGTCTTCTGGGTCTTCCGAATCTTCTGGGTCTTCCGAGTCTTCTGGAGTTTCAGAGGTTGGAGTTCCCGAGGCTGGAGTCTGCGAGGCTGGAGTGACTGAACTTGGGTTCTCACCGGTTGCCGTCGCTGGGACTGGGCTCACCACGACGACTGGAGTCGGTGAGGCTGGAGTGCCTGATGAGGCTGGAGTGACTGAGGTAGAATTCTCCGAGCCTGGAGTGACTGCGAACGGGTTCTCGCTAGTTGGTGTCGCTGGTACTGGGCTCACAACGACCGGACTCTGTGAAGTTGAATTCGCCACGTCACAAGGAAGAGGCGTAGGAACTGGGTCGACACAAGGATCGTAGCAACTATCAGTCTCTCATGTTAGCACAACAAAAGAAGTAATAACGATGAAGAAGAAAAAGGAACATTACCCTCCATATGGTACACCGCAATCGCTAATCGCGCTTATGCAGATGATGCCACAGAATGCGGGTGTTGGCTTGATCTTGATTGGCTTGGCCATCGCAAGACCAGCAAGAGCCACGGCAAACACCATTCGTCTTACAGCCATGGTGAAAGAAATATCTTAGGAAACCAACAAAACTAATAAGGAATAATATGTCAAAGAGGTGAAAAAAAAAAGACCTAAAATTCTTGCTCAAGAACAATCTGCAAGTTATCCCCTCTTCATACAACAAACCGTGTAAAGTCGTTCAGCATCCATAGGCGGGATAAAGACAGCTTTTGTGCGAAAAGAAAATTCTGTGGCGAAACGGAACGGACCGACTTTGCGAAGGGAGAGGGTGGTTGGGATGGTGGCAAGTGACTGAGAGGTATGCTGGTGTTGTCAGACTGGACAGACCAGACTGACCGAGGAATGTGTGTAGACTCATGGCATTTCACCACCAGCCCCTCACCGAAAGACATGATGCTAAACATAGGAAAATGTTGCGAAAGTACAATGAAATGAAATGGTCATGTGAAAAAAGATATTTTTACTCATCTCCCTAGTCGAACATCGATGAATAGTACTAGGTAGTTTCATCGGTGATTAATACATACACAGTGGCAATAACTCCTCAATATATCCGCCCAATTTTAGTTTCCCTCCCATTTCTCTCGCCCCCAAAGACATTCCAACTCTGCTCCTTAGGAGCCAAGAGACATCTGCTTCTTGATCTCGGCAATGGCCTTGCCGGGGTTCAAACCCTTGGGGCAGGCGCGTGTGCAGTTGAGGATGGTGTGACAACGGTACAGGCTCATGGAGTTCTCGAGCTTGGACTTGCGGGCCTCGGTGCGCTCGTCTCGGGAGTCAATCAGCCATCGGTAGGACTGCAGCAGGATGGCGGGGCCGAGGTATTCTTCGGAATTCCACCAGTAAGAGGGGCACGAGGTTGAGCAGCAGGCGCACAGAATGCACTCGTAGAGACCGTCCAGCTTCTTTCGGTCCGCCTTGCTCTGGCGGTACTCCTTGCCCTATATTTCTCCCAGTTAGCAAATCTTGATCGAGTTGTATGCAATTTCATGTCATGTCATGTCATGTCAGGTCAGATCGGGATGGTGGCGTACATCTTCAGCAGGGGTGTCGCGCTGCAGGTAGGGCTGGATCGACTTGTATTGCTTGTAAAAGTGCGTCAAGTCAGGTACCAGGTCCTTGACGACGTAGGTGTGCGGCAGGGGGTAGATCTTGACATCGGACGAGGACTCGACGGGGATTCGGCACAAGCAGGCCAGGGTGTTCTGGCCGTTGATGTTCATGGCACAGCTGCCGCAGATGCCCTCTCGGCAACTCCTTCGGAAGGTCAGGGACGGGTCCTGCTCGTTCTTGATCTTGATCAGGGCGTCCAGGATCATGGGGCCCGTCTTGTTGAGGTCAATGGAGTAGGTCTGAAGCTTGGGCTTCTCGGTCGGGGTATCGGGATTCCATCGGTAGATCTGGAACGACTTGATCTTGGGCTGCTGCTCGGTGGTCTCGCTGACCGACGCCATGGACCGCGAGAAGACGGCACTGGGACGGAAAGCTGCCCTGGTAGAGGAGCTGAGGACTCGCGTCGAGGAGCGAAGAGCGGCCATGGTTGCTGTTGTTGTTGCTGTTGTCTCGTGTTCCGAGTTTCGATGCTTTTTCGTCGGTTCGGGATAGCTTTTTTCGGATCCGGCTCAGCCCCGCGTCTTGAAGCTGGTCTGCAGTGGTTCACAGGCAAGGGATCGGATTTGAAGCAGATGATTGATTCGAGCCAAGGCAATCGTACCCTTTGGTTCCTCCTGGCAGCCGCTCAATTGCTAAAGACTCTCGGTGGCGGCGTTTGGTCTCGTCGTCATGGAAGAAGCTGGGAAGATGGAAGTGGCTCTTCCTCGGCTATGAGACCTCGAGAAGAGGCCACGAGCCGGCCAATCACAGCCGTTTCATTGACAATTCGGCTAAGCAGGAGAAAGTCGGGATTGCCAGGCGGCAGCTCGTGACAGCCGGCTAAAGCCCGGGCCAAGGAGCTGCAGACCCTTGCACGTGCCGGGGACATTAGCTAATCATTACGTGCCTTAGCGCGCAAACAGGTCCGAGGCCGTGGGGGAAAGATTTTGGGGATTTTGGTGGGGTTTAATTGGTATGGATGGAATAATAATCCCGGTTGAATCTCTCTTTGTTTGTCCTGTCATCTCCAAAGTTCGCCTCAATTTCTCCAATTAATTTTTTCCAATTTTCTCCTTCGGCGCCGGCGGATTCCTCTTGCCGCGGCCGCTTGCCCTTGACGAAGCCGCATTTCTGGCTGTAGAATGGCGAAGAAGCTGCTTGTCTAAAGTATTGCACTGATCGGCGATTGCGCGCCCCGCAAGGACTGAATCGCCCTTCAATGCTTTTTCCCTTTGCGACAATTCATCGCAGCAAAGATATTCTAGACGGCCATGTTTCTCTCTGGCAGATTGCCTGCCTCGCCATCACTGCGAACGCTACTTAACGGTTGGTGGCTCTGAACGACGCGATGTTGCGTTTCCAGCGGCTCCTTGCCCTGCTAACCGTCCGAATAGCCTCCAGTTGCACATCCAGGACTCGCCAGGCGTCGCAGTTGTTAACATACAGACACATGTCGCAGCCTCTGCGCTCTTATTCCGACTTACCCTCTTCTTCCTCTCCGAAATTCTCCTACCACATTGCCGCGTCTTTCATCGCAAAGGACCGTCCTTACGACCCTTCCACGCACGTGTTCCACTTCAATCCATACAATCGAATCCAACCACCTCGACATCGCCGAAAGTCGTCGCGACCCGAATCCGGCCACGATGCATTCTTCGTGAGCAGAGTTAACGAGTCTGGCTCTGTGGCCTTTGGTGTTGCGGATGGAGTAGGCGGCTGGGTAGACTCCGGCGTCGATCCCGCGGACTTTTCCCATGGATTCTGCGACTATATGGCGGCTGCAGCATATGAATACCCCTCGACAAGTGACAAACCTCTCACAGCGAGGAAGCTCATGCAGATGGGATACGACGCGGTTTGCAAGGACGCAAATGTGCCTGCAGGCGGCAGCACGGCTTGTGTCGCCATTGCTAGACCTGGAGGTGTCTTGGACGTGGCCAACTTGGGCGATTCTGGATTCTTGCAATTGCGGCTGAACGCAGTGCATGCCTATTCCGAACCGCAAACCCATGCCTTCAACACCCCGTTCCAGCTTTCAGTGGTGCCTCCGAGTGTTGCCGCGAGAATGGCTGCTTTTGGGGGAGCACAATTGAGTGATTTGCCACGAGATGCCGACGTAACGCATCATCAGCTGCGCCACGGCGACGTCCTTGTCTTTGCTACTGATGGCGTGCTGGACAATCTCTTCAACCAGGATATCCTTCGGATCGCCAGCCGGGTCATGGCCAAAACAGGCGCGTGGAACATTGCTGCAAACGAGGCAGTTACCGTTGCCAATTCTCTAGATGATCTCACAGCCTCTCCCCACGAAAGCAACTCCCAGGACGTTATTGTGAAGAAAGCCGTAACACTGCAGAGCTTGTTAGCAACAGAAATCGTGACTGCTGCCAAACTAGCGAGCATAAACACAAAGAGGGACGGTCCCTTTGCCAAGGAGGTAAAGAAGTATTATCCCCAGGAAGGATGGCACGGAGGAAAAGTCGACGACATTTGCGTTGTCACTGCCGTCGTGTCGGAAGATGCGGCTGATATCAAGAGCAAGCTCTAGATTTACGAGGAGGACACGAATCCGCGCAATAGATTTTAGACAGCGGCTAAGCATACGGGCACTTTGGTTTAGAGAGTTTTTTTCTGGCTAGAATACGGTGAAGACGGAGGGTTATGTTTTTTTTCTTTTTGTGTGTATCAGTAATTTTGTAGCATGGGCTATCCATTCTTGTACATTACCAGGTAGTTTATTTGGGAATAAATAAAATAAGACAAAGCAAACAACAAATGGTTCGTTTATATCGCGAACAGGTATTCAATTGAGTTGAAATGTCTTGTGCTTGTGATGTGCATTTCGCCTACACAAATGGATTTCCAAGGCGCTGTGATTGGATGTAAAGTAAGCTTCATGATGTCATGGACAGTGACGTTGATGGACATCAAGGTTCCAATTTATACCCATTTCAACCAATTCACCTCATACAATACCATATGAGAGGCTTTAACAAGATATTAAAATGAAGGAGATATATCTGGTAAGTTTGTTCATACAAGTTCATAATTTTACACCATATGCGATGTATTCTGGACACTTACAAACATGCTGTAAACAAGGCCGGCGCCGCTGCGGCCTTCACAGTCGACGTGCTCATATATCCCCTCGACACATTGAAAACGCGTTATCAAAGCCAGGATTTCATAAAATCTCCCGTTTCAAAGCCTCTCGCCCTGAGGGGTCTCTACCAAGGCATCGGCAGTGTGATACTCGCAACTCTACCAGCAGGTGCGTAGCAACAGCCCTTCCGCCCCATCTTGAAAAAAGAGCACCCCATACGTATTTCAAGTGAGTTAACTAACTTTTTTTTCCTCAGCCGGTGTATTCTTTTCAACGTATGAAACTGCAAAGGGCGTTTTCGGGCGACATCTCCCCGTGCCCGAGCCGGTAATCCACTCACTCGCCTCAGCAGTCGCCGAGATGGCCTCGTGCCTCGTCCTGACGCCAGGTGAAGTCATCAAGCAAAACGCTCAAATGCTGCAAGCCAAAGAAGCAAGTACATCAACGTCGTTGATGGCATTCCGCCGCCTGCTCACGACTGGTTCCGCGAGCGGACTATTCACAGGATATTCGGCCCTCGTTGCACGTAACCTTCCATTCACAGCGCTTCAGTTTCCCCTATTTGAGAATCTACGGAAACGTCTGTGGAATCAAAGATTAAGTTCAAGAAAGGACAAGACAAGAAGTGTAGGGGAAACGGGGTTGATTGCCGGAACCAGTGCGGGAATGGCTGGGGGTCTGGCTGCGTTTGTCACCACGCCGAGCGACGTGATTAAAACACGGATGATGGTGAGAGCTGACAGCGAGCACGATCAGACTAAATCGGAGCAGCGGCATAGAAGAATACCTTTTACGAAGACTGTGAAAGACGTTTGGCGTGAGAGGGGGATCCGGGGCTTTTTCCGTGGAGGAGCATTTCGCTCTGCTTGGACGGCGGTGGGCAGTGGTTTGTATTTGGGCATGTATGATGCTGCAAAGCTGTGGCTCGAGAGGAGAGGATAGCTAGGATAGCTAGGATAGCTATCACCAATGGTTAACGAAGGGAAATACTACATGTAGTCAGAAGCCCCCAGACTGCGTGAGGTTTAAGTGTTAGAACAGAATACAAAGGCAAGCTTCAATTTTATATTATACTTTAGCATCTGCTACTATCGCCATATTATTCTAGCATCTGTTCCTGTAGCTATTTTCTTTTACAACATGCATTCTAATATTATCACTCCCTCTATATGTAGCTTCCAATCTGAGACGCGGGATGCGGCCTAGTATTTCCCTTACGAAATGTTAATGACGGAACGCAAGTACCTGGATGAGCGTCTATACACTCGGGGTTATGGTTATTACATCCCACATCGGCATTTCTAAGAACAGAAACTTTGCTTTGAGTAGTTCGAAAGAAGACACGTGTATCAAATTACAAAGTACGTGGGTGTGCCTAATGAATGAAAGAAATCATAATCCTGAAAGAAACACGCCAGAGCAGGGCTGTTATCGGCCCCTTGCATCGAAGTTGAACGCGAATAGAATGCATTACTCCTAGAAATCCCGTCTAAGAGGAGAATTATCTAGCTCTGTCATAGTAAGCTTATAAAAAGACAAATCATCAAAACTTCGCGTTTCCCTCTCCCGAGCACAGCCTGCTTTCATTATGAATCAAGAATCGTGAGGCAATTTGGGTATCCTTCTTCATCCTTTTCCTTTTCATTTTCATTTTCTTCTTTTTGAACAGTCGAGGATTTGCAACTTTCGTCTCCTAGCCATAGTATCTTTTGGAAACTCCGTGCCATTATCAGATCCTTTCATTCATATGGGGTCGTAATGTATTTCCTCCACCCAATACCAATGTTCGTCAAGGGTACAGTCTCGAAATGTATGCCGAGAGGAGTGAGGATCTCTTCGTACGACTCCTCCATGAACTGACGGTCCAACTCCATCACCACCTTCTTGAGCCTTGGAAACTGTCCCTCTTGAATCGCCAGTGCCAGCACCCGTATCCCATTCCATTCTTCATGCCAGCCACGAAAAATGATGCAAGTGAGCGATTTTGGCAGTATACTAACTAAGTGTTGCACATTCTCGGGGAATATGGGGATAGTTGCGTCGTCGTCCTTTGAGCCAAAGCTGGCTGTTAACACCGACAAACTCTCCAGGATATCGAATTCGCGAAAACTGCTCAAGTATTCTTCTTCCTCCAATGGTATCTCCCTGAAATGGAAAGTTCGGCCAAAATGCAATCTCAAATGCTTCAGTGTCTTCCTTCGTGAGTGCAGAATACGTTGCGCCTGTCCCCACATGAACGGCTCGAAATCAACTTCATCCCTTCGACCGATTCTGCCGCTGAAGTCATATTTAAAATATTCCAATTTCGGGCATGAGCCGATAAGTTTCTGCAGGCTCCCTTCTCCCAAGGCGCTACGCTTCAATTTCAAGGAGCGGAGTCTCGTAAGCGGCAATTGCTGCGTGATTGTTCCGCATTCTTCCATTTCCAATCTCTCTAGACATGGCATCGTTGCTAGGAAGTCGCCCATCTGACCGAGGTCAACCCCACACTAAGGAGTCAAAGATAGATGGCTGACGGACTCCATTGAAACCGATACTTGTAGCGAAACTTTCAATGGATAGCCGTAATGATATGGCACCATGATGATCAGTGCTTCTGGGTTTGGGAGTAGTACCAGCGCCATTTCAAGGAGCCGATAATGAGAGTCGATTTTTTCATCCAGCATCATTCTCATCAAGTTGGTACTATCATCCTCCATATCTGAGTCTACCAATCTCGACACTTGGTGTTCCAGATCAGAGGCATTGGCACCATCATTGCAGAAGCGGCGTACCTGGGCAGCCAACTCTGGCCGTGCTATGATAGTGCGCAAAAACAATAGCATATCTTTAGGGCCAGCATCATGGTGTAGAATCGGCTGCGCGATATCACGCAAGCGCCGACAAGTCTTGCTGAGAGATGATAGAGCCAGTCCGAAACTTTCTTCCCGGCGTCGCTTGGGCTGATCTCTTGGAATATTGCAGCAATGCCGACATAGCTTTGCGCATATCGCAAGGAGGATTTCATCGGGCAAAGTCGTGATGCTGATTGGATCCATGGCGGACATTTGGCTGCCAGGGAGCAGCAGACCCTGATTCGAAATATGGAGGCTGAAATATAAGGTCGAAAGTCTGAGGTTGTGCAAAATGGCTGATGTTTTCTGTGAGTTTGGAGCAGAGAGGGTTGCAAACGGGAAAATGCCCATGCGTGCCTCTGATACCTTTCCTCTCGCCTGAGAGAGATCAGGTACCTAGTATCAGGTACCTCTCACCTGCGAGTATCAGGTACCAGCTGGCACGCATTCTCTCTTTGTTCAGAGTCACATTCTCTCTTTGTTTCTGCAGGTTGTCTAGGCTACAAGTCCTTCTGATACCAATTATTTAACTGAGCATGTATAATGCTGGAACGCTGGGGCTCGAGAGGAGAGAGTCTAGGTACGTCGCTAATATAGCTGCCACCAAATGATTTACGAGGTGTAAATGCTAAAGAGAAAGCGCTTGGATGAGTGTGGGAAATCCTGTCCAACCTTGCAACAGAATACGAAAGGTTAGAAATAGAAGCAATAGGTTTCACATATTCATAATTATTCATTCATTTGAGAGTCTTCTCATGCTCTATTAAAGCAAGCTCCATATTCTTTCAAGAAAATAGTAGCCTCCAAATCTCAGCTTTAAATACAGTCTCTTGGGACCAATGTCAACTAAAATCGGCGAATGTGATAACCACCCCTCACTCATCTTCATCTTCATCTTCCTCTTCATCTTCATCTTCATATTCTTCATCATCTTCTTCATCTTCTTCTTCATCATCTTCTTCTTCTTCTTCGCTTTCTTCTTCTTCGCTTTCTTCTTCATCATCCTGTCCATCTTCATCTTCATCGTCTTTCCCAACAAAATCTGGGTAGAAACCATCCGGAAAAGCATCATATACAGTATCGTCTAAAAACCCACATGACACACAAACTACGTTAAGTAGTTCACAGGCCCAGTCGAACTCTTCCTTCTCATGTTCCAGTAGCACAAACTCGAGCTTCGGAAAATGCCCCTTTACAATTGCCAGTGCTAAGATGTCTATCCCTTGCCAATCTTTGTGCGAACCGCAGAAGCCGAGTCTGGTGAGTGATGAAGGCAGCTTATTCATTAAGTCTTCCATATTTTCTGGGAATATAGGGACATCTTCGTCCTCATCATCCGTCCCAAAGCTAGTCGTACGCACCCACAGCGTCTCCAATTTGTCAAAGTCGTGGAAACTACCCAAGTGGAAATCTTCCAGACTCCCAGATTCCTGCTTGTATGAGGCGAAATTTTTTCCAAATTCGAAATTCAAATGCTTCAGCGTTTTCCTCCGTGAGTGTAATATGCGCTGCGCCTGCCCCCACGAAACTGTTTCCCGGTTGAAGTATCTAGTAGTGTGATCACGAGGCCTTACATAGTACTCGAAATGTTCCAGCACTGGACAAGCGTCGACAATCATTTGCAAGCATCCCGCGGTGATGATGCTGTTTTTGAAAATAAGGGTGCGGAGCCCAGCAAGTGGGAGATTGCTCTCAGCGCCCTCACAGTCATATGCTATCAAGCGCTCAACGCATGGCATTATGGTTAGAAGGCCGCGCAGAAGACCAAGGTCAAAAAGATGCCCAGGAATTAACGCCAGTTCGCGAATGGAGTCCATCGTAATCCATTTGTTTCGTGAATCTGACAAGGTGGTGGTTCTCTCCCAGAGTGGCACCATGATAGACAACCTCTTTGTGTTTGGGAGGTTGGCGAGTGTCATTTTAAGGAGCCGTTGGTCCCACTCGAGTCTGTCTTCCTTTATTTCTCGATTCCAAATCTGAACCCATTCATCGCTTCTCCTGATGTCAAGACGTCGTGCTTCTGCTTTCATAATATCGAGCTCCTCGTCCAAAGCGTCACGCTGATAGGCCTCGCTGTAAAAAAAGGAGCGTACTTGGGCAGCCAGGTCTGGTCGCGCAATGATGGTACGCAGAAAGAAGAGATTATCGCCGGGCCAAATACGATGATATAAGATTGGTTCTGCGACATCACGCAATCGCCGACATGTCTGCACGAGAGACCATAGTATTGTGTTGAAAGACTTGTCATCTGAGGTCTGCGGAGTGCAAGAACAGTGGTAACACAGCAGTTCGCAGATCATCAGGAGGATTTCGTCTGGCAGCGTGATGAGGCTGGCCGGCGGCATGATGTAAAGATGGCTGCAAGACGAGCAGCAGCTTTTTGATTCGAAATATCTGGACTGAGAGAAGAATTTAAAAGAAAAAGAGGTTGCAAAATGGCCACTCGTTCGTTTGTGGGCGATGCCAATGGAGTTGCAGGAGGAAAAGCCGGTTGGCACCTGCCAAGTTTCTGGCACTCCCCCTTTCTACCCTCTGTTTATCGATACCTAACTTGCAGTCACTTTCTGTTCAGTGGCACAGTCACCTTCACTCTTTTATTCCAGTGGGAAATCCATGCTACAAGCACTGTTAGTGACAGCTATTTGATAACCGAAACGTTCAGGGCAGTCACATATTGAGGCCATGGCTGAAACCTGATGACGACTTGGGACCCAGAACGCATACTGTGTAGACAACTCGACCGCCAGAAGCGAACAAGCAATCGTAATTCTGCTTGCAATAGTGGCAAACATCAGTATATACTAAGTTGTATTCATTAATCTGCATATCCTATCCTTATGCAGCTTCAATAAGCCTTCAAAACAACCCCTTACTCATCCTCCTCCTCGCTATCACTCTCAGCCTCCTCCTCCCCAACCTCCTCCTCACTATCCTCCGCCCCCTCCGGCCTTTCCACCATCAAAAACGCCGCCAAGCACGTAACCCGATTATGCGTCACATACGTCCCCCTCAACTCTCCCGACGGCTTCTCAATCTTCGCATCCTTCTTCCCCGCCGCCTCCAGCAGCTCCTCCGCCTGCACCGTCCACACTCTAATCTTGCCATCACTACTCGCCCCAACCACGTAAAATGTCCCAGGGTTGCCCGTGCTCGGTATGGCGACAAAGTCCTTGATTCGGCCTGAAACTCCCTCTCCTCCTACGTAGCCGACGAACTTGGCCACGGGGAAAGCTGCTTCTGACGCATTCTTGTCGTCCTTGTCTGAAGGCTCGGGTTTTGAGAGGTCGTCTGCCTTTGTAGAGAAAAACGCAACACGGCCATCCTCCGTCGACACAGCCAGCAGCGCATCTCCAGTCTCCTCATCGATCGTAACGTAGGTGAAATGGTGAATCTTGACTCTGCTCGTCGGCATAACTCGGCACTTTGGCACACTGTCCATTCCAAAAACAATGATATCCCGGTCAAATCCCACTGCAAACTCGTCCGCTCCGTCTGCTGTTCCCCAAGTCACTTTTCGTGCCTCGCCACTAGCATGTTTGCTCTCTCCGACCTCTCTCAGCATCTCCTTGCTGAAGCTCAGCACGCCCGCCTTCTTTCCGGTGACAAGATTCCACAATCGCATACACCTCTCTCCCTTGCCAACACTAATCATCAACTTCATGCTCGGATGGATCGCAAAGTCGTTGACTCCAGACGGTGTGCCACCAAACGGCGCTGTATCACCAGTCGGTCGGCCATGTGCCGTTGGCTTCGGTGTCTTGATATTACTCAACATGGACCAATCCCGTGTACGCGTCACAGCAATTGTCGAATCGTCACTCGCCGAAAGAAGCTTCGACCTCGTAGGAAACCTCAGCGCCGTAATTGTCGAGTCGTGATGCAACAATGTTCCCAGCTCTCTGTTCTTGGGGTTCTCCAGGATCGGTCTCGGAGCCACGCTAGCCAATGCATCGCGATTCTTCTTGCTCGGTGGATGCGCCGACAAATTGTAAACGTGAACTCGCTCGTCCGTGGCGCCAGAGGCCAAAAGCACCTTTTGCGTCTGGCCCGGGACCGGGGGTGAGATGGGAGACACGGCAACGCATCGAATGGCGGATGCGTGCGCATTGAAGAGGAACGTATCGGCGAACTCGGCGTCTCCCTTGGCACCAATTGCGGCCGTCAGTCCATGGAGAACTCGGTCGTAGGATCCGGCGACGATCTGAATTGTTTCCTCCACAAACTTGTTGCTGCTTGTCGTTGGCTTCGTCTTTTTCTCTGTCTTTGCTTCAACAGCCTTTGCGCTGCTCTTGGTGGGTTTTGTCTTTTCGTCGACAGTTTTTGACTTCTTTACGGATGCAGACTCCGCAACAGGTTCGCTGGCAGCAGCGGCTTGTCTCTTTCTTTTCGCCATCTTGTGTTGTTGTGTTTAGATGTGTTTGTTGTACGACGTACGAAAGATCAGTCCAAGATCCAGATGCAGCCTCTCAATGGCAAAAAAAATATTATGGGTACCTTGCGTGATAAGATAAGACGCATGGCGGACGCTTTTAATGCATAATACTGGTTTAATGCATAACTTCCGACTCTCAGCAGAATCTAGTGAAACAGCATCAATTAGAAAGGAAAAAGGGAAAGAAAAAGAGGAGAGGAGAAAAGACAGAATGCGCTTTGCAAGCAAAGCATATACATCACAGACACATCACAGACAAAGAAAAGAAGAAAAAGGGGGAGATTAAATATTGTATTTCCACGACCGATGAAATGCTCCCATATATGCTTCAATATATTGTGTATCTGCTTCGTGATATTTCGAACCGATGCTTTTTGCCGAACAAGGGTGAAATGTTGGTTAATATAAAAAAAGTTATAAAAAATAAAACCAAATCAAAAAAATCTCTATCATCGCGTCCCGTCCCTCTCCCGTCCACCCTCTCGGCTCAACTCTATAGTGCTCAGACTCGGGAAACGCTTCGTAAAATCCTCAATGTAGTCCTCCCTGTCCCGCGAAGTCATCTCCAGCATCGGCTGCCCGGGCAGGTCGATTGCTATCAAACGCTCAAATGTGGGGTCGTCCCTCTCTTTGGTTGGCGAGGAGGCTTGTCGACCTCCTCCTGTTGGTATGTTGTTCAGGTGAACAGGCTTCTTTGGGGCTGTTGGCTTGGCTTGAGTCTTGGCCGATACGCTCGCAGAAGCTGATGCCGAACCTGTAGCCTGTTTACCATCGACCAAAGATCCGTCACTTCGTCGTGGATCAACAACGATGGGCTTTGCAGCCACCGCTGGTTTGCGCTTCACCTCAGGACGGGGCTTATCCTCTCCAGAAGCCGGCTCAGAATCCGTAAACCTTCCGTATCCATGGGCTGTCCGCGGCACGTTTGCCGGCTTCTGTTCCTCGCTCAGCAGGCTCTGGACCCTGTTTTGTATACTGGCAGCGCGTGCTGCTCCCATCGGCTTTGGGGCCGTGGGGGGTCGAGTCTTGGAGGGTGATCCGCTGCCTTCTGCAACCCTCTTTCGGTATTCTGCTTGCGCAGCCTCTACTCTAGCTTCCTCCTCTTCTAACTGGCGACGCTCCATATCACGACGCATCTCGGCTGTCATGTGGGCGTGTCCCTCTCCGTCTGTATCGCTCCGGTCGTCAGCTGCTTCAGAGCCCTGGATGGGCGTCAAGGCACGGCGTCCCTGCTCTTTGCCGGGCGATGAAGATCTCTCTGGCTCATTATCAGATGAGGCATTGTTTTCAAACTTCTTGAATGCACCACCAAATTTGCCTGCAAGCAAGTTCTTGGAAGTCGAGGCTGCCACCTCGGAACGTTGGCCTTGGCGGTCTTGATCATATTCTTGCACTTCGATGCTTCTTGAGCTACGAGAAGTCGGTTCCTTCGAGCTTGCTCCGCCAGTGTTGGCATGCGACAAGGGCAGATGCCAAGACGAGTGTCGGTTCGTGGAGGACTGTCGAGAAGAAGGCTTGGATGCGTTCTCCCTCTCGCGTAAATACTCCAGGGTGCTCGGCTCGAATGTAGAGCTAAGAGGCCGCGGCTTGTTGACAAGATCGCCAGCGGAAGATCGCATGTCTATCAAGTCTTCTGCGGAGCTGAGAATATCCAGTGACGTCCTGGACGAGGCAACAGTGCTCTGGCTCAACCGCGGTTGGACAGACGAAGATCGAGTGTTTCCTGACGCCCAATTTCCACCAGAGTGTCGCTTGGCGGTGTTTTGTCCCGTGAGAGCCGCCGCAGCACGGGCTACAGGCGCACGTGGGGTTTCCACATCGAAAGAACGTCTGCTTCTCTCCACGTCTACCGGTCGCTCCTTGTCGGGAGTTTTTCCGTCATTGTCCCCGTGGAAACATATGAAGAGGTTGCCGTCTTATTAGCAATGGCCTTGAGCTCAGGGTTGCTCGTAATGATAGACTGTGCTCGGCTAATTCCAGACTGCGCCGTGGATGATGGCACCAACTTTGGAAGAGGCTTGACGTCCAGGGTTGGCGGTGAGATGTCCGGCGGAGGGCGAGACGAGATTGGCGCAACAGAGTGTGGTCTTGGGACCGGGGTTGAAGGCGCGGGACTTCTCGAAGATGCAAATGCTGCGTCGGCCAATCGTTCAGCAACCTTTGTACTCAAATCTTTCTGGGGACGAGGCGAAATCGGGCCAGTGTTGTCAAAATTGAACGTCTGTTGGTCGAGAAGCAAGGAAAATTCGTCGAGACGAGGGAATCTGGATGAGAGCTCATCGGGATCTGCCCTGCGGACGGCGGCAGCAGCGGTAGCCTTGGAGTCCAAGGCAGCAAATGGATCGCCATCGGTGACTTTTCCTGGTCCAGGTGTCCGAGATGGTGAAGGAGTCGGACGGCCTCTTCTCATGGGTGTAATATCCGGGAGGGTCTGCTGTTCATTGACGGGTGCTGATGAGAAGACGGCGCCCACAACAGGTGCCTGATGTGATTTCGGGTCTGTGACGGAAGGTTGGTTCAATCTGGGATCTGCGCTCGCTCGGCCGGAATAAATCTAAGGTGATGGCATTAGCTTCGAGACAGATATTGCGGTGGTAGTATAGCAAAGGAACTCACATCGTGAATTGGCATTTCTCGGCCCTGCATAGCACAGGCCTCTTTTAGAACTTGGTATATGTTGGGTCTCGATTGCATGTTCTCCTTGAGCATTGAAGCTTAGTTGGTTTAGCGAATGAAGCTGTCAAGGAGTTAAAAGTCGGTGGCAGTGTTATTCATACCAATGAGCTTCTTTAATCTGTCTGAAAAGACTGGGTAGCTGGGGTATCTGTAGCTTGCATTCAAGATGGCCAGCTGCCCTTGGTCTTCAAAGGGGGTCGTGTAGTAGCAGAGCTTGTATAGCAAAACCCCCAATGCCCAGATATCCGACTTTTCGTTAATCGGCTGTTTTCGGTAAACGTCGACCATTTCGGGGCTTCTATATTGTAATGTCGTGTGTTTCTGGACATCTTCGTCCATCAGGCGGCAATCGACTACCGTCAAGGGAGCCGGTCGCGGAGGAGCAGCTGAACCAAAGTCACAAAGCTTGAACCGCTTGCCGCCAGCATGATTAGTGATTAAAACGTTTTCGACCTTGAGATCTCGATGCAACAGCGCTGGCTTGAGATAATGCATACAGGCAACGCCCTCGGCGATGTCCGCAAAGATGTTGATGATTTCGGGCTCGGTCAGGCGGTGTTGCAGGCGGGTGTTCATAAAGTCAATCAGACCGCCGCCATCGCAAAACTCCATGAGCAGAAAGACCTCGTAGCCGCCGCCTTTGAGCTCCGACGCGTGGGAGTCAATGTATGTGACAATGGCCTGATGCCCCTTTAGACGCTTCATCGTCTCGACTTCGGTTCGCATGCCCCGCAGAGCCTCCTTATCGGGCACGGCGACTCGCTTCAGGACCGCCAGGTCGGTGCCGTCGACGGCCTTGGGCAGCTTGACGAGGTAGACATGGGCAAAGCCGCCCTCGGACAGGTATTTCTGGATCTGGACGCGATGGTTGCCGACCTGGATCTTGGTCCCTGGGGCAAAGGTGCCGGCCGGGGGCACGTTTGCCGGCGGAGCGCCCGAGGCTGGATATCCAGCGTGAGGATGGTGAGCCTGCGGGGCCATTCGGTGGCCGTACGAAGCCATGGTGGTCGAGACGGTCTCACGAGGGAGTGTCGATGGTGTAGCAAAAGGCCAGCCTTGTTGGGTGCAGGAGAAAAGGGCCCAAGCTGGTGACGTACTGGGACTTGGACTAGCCAAGGGCGGAGGGGCGCGCTGGAGATGGTATACCGCCAGATCCAATGCGAGTGAGCGATCAAGACATTGGCAAGCGAAAAACACAGGGGGCCAGGTGTGGTTTTCGGCTGGTCGTTGCCTAGCGATGACGGGAGATGTACAGGCTGCGAGATTTTTCTTTTTTTCTTTCCCTTTTTCTTCTTTCTTCTTCTCAAAGAGGACACTCGGCCCTTGGGATTGAAGACTGCCTAGAAACCCCCTGGGATGCGATCGGGATATCGTCGGCTAATAATCGCCCTCGGACGTCATTGGACCCCGGCATCTGGTTGGCTGGCTTGGGGAGAATCGCTGGAGCTGGAGATGGAGCGTCAGGCATCATCTCTGCTGAAGCTCACCAAACCCAAAAGACCCAGAGGCCATAAGACGGCACGGGGTGGGAACATTAGTTTAGCATTGCCAAGATGAGAACGAATGTTGTTTGGCATTGATTTGGTCGGTCACTGCCCAACACCTGAGCCGCCAAAAAGACAGCGTCATCTACTCGTACTAACCCGTCCGCGTGATCTGGGTCCTTTGACAGTTACAATCTAGAGATCAGGTCACGATGGCGATCTAGCTAGGTGCGGCTTTTTTATGGGCTAGATCCGGCGCATCGGTTATGGGGTAGCAAGAGCTGGGATTTTGAGGTTAAGTAGGTAGAGAGGGGTGTACTGGGCTTTTAAGCATGAAAGTAATCGTGATTGAGTTTATTGACAATGGTTCGACAATCTACAGAAATCGATGATGCGTGTCGTGTGTCCCACTTGGGATCGAGGATGTTAGTTGACAAGCCTAAACGCTTTGGCATGTGTGTTGACTCGGCTGGAGCAAGAGCCATATTTGAGCGAAGACACAAGATGTGTGAGAGACGAGATGGATTTAATGGTCTGAAATCATATACTGCAGATCAATGCCTGCGTTACAATCACCAAATTATTGATGAAACTTGAAGGCTACCATATAGAGAAGCTCGATGATTCTAGCTTTAATTGGCGGTGTCGCAGGTTTACACGTCGGACGTCACAATATCAATGCGATTTTCAGGGACCACCTTCAATTACGCAGGGTCTGAGTGACGTCCACAGCAAGGGACCAGCCATGTATTCCCCAGAATATATCGTCCATTATTTCATTTCCTCCAAGAGTCCAATCACTGGAGATGCGACATCCGATCTTCGTTCTATCAGGCGCGGCTTCTATTTTTACTGGTAAATTCGCCTCTCTGACGTACGTACACACCCGCCAATCTCCTTTCCATTCCTTTTTCCCTTCATTTTCCGAAGTACAGTAGGGTTACAGCACCTACCTAGGAATCCAAACGGCAATGTTCTGGATCCCGCACGACAGCGGCACGGCTTCAGGCACCACAATGCCGAGAAGCCGTGAACAGCCACCATTTCAATGGGGCCCCGCCTGAGCTGTAGCTGCGTCCCCTCGATTTAGGAAAAATGAACGGGTCCAGGGATTTTGTTTCCCTCTTGTGATGTAACGCAAGTTCGTCATGCCGGAGAGAAGATACAAGCACCGGTGTACCACTGCTGCTTTCTGCAGATTCAGCCAGCCTTCTCCCAAACTAGCTTCATTATTCTACGACTATCTTTTTCTTTTTCTTTTTTTTCTTTAGTGTGGTTGTCTATTTTGCTCCTTACTTGTCCTCTTGTGACATGTCTGCTTCTTTGCTTATACCTCTTGTGGGAGTGCGTATGCGTGTGGCTGTTGCTAGCATCAGATCTTTATTCTTGTGACCTTGAGACGTGGCTGTAATAGCGTCTGCAATTGGACACGGACACGTCCGTGGGAACAAGACCCGGTACACGCGTTTGAGTATCTCTGAGCTGGGTAAGAATCCCGATGGCTGGTGTTTATGCTTGAAGTACTACTCGTATTCATCTCTTGTATACAAGTATATCACATGTGTGAGTCTCAACGGACTCGGGTTCTCACGGACAATCTCCGTGGACGTACGTACGTACGTACTCCTGCATCGCCTCACGATATCATCTCCATCAGTGACAACAAACTCCCACGGGAGGCCGCAAAAGAAACAAGCATCAAAGCAAAAAAACACCCAATGCCAACACACTTGCAACTCACCCAAAACACCCACTAAGCCCCATCTTGACAATCCCAAAGCCCTCGTCCACCAATGAGCAAATCCCATGCTAAGCACCGCTCGGCTCATTCGTGCCGTGCAAACCGCCCGCCCATGTCGTTTCGTGTCCCAGAAACCCAGAAAAAGGCTGGCCAGCGGTTCCACCCCGAGTTCCAAGGCCCAGTCAATCAATATTCCATCCAGTCAATCAATATCAATCCAGCTCCCCCGGACTAGGCGGGATGTGGTAGTATCTACGCATGAAGGATACCCATTATAGCGCCAGTGCGAGACACCAAACCCCCAAAAAGCGAGCAGCCGAACATGCCATTCCTGCTTGGCTTGGTTTCTTCGATGGGCGGTAAACGGGATCGTCCTGATGGGCTAGTATGTACGTAGCAATAAGCTGATGCTGCGCCCCTGGGTGTGTGACTGATGCTGGTGTTTGCGTCTCGCTCGTTCGTTCGTTGTTATCGAAGGCCAAAGCAGCTCCCTCCCACGATAAGTTGATCTGACTTAAAAAGAGTCCTGGTCCTCCACCCCATCTACCTAGCTTTTCCCCCCTTCTCTTTTCCCTCCCATTCTTACTACTACTCGTATACGATAATAAATCACTTTCGCTACTTTTTTATAAACGGTTAACGCCTTTCGTTCTTATCACGATAAACAAAATGTCTTCTCCTCAGCCCCAGATGGTCGCCCAGCAGATGACTGCCGAGGCCCCTGCCCGAGTCAGCTCCGAGCAGCCGGTATGTGCCAACCCAAGACGCCCATTCGCTTTCCAATGTTCAGCACGATTATTAGAACGGAAGAAATCAACAAAATCTATACACAATGCACATATAGATAAGAAATGTTTGAACTCTTGTCTTGCTGACACTATTTCGTTCGCAGCGTCCCATCCAGCCCATGGCCATGGAGTCCACCGCTAGCATGCGTGGTGGCGAGGGCGAGAAGGGTGTAAGTGCCACCATTACTATATATATCCCAATCCCACCCCAATAAGCAAGCCACATCCGCGATCCGATATAATGATTTCTGACATTTGTTCGTTCTCGTATAGGCCATCTGCTGCGGTATCTGCGCCGGTCTTGCCTGCTTCGAGTGCTGCGAGTGCACTGAGGACTGCTGCGAATGCTGCTGCTAAACGGCATTGCGCAAGGATATAATATTGAACATGGAAATACCTTGATGGAGGGGAAACGACATGTTTCCAGGAGCTTTGTTTCTTTGGCCGTATTGGCCATTTAATGATATGATATCCCAGACTATTCAGTCTCGACGAATAGAGCAATACCCACAACTTTTACATATCAAGAGAGATTCTACATATTTGGTTTCCACCATGTGCTCATAATGTCCATGTTCTTTTTTATCTAATCCTTTTGGTTTCTCGTTGGTTGTGGCTACTACCTGATTATACGCAGCTTTCAAGTTATGATATCCGTCTTATACCACAATCTCCGCCAATTTCTTCACCACATCGTCATAGTATCGCACCGACAACCGCTCCGCCACCTCATCAGCCGTCTCATCTTCACCAACCTCCGGACCCAGCTCGTGCTCCCCCGTCAAGCATCTCCTCGCCGCCTCTTCAAACCTCTCTCCCATCTCGGCCCCGACATCAGCTACACTCTCTGCAGCAAGCAGCTGGCTCCGCACATGCCGGACCACGTCCGACTGCCCCTTTGCCAGCCTCATCTCGATCCCGAGCACCGCTTCCACCGGCTTCCAGTGCGCCAGCTCCACCAGGATGACGCCGAGGCTGTATATATCGAAGCTCTTCTTCGATCGCTGCCGGCCTTTGCCTTGGTTTGACTGCGCCAGCGGGTGTCGGTATAGGTCGTGCTCTGCGTCGTAGCCGGGGATTTCCGTCACTTCGTCGGAGCCACCGGGGCGGGAGAAGTCGAAGCCTGAGAGGTAGACTTGAGAATAATCTACATGGCCCGACTTTGTTCTGAAGAACAGGACGTTATGGCTACGAAGACCTTTGTGCAGCCAGTTGACTGCATGCAGATAGAGTAAACAATTGCTGAGGGCATGCGCCAGCTTGATTCGGTCTGTAACCCTCGGTTTGCGGATTGCCTTGTCCAGGAGCAGCTCCCTCAAAGACACCGGTGGGAGGCTGTCATGGAGGTCGTCAGTCTCCGGGCGCTCAAATATCAAACCCAGCCGCCGGTCGAGTATGTCGACATCATCCTCCGGAACATCTGGGTCTGCCTTGTCGAAGAAGCCAATACAATGAGGCGTCCGAAAGGCTTCTGGTTTGGGACTGTGGTTGAGCAGACAAGCCAGCTTTCGCACTCTGTCGACAATGTCCGCTTTGGACAGACAACCAGGGGTTCCCGCGGTATCGTAGTCTTTCCACTCGATCCACACCTTCCTCTTCCCTTGGGCAGTCTTCATGATGGCCTCGCACCGCGGATCATCCAGGTCATCCACGTTGGGGTCCAACTCTATGAGATACTTGGGCATCTGGACAAGACGCGGGTCTCCCGGCTTGGCAAGCCCCAGAAAGGCCGCCACGGCTTCGTCAATCACCGCGGGAGCATCCGACTTGGGGTCAATGGTCTCATTGAAAGCCTTGAATTTGGCCAGCTTGGAAAGCTGCCTCAGCTCGGCCATGCTTGCTTCTCTCTCAACGTTGGACATTCGTGTGCGCGTCGATGCGCCAACATCTCTAGCTTCCAGTTGAGCCTTGAGAGCCAACACAAGGTGGCTAAGGTCGGCAATTTTGTGATGAAGAAGCAATACGCCCCGGTTGGTATCTTGCACAGTGTGTCGAATCTCAATCTGCAGCGAGTGGTCCAGGATGTTCATCATGCTGTCATTCAAGAGAGTAAACTTGGACAGCAGGTGCTCGAACCCTTCTTTGTCAAAGGACACCCACTTGAGCCTTTTCAGGCCCTCTTGTGACTTTTCCTTGAGGTTCATCATGGCCTTTTTAATAAACAGCCTCTTCTTTTCCGATATAGGAAAGCTGGCCTGCTTAGCATCCTGCTCAGGGGAGATGAGGAAATCGCCATTGTCGCGAACGGGAGTGAGGTTGTTGTGCTTGTTCTGGATTTCGAGAAACTCGTCAAACAGGCATTGGACTTGCACCAATAAATCTAACACAGTCTGGCGATGGAGATTGAAAACGTTTGAATTCAGGATACGGTCTTGGTTTTCCGTGTTCACATCCAGCAGTCCAGATGTCTCGCTCCAGGCGAAGAGACGCTGCTGCTCCAGGCGGAGGCGCAGATTGAGGTATTTACAATCATCTTCATAATCGAGAGCCGTAACAAGCAATTGTATGCCTTTTCGTAATGAAGATCCAGCAGAATGTTAGCACAGTTTTGCACACAAGCTTCAATCACATGAATGAGTCTAGGCCAAGCACATGCCAGAAATACAGCCTGTATACACCTGAAGGGCAAGGGACGCAACGCCAAGAGCCAGGCCAGCCAGGGAGACGGGATCCATGTAGTATGCAGACGGAACTTTTTAAATCTCCAGGCTGGAATCTCCCTGTTCAGCGTGCCGAGGGATTTGACGGTTCAAGTTGTTGGGTTGAGGGTTGGAGGCTGATGCAAGCACAAACAGGCCATGCCCATCGTACTGTGCAGTACTAGTATGGTGCACCAAGATTCATGTTGCATATGTGTAACGAGGGCTAGACGGGACTAGCGAATTGCCTACCAGATGGTGTGGGGATGGAGCGGAAGAGGACCGAGGCATGGCGAATCGTGGACCGAACCGACGGCGGCAGAGGGAGCGGATTGTTGGTGTTGGTGGTGAAGATGGTTCTTTTGTGTTATGATAGTACAGCCACAGACGAGTACAATTTGATATATGCAACTCCGGGTTTGCCCTACTTCTCTGCCAACAAAAAAGCCAGCTAATATTTTACTCAATCCAACGTGAACATAAAGAGTCACGACGCCTATCCTGCGGGAAAGGGCTCAACAAGACTCCCGATCCAAGGCTGGAGCAAATCCCCGAAGACGGAGCCCATCTTGCTGGTGTTTCTTTCGCCCCTTTGCCTCCCCCTAACATAAGGCTTAGATCGTCTCCATCCACAAATAGTCGTTCGGCATAATTACATAGTACAAGTTAGTACCAGGGCAGTAGTTCCTGTTGGGTGGCGCTCGCGTCTCGGCGTCTGATGGGTTACACGAACAGCAACAGCAACAGCAAAAACGACACTGTGAGAGAAGTGAACGCGCGCGTCGGAACGACGGGGCGCAGCGATTGGCCCGCGAAAAGGCGGCTTGCTCTGGATCTCATTTTACAGATTGCATTAGCCTGAGAACAATGTCGCTGGGTTCCGTAATTGAGTGTTTGTGCTCCCTTGCAGTGCAGTTGGGCCCCGGAAAGCAAAGGCCTTTTGGTCTGTTCGTTGTGGGTGGGTTCAACCAGCTTCCGCTGCGGATAGCGTCAGAAGTTTAGTGGTACAGTTGCGGAGAAGATGGGCAACTTGTAAGATCCATCCCATTGAGTGCCATAAGGTGCAGCCTAAGTACCGTATCCACTTTTCTTCTCTATTGAGGGGAGAATCTTCAATTTCTGACTCTTTGATTGGCTACAGCTTTCAAGAGTACTTAGGCTGCACCTTATGGCACTCAATGGGATGGATTACATCCAGCACTCCGTAGATTACCAAGTAGATATATGTAGATTTCATCGTCGGTGCCTTGTTAAAGCCCGATATTACCGGCAAGTGGCTGGATGCTTTGCTACTAGTATCTATCTCAACTCAAGTCTGAGTGCTTGATGGTGAAGGTACGTGTATTCACGCATGGTGATCCCGATCCGGTAGGTACATGGTTACTGTACCTGCAGAACTCTGGTATGGTGTGCTCGTCATGCGGACGGCTGGCAGCAAAAAGGAAAGAAAGAAAAAAGGAGTACAGTAGGCTGTTTCAATGTGCTGTCCCCTGCCGTTCGTACACAACTTTTTGCGCGGCTGCCGTCTTATCTCCACGTAGGTAAGTACATACAAATTGGAAATCCGAAATCCAATCCAATCCAATCCAATTCTTGTACCGTACCGTCTCCGTCTGTGTCTCTCGCACATGGCTGCAAGTGGCGCTCTGCTAGCAATCTGACGGGCTTTCAGCGTTCTTACAGGCGGCTTGGCCTGCGGAGAGGGCTCCGCGATGGCGTCCAACCACTGTGCCAGGTGCCTAGTACCGCTAAGGCAATATGGGCAACAGGGCGCATGGCACTAGATCGAGGCCAAGAAGTTCCAACTTTCTGCGCTCTGCGATTAGCCCGGCCGTGTCTCACATCTACCGGCCCGCGGTGCTTGGGCTGCATGTCTGGAACAGCCCTTTTTGAGTCTGAAGATGTGATCAATGTGCTGTTGTGCTGTGTTGTGCAACGGGACGGGCGAGGTTAAGTTATGCTATGCTGTCATATGGTATCAATTCCATGGGATTCGTTTCGCAGCACTGCCTCTCCCGTTGGCACCCTTGAAAGCCATCAAATGTACATGCATGTACTCGATCTTAGTAATTGGATCGGATGGTTCATCCAACACCATTTGCGCCGGTCGAGATTAGCAGGGCCCCGGGCAGGTACTTGACGGTACCACCAGATGCATCGCCCAACTCTGTTTTAATGTCTCAGGTACATCTTGCGCAATCGCCCCTGGTACCCTCTACTTCCTTGCTCTGCGTTCTTGTTTGAATCCAGCAATCGGTGCTTGTGCTTCGTGCAGGCAGATCCATGGATTTCAAACCAGAGAGTGCACGATCGAGGGCAACAGCATTGTCTTTATGTTCCTACAGCCATTACCCGCGTATTCCGGGCTTCCGGATTGTAGTTGGAAAACGGGCACTTATACTCGTAGGCGCGAGCACTAGGCATTCATCGTATCGTAATCCCTGTGGCAAAAGCAATCCAGGCAAGGCAGATATAATTTGATGTCCAGTGCCCTGTCCATATCATTACGGCTCCCTGCTTGCTTCCCGTCCGCTGCTAGCCAGGCTCAAGTGAGCGACGAAAACACACACGGCAAGACGAGACTTAAGTACCTGCTACCGTGGAGTGAGAGAGCCGGGAGTCCCTGGAACTACCGCAGCACCTTTGCCCGCACCGTTGAACCATAAAATTTCCCCACCCCGGACGTGCCCAGCGAACCTCCTCCCCTGAGCTTCAGTCCTCAATCAAAGAGTTCCTCTTCCTCTCCATACTTTCTTCTTTTCTCGATTACCAGCAAGATTCTCACCCATCCAGGCCCGTCTGACGAACTCAACCACCAGCGCCATGGCCAACAGTTCTGGTGTGCAGCAGACACCCGTCGGGACCCTGTCACCACCTGATTCCTCGTCATCTGCATCTCAGTCGCCGATTTCCCCGACACATGGAGTCCGGATTCCTCTCGCAGTCGCCGACGTGCCCGATGCTGGCCTGGCTAACAGGAGCCCGGAGGACCCAGTCAAGGCCTCCGAGCTGAAGGACGACAGCGATGGACGCTCGCGGGAATCCGCTGTTCCTGCGGCTTGCTTGGCTTGCGTAAGTGAAACAGTGCTTTTATTGGTTTTTATTGGTTTTTGCCTTTTTTCCTTTCCGTCATCGCCGACCTCGCTTGGAGGCGTTCGTTTGATACCCCAGCGACATATGCAGAAACCCCAATTTTATCGATGCATTGGTTCGGGACGAGTCATTTGAAAGAAAGAAGAAGAGAAGCAGAAGAAAAGAAAAAGAAAAAGAAAAAGAGCAGAGTGGAGGAGAGAAGGATGAGGAAAGAAGAAGAGGAGGAGGAAGCAACGTATGAGAATCGCATGCTGGTGGCAGTAGTTTTCCATCCATGAATCTCGTACCGTTCTGCCATGTTCACCATTGCCAAGCAACCCATCACTCGATTGCGCATTGACACAATGGATCACGTCTCGCTAATCACAAGTTCGCGTCCGATCGTATAGCGGAGCAAGCATCTCAAGTGCGATGGGCAGACCCCGTGCTCTCGATGCGTCGGCTCCAACTTCGAGTGCATCTACGTAGCATCTCGACGCGGCTACAAGGGACCCCGTCGAGGACCAGCACACAACCCAAACAAACGCCATGCCACATCTCCTCCCGATACGGATTCCATCAGCATCGCCTCGGACTGCCCCATGCTGCTCGGCGCCGGTGTCTCCAGTGCCATGCCGGTGCCGCTTCCCTCGACCCCGATGGCCATGCAGAGTTTCAGCCCCAACGGCCTGCTCGCCGATGCTCCGGCGACGCCTTTCCAAACCACCCCTGCCGTCACGCAGGCACAGCTGTACCGGTCGTATTGCAGCATCAACGGCATTGAGCCCGCCAACATGGTGACGGGTACCCACCTCCCTTTCCCCGCTCACTTTCCCATGCAGACCCTCCAGGAGAGGTGCATCGACTCCTTCTACCGTTACTTTCATGGTTCACACCCCTTTGTGCTCCCCAAGGAGCACCTGCTTCGCTATGCCAGCGAAAACTCCATCGACCCACTCATGGCCGTGATCCGATGGGTTGGATCGCTTTTCATTGATGTGGGCAAATCACGGCTGAGTCTGTACGATGACGCCATGCGTCTTCTGGACGACCTGACCCAACCTCAGGACGGCTTCAAGGTTCAGGCGATGATGCTGTCCATCGTGGCGCTCGATGGCTGCTGTCAGAATGAAAAGGCAGCCCAGCTACTCGGCCGAACGGAGACGCTGGCTCTTTCAATTGGTCTTAACAAGGCACACTTTGCTACTCTAAACGGACGAAGTAACCCAGTGCTGGAGGAGAGCTGGAGGCGAACATGGTGGGATTTGTTCATCATTGACGGCATGGTTGCCGGCGTCCACAGAATGACCAACTTTTTGCTTTATGATGTGCCCGCCGAAGTCAGCCTCCCTTGTGAGGAGCACCAGTATTTGTCTGGGGTGAGTTTCGACTGAAGACCTCTTGTTTATTTTAACCCTCTCATTTCCACCCCAATCGAGACTGTTCTTGCTTTAACACTCTCTTTGTAGCACATACCTCAGCCTATGAGCTTGGAAGATTTGGAAGACCGAGAATTCTCGGGTGACGAGCGCCGCTTCTCCTCTTTTTCATACCGAATTCTCTGTGGCCGAAACCTAGGCAGATTCATGAGAACTCCTCCCATTTACGGGCCAGATGACGAGAACTTGGAGCGGATCGAGAACCTCCTTACCAATTGGCGACTCCACCTGCCCGAGGACAAGAGGGACTCACTTACGGCTGACGGTAAGCTCGATGAGATGATGTTCCAGGCGCACATGATGATGTATGCCACGTCCATCCTTCTTCACCAGCCTCATTCGCAGCTCGACTCTTCGCCGTCCGAGAAAATCACATCTTGCGCACCATACCAGCTAGTTCCGGCGGGAGACCTCTTCAACAAGCACACGAAGCATACGATAACGTCAGCCAACGGAATCAGCAAGCTGATTACACACCGAGTGCCGTTGCTTTCCCACACCCACTTCTTCACCTGCGTCATCACCCTTTCTTCCATTGTGCATCTCAACAAGTGGGCACTCTTCTTCATTCAGCATGATGATGACGACCTAAGGCAGCAGATTCGCCTTAACATCGGCGCCCTCAATGAGTTGTCTGCCGTGTGGGGCGCCGCAGAGAGAGCACGAGGACAAGTTAAGGGTGTAGCGCAGGAGATTTACCACATCAAGAAGGAACAGCAAAAGAACCCGCAGTACTGGCTTGGATTCACCCAGGAAGACGTTATGAACAGCATCGCCGCCGACGAATCCATCATCAGCAACTTTGATAGCATGCCGCCGGCCCATCTGCTAGGATAAAGCAAGGCTTGACGGGTAAGTCTTTCTCTCGTCAAAAAAGAGAGGAGAATTCTGTAGATATGACGTGTCTGTTGGAAAGTACCTAGGTATAGAGACTGGGGAAATGCCATTTACATACTAGGAGACCACCTACACAGTAACTAACCAGGCAAGTCAACATTGGGGAGTTTGAAATTTCCGTACTATCAGGAGCATTGGACAGGGCCAGAGCGTCGGTTGAGGCGCCGTTGTGAGACGACCTCTTTTTTGGAATTTTTGGGTATCTAAGATCTATTTGTATATTAATGAGTCATGAATCTCCTTTGCGAATTTCTACTCTGTGGTTAGAAATTTCCACTCGTCTTGATTATTTTCTTGCTTGATCAGATCATCGAAGAATTGCAAGATGTACGGATGCTTTTGGGTTAAGAGCACGCATAAGAGGGTGTCTCTTTTCACATGGCCTAAGAACAGTGACATTCAATAATGCTCCTCGTTCAGTCTGAGTTCACCAAAGAGCAAATGGTGTAGAAATAATAAATTGAATCATAATTTTCACCCTCAATATTGAAAGCATGGCTTCAATTGATCAGCTAATGTGATATACTTTGCTTTCTATGTGTCGAATGCTTCTTGCGTGGGTAGTTCTAGGGTAGAATTGTTGGCGCGATGAGGATCTGCACCATGGCGGTGTCGACCGAGGTAGCTAAGGATAGACAAAAAATCACAACAAAGCACAGCATGGCGCACTACAGTATGAAGCACTTGCACAATCTATTCTCCGTGACATGTGGCAAAACACAGATCTGTGGATAGCCTCCTTTTTTAAGTCGATCGATGCGCTGGCAGACCGCCAATCGGACCCCTAAAGACGGCTCCTTTACTGTACAGCAGCCAAGACGGCCGCCGTTCTTACTCTCCAAGGTACACACTTGACGCACCAACAGGGGGGGAAGGAATAGTAAGGACATGCGCAGCTGAGAAGAATTGAGGCGACTTCACCAACTTCCGATTGACGAGAGACGGCTAGCCTTTGCGGGAATGCCTAACGCAAAAGCAGGAACAAGCGAAGACGGGCTTCTTTTGTGTGTTCCTCGTAATACTTTTTTATAGCAACAGTACGAGCACTATCGAAACGGCCTGGGTGGATTCGCTCTGCTTGCCCATGTCAGAAGAAACCTGGAAAAGCCACCTGTAGGGGTCAAGTCCTTAAAGAGGGCTGGGCGGGCGTGGCACCGTGTCATTGGATCGCGCGCCAAAACTTGAAAAGGGCTTGTGGTCAAACGTTCGAACGGATAGTACAAGCAGCAATTAAGCTCAGTAGAGCTAGTTAATGCAGATACAGTGGTGCAGGCGAGTAATTGGCAGACTATGGAAAGCAGAAAGCGCTATTCTCAATGTCATGTCATGCTCCGTCACGGCGTCTAAAAAGAAACAGGCAAAAGAAAACAAACTCATCGCTCAACTCAACCTTGATGAGCTAAAAATTCACACAAGCTGACTGAAAAGTGGCGCCCCTTGTCTGGTCGCTGATGAGGCGGTGTTGTCACATGATTTGTCTAGCATCTCTGTCCAATGATTGACCCTCAATTGCATTACATCAGCAGTTTCCAGCCTCTTTTAATCCTCTTAGCGGTGTACGTGGGTACCTCCCGTCGCCCCGCGCAACGGGAAGCTGCGCAGTTTGGAGGGTGTTGAGGGTCTATGTACCTACAGTCAGCTCTTCTCTTTGGCCAGGGCCTCGTAAGTGATGGACCGCCTTGTTCCTTGTCCGTCTAGCCAAGGAGGAGCTGCTGCATCTACTTTGTACTAAAGCTGCAGCAATTGACATTTCTCTGCCCTCCCAACCTTTTTCGGAGGAGCTGTTTTCTCTCCCCTTGTTGTTTTGACATTTTGGCATCTTTGCGACTGGACTGGGCCATGTTCATGTTACACGCGATCCGGACTGAATGAATGAGCTTTGGCATTTGCAGCGACAATTGAAGTGATACAGCACAGAACAGCACAGTGCCTTGCGCGCAAAACCCCCACATTCGACGACTTACAAACAAACATCCAGATCATTTGCCCTTGTCGCGGCGGGATCGCACGACTCTGGCATTCCTGCGACACCCCACGACGGAAACACGCTTTGTTTGTTGGCCGAAATACCACAGAGGAGGAAGATTGACCGCGCGCAGAAGCCAAGGGGGCGTCGGCCCAAGACACTCAAACGCCGTCGCACATCGCGCCTCTGCTTTGATCGCATCGCCAGCGCTTTCCGCCCCTCGTCGTCGCCGTCATGGCGCCGGCACCAGACCAACTCTCCTCGCCCGGATCCGTGAGCTATGATTCCGACACCATGGTGGTGGGGGACGGGACGTGGGACTTTACCAAGAACACGTTCCTTCTCCCCAACTTGCAGGGCACCGACTTTGACACCATGCGATACAATGGTTAGTTTGACTGTCTGAGTCAACCACGCTCGTTTTTTTTGTCTGACAGTCCTCGAACGCAGGAATGGGCAATCGCTTCTCCACGCTTCACCAGTACCATACCATTATCCTGGCCCACGGCATCCTGGCCACCATGGTTTTCCTCTTCCTGGTTCCCTTCTCTGTGATGCTGATTAGGTTCTATACGAGAGAGCCGATCCATACGATTCGACACCACGCCCGACTCCAGGTCTTCTCCCTCTTGCTCCTGACGGCCGCTTTCATATTGCCCTTCTTCGCCGTTGGCCCTAAGAGAGCCCTGTCAAACCCGCACCATGGAATTGGCATTGCCATCTATGTCATGTTCGTCGTTCAGCTCGTCGGTGGTCGAATAATCCAGCACATCACCAAGATGCGGTCGCTTCGCATCATGCTTCATCAGTGGCTAGGCAGAGCCATCGCCATCCTTGGAATCGTCCAGATACCCCTCGGCCTGACTCTGTACGGATCGCCCAAGGTTCTTTTCATCCTGTATGCCGTTTGGATGGGTTTCCTGTTGCTCGTCTACTTTGTTCTCAGCTACCAGGCTGAGGGCCGTCGAGACTATCACATTTCAGGAGCTCGCTCCGAAGCCGGCACTCGCATTACCGAATCCGAATACTACTCTGAACATAGAGAGGAACACCATTCGAAGCTGAAATGGCTGGGCCCTCTAGCCGCTGCCGCAGGAGTATTTGCCTTGGCCAGAGGACGCAAAAACCACGATGATGATCGTAGCCGGGTTCGCAGCAGATCCCCATCCATGTCGAGAAGTCGCGGTCCAACGGTACTTTCATCTCGACCAAGCTATTTTTCGGAAAAATACTCGGATGTTCCAGAGCGAAGCGGCGGCGGAGGTGGTATGCTCAAGGCATTAGGGGGTGCAGCGGCCGTTTTCGGTGCTGGCAAGCTCTTTTCCAACTTCATGAGCCGTCGCGACCGACGAGATGAGGAATATTCGGCTGTATCTACAGAAACCCCGCGCCGCAACAGGTCAGGACGCGCCATGACCGTCAGCGAGTACGCCAGCGAGTATACCGATGATGCATCCACCATTCCGCCGTCGCGCGCCCCTGCCCCTACTCAGACCGCTTCCGCCTTTGGAGCTCGTGACTCGGGTCGGCGTTCGTCATTACCTCCTTCTCGTTCGGATATCCGCGGAAATGCACGAGGATATGATGACTCCGACTATTCATCCTATGTTTCTCCCTCACGACGGCGAGATGAACCTTCTGGTGGTGGTGGTGGTGGTGGTGGGTTTGCCAAGGGCGTGCTCGCTACCTTGGGAGTTGGGTGGCTTGCCAAAAAGTTTGCCGACAGGCGTGCTAGGAAAGAAGAAGATGACCGATTCAGGGAGGAAGAGGAAATGAGGTCTGGCACTCAGTTCTCGAGGTACAGCCAAACCAACACGGAATACACATCTCCGATTAGGAGAGACTCTCGCCGTCCGCCCCAGAGGCGCAGCACCGTTACGGGAACCGAATTATCATCAGACATGACGGAATCTACGTTTGACACCCAGACTGAACTCTCACGGCCACCCCAAAAGGCGCCGTTGAGTGCTGCTGTCAGAGTGCCGCCAAGCACATCTGCGTTGCTCCCTGGCGAATCGCCTCCACCCAGGCGTGGTGAGCGCTTGTCGATGCCTGCTATGCCCACCGATCCCCATGGCGTTCTCCACCGTTCCGAGGTATCTGATGTGACTTCTCTGGCTGACCGGCCCACGGGACGCAATGCGTCTCGACGACAAATGGACAGCGAAAGGGCTGCAGCTGAGGCAGCGGCTCGGGCTAGTAACCTGGCAGCAAAAGAACGAGGACGCTTTGGTAGCAGTTCGACGAGCCAACCTTCAGGCGCCAGGTCGAGGGTTCAAGACAAGGACCGAAACGTCACCTTGCGAAAACTCACTGAGGAGGAGTCTTTGGCGCGGAGGAGCCGAATGAATTCACAATCTAGCCTTTCCGAATCGCCCACCAAGGGTCGCCGATACCGCAGGGACGATAGTCAGAGGAGGGCAGAGTCGGCAGCCGAGAGCAGGGCCGAAAGCAGAGTTCAGGACGATTCCAGCCGAGTTGGGCCACTCCCCCCGCCAAACCCATCATATGCCAAGGACAGACGCGGCAGAGACTCAGCTTATTACTCTGGTCAGCCTGCCCAACCCGCTCAAGCCGGACCGTCTGGTCACCTGGCACCGCCGGGCATGCAGCTGCCCAATGCCAGCGTCTCTAGTATTGGCAGCCATGGCACATGGAGTGGCATGGGACCTCCAACAGAAGTCCCAAGCGGACCAGCAGCTGTGCCTCCAGTTGTACCGCCAGTGGTACCGTCAACAGCACCGCCAACGGAGATTAAGGAAGACAAGGGCAACGAGTCGGCCGCAGACAACAGAAGGAGACGACGAGCGGAGCGACGAAGAGCAAGCAGCAGCCACCCTCCTCCATCGGGAACGGATACGTATACGACTGACACGTATGATGATACCGAGAGGGGATATTGATTTACGCTTCAACCCCTACTCAGTTTGAGCGGTACAGCTGGCAAACGATGTGCTCGACTTCCGCTAGCTTCATGAACATAGCCATTGGTGGCCTGTGTACATACGGAACTAGGCTGGACATGATTGTGATTTAATCCTTTTTTCCTTTCTCTTGGTGGGATGCTGCATATGCGTTGAGTCGTAGGATACCTTTCCTTATCTATTAGAGGCGTTTGGGATGGCATTCTCAAGAACTCTGCATTTTGCTGCATTTGATTGATAATGTTTTTTTTCCCTTTTGTCATTTCTTTTTTCATTTCTTTTCTCAAAGATGACGACGGATCGGGATGCCTGAGATGAATGGGAACTTGCTCCAAGGATGATGGGATGATCTGGGTTTAGAGATGGGATGGGCTATTGCGTATATGACTGACTGTACATTTTAGTGAGAAAAATTGAACAGATTGGGGGAGGGTTTGATGGGAGGCTTATGTTGATATTATTATTATTGATAGTATGGCTATTACGAATGAAACGCAGTTTTTATTTTCGCATTTTGAATCTTGTCAATTGATGTCCATGTAAATCGTGAATTGAATCGAGCTGAGTTAAAAGTCGATGCCAATTGATTGATTGACGCCATAGCGCGGCTTTCCATCTGCCGGCAAATGTTTAGGCGCAATTCCAGGACCCGCGACGTCATCAGGATCGATTGATGCCAATTGGAGGCCATTGGCAGCCAAATTCACACCCTGACTGACATTGGGGGCTCTGGAATTGCCGGATCCCCTGGAAGCTTAAAATGTCTCAGTGTAAAAATCAACAAGCAGAAAAGCTCCAATTAACCAAATTCACGCACTTCCACTTTGACTTCTCATCGTTCGGCTTCGGCACAGCTCCACTACAGCTTCTGTAGCCAACCAGCTTTGCTCGCTGTTCTAGCTAATGTGGTTCTGCTGGGGAACACCGTAGCCCGACGCTCGACTTTTCTTCTTCTTCTGTGCCTTGTTTCCTTGTCCAATCTCTCCTTTTTTCTCCCTTTTCTAATTCCATTCCATTCTCGTCTTTTCCAGTGCTTCTTCAACCTCCCTCGCATTCATTTTTTACTGCTTGAACCCCCAGAGGCGGCCAATGGCCTGCGTCGTGACTGCGACCCGCGGATAGACACCATGCCTCCAAAGAGCTCCAAGCCGGCCGACGGCCTCGACTACAAGGCCATTTCAAAGCAGTTTGCAAAGGCCAGGGCGGCCAGGGAGGCTCGGGAAGCTCGGGATGCCGAGGCCAAAGAAAAGGGCCTGCCGACAGAAAAGGAACAGACGGAGATCCTAGAGCGACAGCGCGAGCTGCTCAACACCAAGCGGCAAAAGGCCTACGAGCGGCGGTGGTGGTGGACGGCGGCCTTTTGGGCGTGGCTGCTGGCTGTCCATGGCGTGGGCATCTGGCTGTTTGCGAGCGGTTTCTTGTTGACGAGGCTCGTGCTCGACGACAAGTCTAGCTGTGCGGCGCCGCCGGTTGAGGGTTTGGCAGCCAGCCAGGCTGCGCTGGATGTACAAAAGGGATGCTGGCACCCGAAGCAGTTTGACCGGGCTGTGGTGATTCTGATTGACGCCCTGCGTTACGACTTTACCGTTCCAGAGGATCCGGCGGCGGCGCATGCCTTCCACAATTCGTTTCCCTTCTTGTACGACACGGCTGTCAAGGCGCCCCAGAATGCGTTCCTGCGGCCCTTCATCGCGGACCCGCCGACGACGACGCTGCAGCGGCTCAAGGGCTTGACGACGGGGACGCTGCCAACGTTTATCGACGCGGGGAGCAACTTTGCTGGAACTGCCATTGACGAGGACAACTTGCTGATGCAGCTGCGGGAGTCGGGTAAGAAGATTGCGCATCTCGGGGATGATACTTGGTGGTCCTTGTTCCCGGAATACTTTGAGCCCAACATCAGCAAGGCGTACGACAGCTTCAATGTCTGGGACCTGCACACCGTCGACAATGGCGTCATTGACAACATTTTTCCGCTGCTGGAGTCGTCCAAGGACGGCCAGTGGGATCTTCTCATTGGTCACTGCTTGGGCGTGGACCATGCTGGACATCGTTACGGGCCTGATCACTCTGCTATGACGGCTAAGCTGCAACAGATGAACGAGTTTGTGACTAAAGTCGCGGAATCCATTGACGATGATACGCTTCTGATTGTTATGGGTGATCACGGTATGGACTCAAAGGGTGATCATGGAGGAGAGAGCGACGACGAGGTTGAGGCGGCTCTGTGGATGTACTCGAAGCGACCCGTTTTCGGGAGAACCTCACCTGAATCTGCTGTTCCGCCAGCTACTGCCAAGATTCGCCCTGTTAACCAGATTGATCTGGTGCCGACTCTTGCGCTGCTTCTGGGTATCCCTATCCCTTACAACAACCTCGGAAAGCCCATTGAGGAGGCTTTCGCGGGACAAAAGGGCAATGATTGGGCCAACTTGGAGGCCGTCTCGCGACTTGCCGCTGCTGGAATCGAGAGATATAGGCAATCGTACTTTAAGGCCCGCGGCATTAAGCAGACAGTGGAACCGGGCTCTCCTGCTGCTTTGTGGGCGGCGGCCAATGTTGCTGGGCTGGGTCACAAGGACGCTTACAATTATCTTACGGAATTCGAGAACGAGACCCTTCAGGTCTACAAGGGACTATGGGCTCGATTCGACGTTCCCAGGATGGTAGCGGGTGTGTTTGTTACCGCTGTTGGACTTGTGATGCTGGTCATGTATTCGTCAAAGCCTGCAGACGAGGAGTTTGTTGTGGCTAATGATGCTGAGCTCGACTACGCTGAGAGGCGGCTGGAGCTTATGAATCTGAATCACGAAGACCAGGAGGTGCACCCGGACCAGCATTTCCACCGGAGTCTCTTGGGTGGACTGGCCGACGCCCGAGTGCTCTTTGTTGTGGGAGTCTTGATTGCCGTGGGATTGTATCGCAAGCAACCTATGGATGGTCTCGCAGCTTTAGTAGTCACACTCTTGATTACTGGCGTCATTTCTGCCCTGTCTACCTCTGGCAGGTCGATTCTCAACATTCTTCCGCGCACATTCTGGGGATGGCTGTCTGTTGTTCTTACTCTTAGCCACTCTATTGGGTTCGCATCCAACTCGTACACAATCTGGGAAGACTCCATCCTACTCTTCTTCATTGCGACATTTGGCGTGGCTGCTCTGATATCCTCGTTCCGAATCGAATCAAAGGTGGACCGCACAATGGCCATCTACCACACAGTCACGTTCATCATCATTGGGCGATTGGCGTCGTACTCGAAGCTTTGCCGCGAGGAGCAGATGCCCTACTGTACTTCGACTTACTACGCGTCCGTCACGTCTTCTACGTCGGCTCCCTGGCAGCTTGCCATTCCTTTTGCCGTCTTCCTCATCCTTCCTGATGTCATCAAGGCGTTCTTGATGCCGTCCAAGTCATACGAGGGCCTGGCTCCTACGTGGATCGGATACGCTTTCCGTGGCGGCCTCTTCCTCTCCGCCCTGTACTGGACTATTGATGCCGCTAACAACGGTGGGTGGCTCGCTGATAGGCTCTCCGAGAGCACGCTCAAGTCGGCTGGTGTCTATTTGGCACAGGTGATCCTCGCACTATCCCTTATCGCTGGATCGACGTCGTTTGCCTGGGCGCCGCCAAACATCTCCATCCTGTCGACGTCTGCCAAGACGGGGCAGCTGGTGACAATTCTCGGCTACGGCAACGCCATGGGCGCCCGCTATCTCTTCCTGCCGCTCAATTTCCTCGCAGCATGCATTCTCGTCACCAAGCCCATGGGATCCGGTGCTTTGGCGCTCATGATGTGGCAGATTCTCTGTCTAGCGGAGATCATCGACCTCAACCAACTCAAGGCCGAGTCCATCGGCCCCGTGATGCTCGCCATCCTGGGCAACTTTTACTTCTTCAAAACAGGCCACCAAGCCGTCCTCTCCAGCATCCAATGGGACAGCGCCTTCATCCCGCTCTTCTCCATCCGCTACCCCTGGTCCCCTCTCGTCGTCGCGCTCAACACCTTTGCGGGCCAGATCCTCGCCGCCGTGTCGGTGCCGCTCATCGTCCTGTGGAAGGTCGGGCCGAAGCAGCGCGGCATCCTCGAGACGACGGCCCGCGCGCTGGGGGTGTTTATCGCGTATTTCGCTGTTGAGGCGTTGACGACGATGAGTTGGGCGGGGTGGTTGAGGAGGCATTTGATGCTGTATAGGGTGTTTTGTCCGAGGTTTATGCTTGCTGCTTTGTTGTTGGTTGTTATGGATTTGGTGGGGGTTTTGGTTGCGTTGACGGGGGTGAGGAGTAATACCTTGGCTGTGTGCGAGGTGTTTGGATGGGCGGAGTAGAGGAGTTGTTAGATTTTCAAAAAGTTGAGTATGAAACTTTTAATATTACTATATGATTATGGCATGGGAGGATGGGTAATGGAGGAAGAGGGGAGAGAGGGTTTTTTGGTGGGAGGCGGATGGGCTTTGGAATATACGGAGTATAAAATGGGCATGTTGATTGCTTTAGTAAATGAATATATAAACAAAATAAATAAATTCGATGATACGATGATGTTTCATAATAGATGGTGCGGAGATTGGTCTTGTTCTCAACAGTTACGTGATGTAGGTTGGCTGTTTGCTTTGTGGACTGCGATCAATTGCTCGAGGGACGTTAATAATGCTGTGAATATGCAGTCGCTAACTTATTACCCCATTGGGCCACACTAGATGTCACCCTTTGGGCTGAAACTTTGAGCCGCAGCCATGTCCGCCTCAATTTCCTAAAATCCAACTCTCCAGTACTTGTACTCCAGCGAGGTTAAAATGCTGTGAACTGCTAGCGATGCGGCACATGGAGGGTTGGACCAATAGTTGTTTGTGTGACGGGGAAACCGATATACGTAGTGGGCTTGGCTTTCCAGCTCTCAGGTGAGATTAAAATGCCGTGAAAAAGACGGCGGGGAAAAGGGGAAATAAGGACGGAGTATCTATGCCAGATTTCTACCCTTTTGTGATGGATAGATGTAAATAATACGCCTTAATTCTATAGCTTTCGAGGGAGGTTAAAAATGCTGTGAAGAAGATGGAGGGGAAAAGGGGGAAAACGGACTGTCCTACGCCGGATACTCCGTACTTATTACTTCCCTTTTATGATTGGGAGATATAAATAATAGGCCTTGATTCTCTAGCACTCGGGTGAGATTAAAAATGCTGTGACAGCTGCTGGGGAGCAATACATAAACAATGCATGAGGCTCCACGAGGTTTTCATCTCCTTCGGGCAGCAATATAGAAAGAGTATTGCTATTCGGGCGGTATTTTTTGCTATTCGGGCGGTAACTAACCTAATTAGGAAGGTGGGCCCCATAGCTCCAAAACCTCTCCAGCTTTTACTAAGTAATTAAAAATAAAAGAAAAATATATAAAAATACCCTTTTAAGAAAAATCAGTAATTTATATACTAAAGTTTAATATTCTTTTTTAATATCTATTTTATTAAGAAATAAACTAAAAATCGCATTTTAACTTAAATTTAGATTTTCTAGCTTATTACTTAATAAAAATAAATGCACTAAAAGAATTAGAGTTATTTATATAAATAAGTAACTATTTATGTAAAAAGTTACCTAAAATTCTTACTATTTAATAAAGAAACCTTTAATTAAAACTTACTATAGTTTTATAAAGATATATATCTTTATATAATGTAATAAAAAGTAAAGAAAAATCTTTTAATAAATATAACTTATAAATATTTTATATAAATTTTTAAAAATATTTTTTATTTTATTAAAGGCTATTTTTACTACTATTAAAAGATAGTGTTTTTCTTGGGTTTTCAGGGGTACTTCAAATACCGCCCCAATAGCAAAAAAGTACCGCCCGAATAGCAATACTCTATAGAAAATCGTAAAATTCAGCCCCGGCAACTCGGGTGAGGTTAACATGCTGTGAAATAATAATTAAATTTCGACTATCGCAGGGCACCAGCTTGACGTTCTCTTCGTTTACCTACTAAGGCAGCTAATAACATGGAAACGTGCACGCACATCGCAAATATAGGCACAGAGTCGTAGTTTTTGCTTAGATACCTTATGTATAGTACGAACGGAATTAACAAACTATTTAGTAGTTTTTATATACAATAAATTGAATTGGTATTTAAATCAAGTACAATAAGTCATTATTCTAACCTGCAGCATCATAAACCTCAGCTCTCAAAAATGGGCATGCTAATTGCTTTTAGTTATAAAATAGATTCAGTAATATAATCCATTATATTCATAATATATAGTACGATAATTGACTTTGCCTAGGTTCTCTAAATCTGTCATGTAGGGTGGCGATGTAGGCTGCAACCAATTGCTCCCGGGAGGCTAAAAATGTTCTGAGATCGTTCCAAGTCTCGCTCTTCTATGATTGGGGAGCCGACCTAAGTAGAAGGACCTAGCTTAGAAGCTCTGAGTGGGGCTAAAATGCTGTGAAGATGATGGTTGTTTGCGAGCAACTGCGCCTCGTACGGAAGGCACCTTGTCATGATTGGGGGATATGAAGAGGGGGGCCTCAGCTCTCCAGCACTCGTGTGAGGTTAAGAATGCTGTGAAGCACTCTCGCCTCCGCGTCCTTATGTCATGTGAGTCTGCAATCAGCTAAATATCAAGCTCCCACTCAAAGGAAAGAAAAAACTGTATGGGGCGATTTCTATGAAGTTCTTCCCCCCACAGATCCAGAAATATAACAATTGAATGGCTTGAATTCTCTTTCTCTTAATGATTAAACGATGACCTTTTTTTTCTTTCTAAGTGATTATAAGTTTTCAATTTCTGATTATTTATGTCGATTTATTTATGAATCTCTGGAATATATGAGTTTGATGGAGCTAATAGGGGTGGTCGCAGACTTTTTGGAGTCGCAACAAGTATCAGGCAGTGGCACCCAGCTCATCCAATTCATCTACTGCCTAGGTGTCTACTGGTGCACCATCGTAATTGGCACATGGCTGTAGTCTTCACTCGGATATATACACAACGAAATCAACATTCATGTTAGTAATTTTCAAGTATGAGAGATACCTGATGACATTAGTATTTGAATCAAGTGCAATAAGTCATCATTTCAATCTGCAACATCATAAACCCTAGGTCTCAACAATCACACACCCCGTTCAACATCACGTTGTCACATGCAATAGAAAAATAAAAATCTGGCCCGAAAAATTACTGCATTTTGGAGAATGCTAGAAAATTACAAGAATAAAAAAGGAAAAGTAAGAAAATAAAAGATCTTCCGTCTCGAAGATCAATCCCTCCCCAGAGATTCTGAAATGATGAAAAAGTATTAAATCAGGCCACGCCCGGGATATCGTACAGCATGAGCATATTACACAGATATGCTCCTCCTTCCCTTCGTAGCATAGGGACCATTACACATAACATGAGATGAAAATAGGAAAAAATTGTGTTTGAATGCACACATTGCAAGTTTGATGACATAGGAAAAAGATAAGAAGCAACAGTTCTTACTCCGCGGTGGGAGTAGCTGGTTGATCTGACGATACTGTTGTCTTATCTGACTTACCGGTACTCTCCTTGTCCTTGTCCTTATCCTTGGTGCTCTGCTCTTTCGGCCTTGAGGCCAGCGAAGTTGTAGAAGATGAAGGTTTCTTGGTTGATGAGGACGTAGTTGACGAGGAGGTTGCTGATGGTTTTCTAGCTGTAGATGAGGACCGAGTGGAAGAAGTAGTAGGTTTTCGAGTTAATGAAGGCGAAGCTGGCGCTGCGGCAGAAGAAGAGACCTTTCTCGTTGTTGAAGACGATCTGGCTGCTGATGTGGATCTCGTTGTTGACGTGGATCTCGCCGTTGACGACGATCTTACTGCTACTGAAGACGATCTCGCTACTGGAGCTCTTGTTGTTGACGTGGACCTCGCCGCTGAGGGCGTTCTTGTTGTTGACGTTGATCTTGCGACTGACGGTGTTCTTGTCGTAGAGGTAGATCTCGCTGTGGAAGAAGTTCTTGTTGTTGAAGTGGATCTTGCTGCTGAAGTTGAAGTTGCTCTCGTTGTGGAAGTCGATCTCGCCGTTGAAGACGTTCTTGTTGATGAAGAGGATCTAGCTGCTGAGGAGGAGGTTGCGGATGTAGAAGAAGATACCTTCCTCGTCGAAGAGGACTGCGTCGCGGAAGGTTTTCTGGTGGAAGGGGAGGAGGAGATGGAGGAGGCGGGCTTCTTGGCCGAGGATGGAGACGCGGCAGGTTTTCTCGCAGACGAAGAGAGAGTTGACGTTGACGTTTTGGATACAGGCTTCGCCTTGTCCTTGTCTCCGGGCTTGGCGTCTTTAGAAGCAGAAGAAGAAAAAGAAGTTTTTTTTTGCCCTTTTCGGCGCTGGACGACTTCTTGGCTTTCTCGTCTTTCTCGTCTGTCTTGGCCGTGGCGTCCGGGGCCGGCTCAGCAGCGGGCTGTGATGTGACGGCTTCTCCCTCTGCGGCTTGCTCGGCCTTTTCGTTCTCCTCTTCCTTGTCCTCCTCGGCCTCCTTCTTCTCATCAACATCGTCGTCGTTGTCGTTATCGTTATCGTGGCCATTGGCACTTTCCTCTTCCTCTTCCTCCTTGACTTCTTCCAGTTCTTCATGTTCCTCGTGTTCAGATTTGTCATCTTGTTCATCAGATTTGTCCTGTGCCTCCTTTGCGTCGGACTTAACATCCTCGTGCTCTTCTTCCACAGCCTCTTCCTTCAGACTGTCATCTTGCTTGGCTTCGGCCTCTTCCTCTTCCTTCTTGTCTTGGCTCTTCTCGGCTTCCTCCTTCTCCGCCTCTGGCTCTGCCTGCTTGGGCTCCTCCGCCTTTGCTTCCTCGGCCTTGACGGGCTCCTCTGTTTTCGGTTCTTCGGCCTTGGCTGGCTCCTCTGTCTTCTCCTTGACCGTCTCGGCCTCTTCCGTCTTCTCCTTTGGCTCTTCCTTTGGTTCCTCCTTTGGCTCAGCCTTTGGTTCTTCCTTCTTCTTTCCGTGCACCTTCTCTCGTAAAGCGTTCAGACGAAGCTCCTTAGCCTTCTTTGCTGCTTCATCGGCAATGGATTGCACGGACTGCACAGATTGCACAGAGCGCACCGTATCTATGCTGGCTCTTGGGGTTGGGCCACCGCCAACCTTGGGCTCAGGGACTGGGCCAGGGGGAGGCGGAGGAACGGCCGCATCGGTGGCAGCGGCAGGCACAGCTTCACCAGAGGCTACACCGGCGGCAGCTTTGGCGGCGGCAGCGGCAGACTTCTTGACTGTCTTCTTCTTCTTGACCGGCTCGGGATACTTGTGGTCGATATCGGGAATGGTGAATTCATCGTAGTAGATCTTGATGTGCTGCTTGAGCTCGCCATACTCGTTCCACTCTTCGATTTCGACAATATCCTATCCTCTACAGTTAGCCAAAATGTCCCCAATGTCTCGTTGGGTGAGCTGTAAGCTGCATCCCCAAAAAAGGCCAGCTTACCCCTAAAACAAGCCCCTCTTGCACCAGCGCAGGAAACTTCCTCGCTCGACCGTTCTCGTCCTTGCCGGCACGACGGCCCCAAAGCATGCGAGCCTTGTCATCGGTAGAAATGTCGATGGCCTTGAAAGGAACACGGTTGGCTCGCAGAATTGTCTCGAGTCGCGATGTCGCGGTGACAATGTGTGAAGAGCCGGCCGTCAGCGACGTGTAGATGTACAGCGCGGGATCGGTCGAGTAGGACGCCATGGTGCTATGCTATGCAATGCTGAGTAAAAGACAAAAGACAGAAAACACACAGAAGCAGCTACACAGAAGGTTAAGCGATCGCTAATCTTGAATGCTCTGGATTCCGAATCACGATGTCGCGTCCAAGTGTCAGCGATGCATTGAGCTGTTTGCCTCTACCCGGGAGATGGTCCAAGCTGTGGGGGCGGGGTTCCAGTAAGTAGTGCTCCGTAGTGCCTGGATCGAGCGCTATAGCGGGCAAAAAGGGGTCGCTTCAGTGGGAAACTGTGATGGGCAACGCTAAGACGGGCCTTAATTTGCGTGCAAGGGACCTGTAAATTGCAGCTTCATTTGGGGCTTCGTATCGCCGGGTAAGTAAGCAGGGTGACAGCCGTGCTAGATGGATCTGGGCATGTCTTTCAGCTGCGATGAGCATCTACAGGCCCTGCTTTGGGGGTTAGTTGGTCTGCCGTGGCGAGAAGCAGGCATAATTAGCTGCTGATGGAAGCATTTGAGCTAAGAAGAAACTGGAACAGCTTGATCAACTGTGCTGTAGCTATCACGGCTACAAGTACAAGCAACAGCAGGGCGAATCCAATCCCCGTATACCGGCTCAGCCGAAGCTGAAAGATTGCCGATCTTTTCTCTGTTGAACAAAAAATCGGATGTAAGAAAGCAGCATTCACAGCCAACACAGCACGGACACTCATCCAAGCATCTTCCTTTTTATTGGCTTTCAGCTCCGTATATCCTCCCGTAGAAGCAAAGTAGAACGCCTTAGTCATACCACACACGATAATGGTCAAATAATTCACGCCTCAGGCACAAAACGGCAGCTGAAAATAAACCTGTGACTAAGCCATTGTCGGACTTTCGGCCTTTTGTCCTCCATCTGCAATAATATGGAGCTCGCGAGAAATATCGCGCCGCCACTCACAAACCGGTTTGAACAAGGCCTCACTCCACCACAAAGAAAAGAAAAAAAAAAAATCTCCCAATACTAGTGTGGCGTCTGAATGCACGCTGCCACATGGTGCCACATGGTAGACCCAAAGTTCTCTGCCTTGGCAGGATCTTGATGGACGAGTCAAGCTGGCCCATCTCGTGAGTCAGCCCAACAGGAACTGCTGCACCAACGAGCTAATCGGCCGACACAGTATTAACAAGGGGCATCGAGCGTCTCACAGCACGGTAGCGTCTCTGCTCGGCGAGCGGGGGAAGCAGTTTGCAAATTGCCAGTGGGGAGAGAAGAGCCTGGAAACGCCCAATTTCGCCCTGGCCTCTTCTGTTTGTTTTTGGCGCTGCCCGTTGTTTGAGCTGGAAGCGCGCGCAATGGCCTGGACCTGGACCTGGAGCCGGGGGTCGACCAAAGCTTAAGATAGGGGACCTGGAACGAAATGAGCCCGCCCTCCCTTAATACGCTGCGCTGGCGCTGACACGGCGGCCTTGAAACGCGCACGACATGCCCGGCCACGGCTACCGGCCTAGAGCCAATTTCAATTTCAACCGGAGCGAGCACAGGCAAAAGCACAGGCTCAAGGTCCAAGTGGACGTTGGAAGTGGGTGAGGGATTATGTGTGACCGGCGGCGTACATACATGCTGCATACACAGTGTCCAGCTCGAGCATGGATGGGAGAAAAGAAAAGCCTCGAGTGAGATGGCGAGAATTGAAAAAGTTTTTTCCTGCTGTCGTCAGCTTCTGCCAATCAACAATCAATAGCTGCTGAGGTTGCATCCAGGCCAGCGCTGCCGAAGAAGCATATCGACCACAGCACATGGCCAATCCCGGCTCCCGGATGCAAGAATAGCTCAACGGAAAGGAGGGTCAATGGATCTAGGATGCGCTTCCGAGAGGCCATTTATGCAAGGTACCGCGAGATGGCCAGTGAGATGCTGGCTCAGGTCCACCATCGGGTCTTTGTTGCGTGGTAGTGTCCAATCACAACAGGTGCCTGGATGCGCCAGCCCGCCAGCTCACAAAGCCAGTCCACAAGCCGCTCAATGGTCTGCGCCATGCTAGCAATGCTAGGTTGACCGGTCGCGCCCAGGCTCCGTTGGGATCCATTGCCATCCTACGTGGCCGCTGCCTGGTGGAACTGTCAGAGATTTCCTACCGGCAGACAATCAAGACAAAAGGGAAACGGGCCCCCTCAGCTCGTCTTTGGACTCTTCTTTTCCCTTCTCTTTCTCATCACTCACCACACTCTTTCAAATCACTCTCTGAGCTGTCTCGACGACATTGCTACTATACACACTCTCTCTTCTAAACTGCTATACTAGCCCGGTGCTTCTTGCCCACTGCTCTCTTTCAAGCAACAAACAAACCAGATCCGAATTCAAGTCTACGACTCATTCTCAACAACAATCAAAATGCAGTTCTCCACCCTCCTCATTGCTGCCGGCGCTGCCGTTGTCGCTGCTGATAGCACCTCGACTCTGACTGCTACCACCACCAAGACCTACACCATCACTCAGTGCCCCGAGACCGTCACAAACTGCCCTTATCGCACTCCCACCGTCCCTGTGACCACCTCTGAGGTTGCTTCCACCACCGAGGCCACTTCTGCTGTTGAGATCACCACCTCTGCTGCCGAGACCTCCTCTGCCGCCCCGACTTCTCACTACTGGCCCGTCTCCAACTCCACCACTGCCACTGCTGCTGGTACCAACCCCGTCGGCACCGGTGCTCCCACCACCATTGTCACCATTCCCTCTGGCACTGGTGTTCAGCCTACCGGCCCTGCCGCCAGCGGCCCTGCTGGCACTGGAAGCGCTCCCCCTACCGTGCCCACCAGCGGTGCTACCAAGGAGATGGCTCAGTCTGGCGTCATTGCCGTTGCCCTGGCTGCCGTCTTTGCCCTCGTCTTCTAGACGCGCAACTTCTTTTTCACTTCTATCTCATGGGGCCAAAAGCTCTATGAACCTTATCTTCACAACATTCAATTCTTCCATTCTTTACTCTTACAAATTCTTCTACGGGGAAGGACGTTTGGTGTTTTTTCACTGGTGGATTGCTATGTGAATAGATGACAAATGAGTTGGGTCGATACCCGGTGTTTTTTGATGGCTTCACTTCTACGCTCTGGATGAGCGGGCTGATGTTTGACGACGGCTGTGTCGACGCATCAGATGGGCGTATGGATGCAGCATGGGCTTTTTCGCGCCGTGACTGTGGCGAACGCTTTTTGGATATGCCACGATTGGGCTCTCTTGGGATGAGACATGAACCAAAAAGCTTTTAGATACCTTTGCATTTCAATTGAAAAAGAGACTGGCTTGTCACGATTACTCTTTTATGTTTCGCTGTGCAGTGATGTAGACGTGACGACGATCAACTCCGGTGTATGTAATCCATAACGATTGCTTTGAAGCATCTTGGCCGAACTCTTGAAGAGGGGTCTTTGGAACGTCGCCCTGCTTAAGCAATGGATGCTGTTTATTTTGCTTTGAAGCTGTATTCAGTCCATCACGGAGCTTTTCCAACCCTCCTTGCATACTGTACTCGTACAACAGCAACACGTAAGTTCAACGCAAACCATTGACAAACCGTAAGCACTTATGTGAGCGCAACCAAAACGCCAATTGATCACCACAAAAACACAAAAAAGAGTTTAAGCAGATTGAGTTTGTCCAAAATCATCAATCACGCCCGTTCCGTTTCCCGTCCCGCAGCTAATGCAAGGGGAAGAAAGTAAAAATACATCACCAATTTGGTATACACTTTTTTGAGCTTGTCTTACTTACACACTTTCGCCAATTAGCGTTCACGTGTTTATATATACGATCGGTAATATCGAACTGTTGCTTTATAAGAACTTTCCGTCAATCCGACACAATGTCGATCCCTATGTTAAATAAAATAAAAAACAAGTAAATTTTATTATTAAACAATAACATCCCCGGGCTTATCCGATCCGACGGATGTTTTCTTTGTTACAAAACGTGTAACCATCCATGAGGTACGATTGAAATTCCCCCAGGTCAGGTCGCCGACCAGAGAAAATTACTGCCCCTCACAAATGCCCGCAGTTTAACTCGTTTGCTCGTATACCCACAACTCCATACGTACTCCATAATGGATATCTTTTGCCAGGCACCTGTATTTTAACAGAAAAAAAAAGAAAGAGGGGCAAATTTGACAGCTCCGGCCTAAGAGGAGGGAAAAAAAGGGAGGCAGGGATTAAGATCCATAACCGTTTCTCTCTAGTCTGAATATGGGTTACAAAAAGGCACAAGGGGAAGAGGAGTGAGAGGGGGGATTTTTTGATCGGCTGGATACGGGCCGATGGAGGAACGAACCTCTCCACCTCGGATGGAAAGTCGAGTTACGGAGAGAACAGGAGGAGTAAATTGCTGGGTGTAATTGCGTAAAAAATGTCAAGTAAAAAGGGGGAGAGGGGAAACGGGGTTGATGGGGACAAACGGTTTGGAGAAACAGGAGATCTTGTTGCTGGGGAACTTTGGGCATGGCGTCATTATCACGGCTTGGACATGGGGTTTCTTGCATCCAATTGCGTTCTTTGTCTGGTTGGACTAGATCAGGAGGTCTTGTTTCGAAACCCGGAGCTTGAATGCAGGCATGGCAAGGGGAATATGGGGTCAAAGAGACTAGGCTTCGAGTTAGCAGTAGACGACTGACTCTGGAGTAATAAATGCGTATTTCTATGTGTATGTTACACTAGTAAAGACAAGAACCTCAACTCCAACATGCTGTATGGGTAGATTAAAAGAGGACAAAGCATTGTAAAAAAAGAAAACAAAAGATTGTGCTCCGGTCGGTGCGTCTTGTATGTGTATGGTAACAATGGGATGGGAATGCCAGAATGACAGAGTGACAGAATGCCACCCTCCGACCCCATCCACTTCTCGTGGCCTCGTGATTAACAACTGCAGATAGAAAAGGCAGGAAAAAACACAATGAAAAAAATATTAGGGGGCCTGCCATGGTCCCGCATCTGTTATATCCCTTATCGTATACCCCTCCAGAAATGTGCCTTTTGCAAGGCGCACGCAAGTCTAGAAGCTGCGTCAAAGCTCTCTGCACGCCCAAGAGCTCCATGTATGCCAGTTAAGAAAAAACAAAGAAAAAGCCGACAAAGAAAAAGCCGACGAAAAGAAGAGACCCGAAAGAAGAGACCGCAAACACTAGGGAAAAGAGGGCGGACGAGCGGGAGGGACGCAAACACGACAACGTAGGACCCCCGGCTTCCAGAAATTCAAGCCTAATATGGGTACTCCGATAAATTCACTCTCGTTTGTTGCGCATTCCTTTGAATCCGGTGTCCACATTCGTGTTTTAGGAATCCCTTGGCATAGGGGGCTCAACATGGACAAAACATGAACAAAGCCGGGTTCGCATGCCTCGGCAGCGATTTTAATCTTCAAAGTTGACAAGTTTGCTTTCTCTCACACCACTCCTGCCAGGGGGTCCCCTCAGCCGCACCCTTCACTAGAAGACTTTTTGGTTCTGTACTGTAGTAGAAACGTACCGCCCCATGGGTGAGCTTTTTCGCTCGGGGGAGAGAAGTCTTCCAGTAGGAGTACCGGCCCTAGCAAGACACCAATCAAGAACACGGCTGGCCATTTGCAGCGGCATATGCGCATGCACTGCAAAGTGAGCAGTTGGAATCAGCTAGAAATGGACAGTCGTGTGTCATGGCGTGAGCGCATTTCTTATTGGAGAAGGATATAATGCCAGGGGTGAGGGTCTCAAAGTATATGTGAACGTCCTCTTCTATTGGTCCGCATGATGACAATTGACATGACATTGGTGACTTGGCTTGATGTATGGCTCTGTCAGAGAGGCTTCTCATTTTGACAGAAAAGATATCAATGTGATATAAAGGGCCCGTTGGAGCTTTAGCTGCTTCGCTAATTCAGCTTCTTTAGTTCAGAAAGCGGTAGTCTGCGTCCGCAGAAGAGACTTATCGAACAACAGCTGAAAAATTGTTTCAAAAGTTCCTTGGATTGTGTTTGGTTGTGGGGGACAGAGGTTTAGTAAAGTCAAAGGAAGAAACCATCCAATGGTAACGTGTGATGAGAGATGTACTGGTGATAGTAACGACAAAACTTGGGACATGACTGGTCTTATTAAAGTTTGGAGGAGGAGTCAAAGAACAGTCAGTGGCCTCTGATAAAGACAAATGAGAGACAAGGGTTTCTGGTTGATGTAAAGCTGGCAGGGCACATGAACACCTGCTGCGGCGCGCTTACTAGTATGCGGAAGATGAACACAAGGCTGTCAATGGGATGCTAGTCATAGTTCTTACACAAGGTAAACTGGGTCGAGCTCTGCTGCTCCACCGCCCAAGATACAAAGTATTAGGGCTGAGGAGACGCAAGTTGATGGGAGTGTGACTTGGGGTTGGGAGTGTGAGTAGGTGAGAGGCGTGCAGGCAGGGGAAAAAAACCGAATCATGGCAGTTGATGTACAATCCATGCTCGCTTCGGCATGACGGGCGACGCCGCAAACGACTGGTGGGCAACCGGCCCTGGTATATGTATCATGGTGTGTGCGTCTGGACGCCTGTGTGTGCGCGCTAGGTTTGAACGAGTGAATGAGTGAGCGAGTGAGAATCAACGAGCGCCAGCAGCAGAGAGGACGAGAGAGGCAGAAAAGCAGGCATGTGTGTGAGAGAGCTTTGAGCACACGCCCCTCCATAAATCCGGCTGGCTTCTTCATCAGTCTCCACGCCTCCGTGACGTACCGGCCGGCCTTGAGGAGGCTCCGTCGTGTGGAAAAATAGGAACCACGATGGCTGAAGGATGCGAGGTTCCGAGTCTTTGGTTGATATAGTACACTGGGGTAGGAGGATTCCTCCGAATCGGGGACAGGTTCGCTGCACAGCTCTTGATGAGGGTGTCCAGCTCATCCATGTTCTGCCGAATATGTATATCGAGTCGTGCCAAGCATCTGCGTATTGCACGTATGTACCTTTGCTGCCTCTCGTGATATGACAAAAGGGGATCTGGCCACCCCTCCACCCCTCTTCTGGTAGGTCCATTTTGTGTCTGCCGCTCAAGAGAGAGACGGCATCCCCTCGTTTTTTGGTGAGTACAGTAGCGTACTGTCCCGTCCGAGGCAGGCCCTTTATGACCGCCTGCATACACACATCCGCTGCCCAAACACCAAGGGAGCTGGCGGTGAGGCGCTGCAGTCAACAGTCGCAAGAAGCTGGTTGCAGAATTGATCACGTTCATGAGAGAAGCCTGTCACAAATGCCTAAATCCTTAGATTTCATAGCCACATCCCCATCCCGAGCCAGCCAGTGACGACGCCTCACCCAGGCCGGTCAAACCTGACGGGGGTCGGGATTACCACAGATAGGTCCAGAAGGGATAAGTCTATCCCAGATGGCCTGCTAATGGATGGCGGCAGCACGCCGCGGCACTGGCTGTCGCTCGCCTGGTGGTAGCTAAATGGCACTTGGGTACGCTGGTCTGGCCAATGGATAGGTGGGGATACCGCGTGGGCAATCAATGCTCCGGTTGTCTCCAATTCAAAAAAGAGTCCCCATCCATCCATCCATCTATCCATCCATCCTCATCCTCCTCATCCATGCGACGGGGCGACCTTACCGAATGCCGGTCGAGGACAATGGGGTGAGAGGCGCCACGGGAGGCCATTAGCGAGACGGACACAAGAGGATTTTACCGAGAGGAAAAGGGCTCGGTGAAGTTTAACAGAGCAAGGCGCGGAACGAGCTCCGTCGAGATGCTCGCCAATAGTGTTCGCCAAAGTTGCTCATCACGGTACTCGGTGAATGGAGATAAATTTGGCGAGTCGCCACTCTTTGTGAGTGTATTTCGTACGCATCGCATCACGGGGAGAACCGATAAGGGGCAAATCTGAACTGAGCACATGTATGGCCATTGCGTAATGTGTATTGTAACTGGCTGGGCATACGAAGCGTCTTCTTCCTGACGGTACGATGTAGTGACTACCTATGCCCAATTGAGCCAATTGAGGTTGCGGTTCATGTGTCAGGTAGAGAGCACTTGGGCCAAGGTGAAATGATGCGAGACGGCCCGGGCTTAGCTTGAACGTACTCGTACAGTACTCGTACGGCACGGACTTGATTCCTGGGATAGGGCAATGCCACGACGGCTCCTTGTTTCCCGGAGCCAGACAAGCCAAACGAGCCAGGCTCTGCCCTCAGCTGTGCTTATCCCGGCAACCCAGACTGGCGATTGTCGATGGTCGCGTTCGGTTCCGAGGCGGCGTTGTCTGAGCCGTGGACAAGTGCGGGTTTCGGGACCCCTCCGCAAAAAGTGACCCCCATTCCCATCCCAGCGGCACCGTAGCACTGCATGTCTGACCTGACACCCACGCCGCGGTTCTTCTGCTTCTGCTCCTTCTAGAAGCTACAGGCCGAGAGCCTCTGCAAAGGATTGGATGGGCGCGGCGGCGAGGTGGCGAAGGTGGGAGGAGGGAAGATGGAGAAGATCCAGGAGAAGTCAGAAGTCAGAAGTCAGATAGAAGCCTGAATCAGTCAGTCGCTGCTTCGGCTGTTGGGGCAACTGACTGATGACGACACAGCGCGCTTCATCGTGCCTTCCAGCGGCCGCTGAGGCCAAAATCACTTGACTCGACACTCACGGCAGGAGCAGCATCGACAGCCTCCCAGCCTATCAGATCAGATACACGGCCCTGACCAACCTGTAGGTGATACAGTAGTGCTCCGTGGTGGTACTACAAAGGTACTAGGTATTACCGCAAATAAACCCATAGCTCCTACTAAGGTAGCACTTGCCAGACAATGGAATCCATATATTTCATCCAGGAATGGCAATTTGTATATTGCAATGTAATGCCTCTCTTGCCAATTGGCTGCTAGTCCTGGAATAGGTAGGTATTATAGGCAGATAATATTTTGCATCTACACACAATAAAAGCCTCCATGCTCTACTACCTAGTAGCTAAGCGGAAAACAGACAGTTACTGCTTACCTGGGCAAGAAGAAACATCCATGAAATCAGCAACCGCAGCCGATTGTTTGTCTGTTTGCTTCCTGCCTCGCCAAGCCAAGGAGCCGCAAGGCTTCAATGTTGGGTGACGACTCCAACAGTTCCTCCCAACTAACTGGTGGATTCGTCGATTCCTTCTTCTCCGCCTCAAAAAAAGAACTCGGAGAATTTCAACCCTCGCCATGACATGCCTTTCTTCATCCCGACTCTCACGCGGCCTTGCAATCGGTGCGACCCCGGCTTATCAGACTTGGGCTTCGCCTGATCCTCCGTGCTTACAAGCTTTCATTGGGCATTAAGCTATCGCCACCATCTGGTCAAGGAAAAAAGGCTTGTCTGACCAAACCACGACGGGTTGGCGCTAGAACATGCGGGTGGCTGGGCCAGACTGTCGGGAACAGACCAGCATGGCAGCTCGACGCCTTCGACAAACTTGCAAGCATGCCATGGCCATTCAGCTCTTGTGCCTGTCCTAGTGCAGAGCAGCCTCTAGCACCGTCGTGCGCGCGCTGAGCAATCCCTGCGCCCCGTCTGATCATTCCCAGACTCGGCAATGGCCGGAGACGCTTCCCTGCTGTAACTTACTGGCATTGCCGCTGTGTCAATGCCAGTGCAGACAGATTGAGGCATGTAAGGCGAGACGACGCAAAACAACGACTAATCACTACAGATGGCATTCTGGTTCCACTACAGACGCCTTCTCAGAACTCATACAGGCTATATTTGCAACAAGGAGGGAAACCAAGAAAGAGACAGGCGTCATGTCATGCTACCCCATGCTCCCATTGACCTAAATCCCTAGCCGCCATGGATTCCCCAGCAGGTTTCTAGAGCTCACGTCTGGATTACTCTTACACGAACTCCGAGCTCGTGTTATGTGATGGACGGCAACTCTACGGCATCGGCACGTTCCGCTGGGTAGCTGGGCAGTGACTCATGCCGCTTGACGAACCAGGCCAGGATTGATGCACCATCATGTTCGATACACAAAGTACTGCGGTCTCGCGGGCTTAAACGTGCAAATCCACAACATAGTCGGGTGTCTAAGGTAAGGATGTATTCTGACCAATGTTAAAGGCATCAGTTGCCATATTCGTTCAATCTATGCTTTGCAAACTCAGTCACAGCAGCGATATAGCCTTCGTCCTAGACTCTGCTGCAGAGATGTGATTCGCTAAAACAAGCTGCATTCTTCTTAGAAACGCTAGAGCAAAAGGCGACAAACATCTGACAAGCATCATCCATATTTGGTCCATCTCAACATGATTGGACCAAACTGCTGGGGGCCGACCGACATGTCACGCTCTCATGCGTGCTTTTTCTTCTTTTTCATGCCTTGCATTATTGCTTCCCATATTGGCGTGGCATTACCAAGGTGTCGCCGAGCCTTTCATCAAGAATGCCTCAAAATGCAAACCGGATCAGGGCTTAACATGCTCACTTAGCGAGGATGTAAATGACTTGTATGCCGCTGCCGCAAGTCCAGATCTCCGGCTTCCGAACTGCCGCCCTCGGTGTGGATAGCGGGAGGTGCGTCACTCCCACTCCTTGTTTGTCTGGTTCTCGCTCTTACGCATATTCCGTAATAGCCGCCCGTTCAGGGCGATGAGCACGAGGGGTGTTGTTATGCACAGCCTGGGGTCCTGGTAATCGAAATTCCTGCAGGTGCCTAAATCGCATGCAGTGTTTGCCATGACGGTACAAACCATGATCACCTTGCCCAACTTACTGGCTACGTGGCGTAATATGCGCGCACGAGGTGACAACCGGTGTCTTTTACATGCCGCTGAATCCGCTCCTACGAGATGCCATAGGCCTTGTCTATGCGTTTCTTGGCATATCGTCATACTTTCTGCTTGAGCTCTCGTGAGGCTGAATGCTTCGTTTGTGATAGGTCTTGTTTGTGTTGAAGAACAAGTCCCCCTGGGCGAAGACCCCAAGCTCTAGCTGCCTTACTGCTGCTGACCATCATCAACCGCCAACCCAGTTGCCTCAGAACTGAAAGAAAGGTGTTTCTAAGAATAGCCATGTGTTTGAACGCAAATAGCGGCACTCATCATCAAACCAGTTTCACGCGGATCAATGCAACCACCCATCTCTTTAATGCTGAGTCCGAATAGCCTACTGCGAATAGTCTATCTCGCGGGCCCAAGATAACATCGGCACACCATGACCTCATCCTGCGGAGTGGCATCACGTCCCATAAGCCTCGTTTATTCGGGATCGTGCCATCCTGTCACTCCCGGCTTGACGGGTACCTTTGCCTCAAATCCCAGCAGCTTGGTATACTAGTCGAGTGCCCAGATGCTAAACGGAGCCAAAACGGCTCCAACATGTTTACAGATAACAAAGAGCCGTGCAGTCAACTCGCTAGGCGACATGGCCAACTGTGTATGTGATCAATAACATATCAACTTTATTGAGATTTGGTGTCATAGTTCACCCCTCCTCCTGGCAGATGATCTGAGACTCGCCCCAGTACCGTGGCAGATGATCCGCCTTGGCCTGCTTAGCATTCATAAACTGTTGGCACAAATATGTGAGGCAAAATGGTTCTTTCAAGCATATCACGTCCTGGTGTCATCAGTAGGGCTGAAATGGATACTGAAGCGGCTTATGTGAACTCTTACGACATGCCTGTGCTGCAATTCGCTCACTTACTATTCTTACGATCGTTCACTCCCCTCTCTCCTCTCAGTGCAATTTACAGTAGAGAGATTCATCCCAGGCCCTGTTGACTGCCGTCTGGCTATAACGGGAAAAGCCTGACTCTTGCGCCCGGCGCCAGGTAAGTCTCTGTCGTCAAGCCGTGTCTCCGCAGGTGTGGCGCCATACTTACATCCCTTGCTCGACTTGTACGTCCTTTCCTCAGCAGCCCCCCTGCCAGGAAACCCACGACGTTGGACCCGAGACCGGCATCTCATCCTCTTCAGCCACATGGTGCCGATGTGGTTTCGTAACATGCTACAACGACTACGGACATGGGTATCTGTTGGGCACCTTCATGTTAGTGGCGCTCCGGCCCAAAATGCTTCCATTCCGCGGTTTACACATACACACCCACCACCCCGGAAATACTTGACATGTCACAACTTATTCTTATGCAGGTCGATTCACTCGTGATGTCCAACGGTGCGTTTGCGACTATCGGACTTACGAGTACTTCACATTGCTGCCATCAGCCTCAATCATAGCCTTGACTCCGCCATCGCTACCGCTGTTGCCACGCATATGCGCATGCACAGGCAGAAGCTAAGGCTGCGTTAAAGTGTCATACGTGCAGCATCTACGCTTTGATACGCTTATACCTCGAAATTGGGCTAAATGTTCCTGATCTATGAGATCTAACTCTGGCGCCACGGCCGCTCAACTCTCTAGGACGCTCTAACCCCTGACCAGTTATCCAATTGCCCAGCTAGATGCTAACGGGACGCGAGCTAAACAACTCCTCTTGCAGAGACTATCACAGTCCGCTTAGACGCTAAAAAGGAACCGCTACATAAATAGGCGAAGGTAAGACGAGGGCCGAATCAACCGCAAAAACGAAGGTAGTTCTGAATGGGCTTGTACACGGCCCGCGGGACCTTGGCCCGTCCAATGAAGTGCCACTAGCAGGACAGAGAAGACGTTCGAGTCAATATTTCTTTCCTGAGCTGCCGGACATGAATAGTCTCTGTATAGACGAGGCATCGGCAAAACGCTTAACCAGCCACGCTCTGGAATATATGTAGTAAGCGATGGGATGGCGATGTCGATGCACGGGGACGTCTGATGATCAAAACGATATGGGATACCAACGAGGAGAGCCGCTGGTTACATCACTCGCTAGTCCATCGACAATCTGACATGCATTTCATGCAGCCCAGATACGCCACCACCACCCTTACACGCAATCAAAGTACGTTTCACAATCGATTACTCCACGTTCCGCGTTCCACTCCATGATCCATACTTGACGACTTGTCTTGATTATTACACCCCCCCTTCTCCAGGCTGGACTAAGCTGGATCATGGGTGTCTTTCTTCTCATTGAACTATGAGCATCTGAACTCCCTGTCTGGCGTGACGCCAGCGGTTGAGATGAGGAGAAGGCGCCAGAGAGAGATAGGGAGAGACAGACAGGGTTGAGCGATCCAAGTATTTGGAAAATAAATTTGTCTAAGAATACCTTGAGTTGGCCGATAATGCATGTCTACTCCGCGCGGCTAAAAGAGACTCAAATGCTGATCTGGTATAGGCATTTGCAGAACAGTTGCAAGACTCTCAGTCTTGTATGTACAACTATGTCAAGCTCATGATCCTACTTTTAACATCAAACAACTACTCAGTCTATACGGAAACAACAACGAGACTAAGGACTTGGTTTCTCTATCTAGCAAATCCTATTTGCCTTTACAAGATATGGCATTCCTCAAGCATTCTCCCACTTTCCGCCGTCACGATTTCGATCTCCTTGGCAGAATGGCACAAGCGGCGATTATTAGACGAATAGTGACCGAGGTTGATACCTGGCAGGCAATATTAATAAGCTGCACCCAGTTGACTGGCTCGGCGTTTCCCAAAATAAGAGGCCTGACCTAGTCTCTTTCCCCCCTCCCCCGGCATCCCGTCTTTTCCCACGGGGAGGGGGGCCGACTTCGTAATCGCATGGGAAAATCTCCCGCGCGTTCCCGGGCTGATGCTTATTTACTGATGTATGCTCTTTGGGGACCCCCTCTCGGTAAACAAGGGGGGGTATGGGAAAATACCCCGGTTGTTTAAAAAGGCGATTAAAAAGAGAGGGAGAGAGAGGCCAGAGTCAGGCAAGGCCTGAGCAACCCTTGGAACTGACTCCGCACGTTTATCTGGATCTGATCAAAAGTGTCCAGGTGAAGGGTTCTGGTGACGTACTCTTGGTATTTTGGCTCTGTTTCTTGCTTGGGCGCGGCGTTGCTCTTGGTTTCACGTTGCATGATGACGCATTGGTTAATAAGAACGAGAAGAACAGGAAATAACGCTGGGGAATAATAGCAAGTAGTTTCAAGTAGTACTCGGGCGCCCGTTTAAGCTCATAGCAGTCCACTTGTTCGCCGTGGCTTCTCTGCTTACATGATTGCTGACGGGTTTCCAAGCGTTCAGCTGTGTCTCTCGCTACCAGAAAGAACAGGGTTGACTACGGGGATTAGGGGAGTAATCAATAAATGCTCGAAACTAAGACGAGAGCCAATAGCGAAGCAAGAGAGCAAGACAAATACCAAGTTTTGAATCCTTGTCTTGTTCTCAGCCTCATTGGGGGGATATAGCAAATAGCAAATAGGCGCCTCTTGTTGCCAAGTTTAGCTCCTTCTGTCTTTGCTGGCGGAAAGAGTTCCGCGGCGGCGAGGAGATGTAAATGATTACAAAGGATAGAATAATTTAGCCTGCTTTTGATCTCGAATCGATCACTGCTTTGTCGAGGCTCATGTGACTCTGCTTGTACTACGAAATCTTACTCGAAGCGGACACTGCTACTACTACAAAATCTTACTTGAAGCGGAGTCATCTTTCAGCTCTCATGCAAAACGCGGTTCGGGTCGAGCTCGAGCCGCTGGGAATGAATGATTGGGCGCGCGAATACTGCCTTTTCTGGTTTGCGGCGACCCTCTCGTTGGCTTTCACGCAAGGCTTGGGGAAAGTCGCACGAGATGCGCCTAATATGATGACGCTACCTTGCTGGCGCGGTCCGAGCCATCCCTCAGGGGCCGAAGCTACTCCCCCCCTCTCTCCTTGCTTCCGAGAGAGTCGACATCTCTGGAATGCAACGGGGTGCATGAAAGAGCGGAGTATGATCGCCCGCTTGTCAGCTTGCCTGGGAGCCTCACCCATCCGGAATCCGAGGTCCCTCCCCCTCGTGTAAGTGGACCCCAAAGCCCGATAACCATAACGCTAGATACCATGTCGAAGGAGTCCTGGGCAATGGGGGCGTGGTGTTATGCTCTTCGTGATGCAGCAGAATCCATGCCAAGCAGAAATTCGGCGGATTCGTATTTGCAGTCAATACGGTGAACTCGGTTTTGGTTAGTTGGTAGATAACGGCTGAATACATACATGTGCATGTATGTAGGTTTATCACGAAGATAAAGATGCTCGTAGGTCACGTTGGGCTGTGCCTGTTCATCACAAGACCGGTCCAACTGGTCAACCTTGCAGTTTCCTGAAGGAAGGTGCATAGATGCAAAGCAGGTATTCTCCAGTGCTACCCTGCCGGGTATGTTGACTGGGGTTCGGCATCCGTGTTGAGATGTCAGCCGGGCCAGGCTGGCGGTGACCCACTGCCTGTTCGACAAGAGAGATTCCCTCCAGTAGCCGGACAGAACAGCCCTCTGCATTGCATTCAGGCGTATTTGATATCGTATTCTCCTCATCTTGGGATAAGCTGCCTCAATAATTCCATGCCGGGGGGAACCAGCCTTTCAAAGAGCAGGCTTACTCGCATTTGACGCGAGGAGAAAAGACAAGGTTGGCAAAGCCTCGTGACCAATTTCTTCGACGAAGGAGCTTGTGCCGCGTCTGTGGTGTGAGGCCTGACGCCATAACCGTGCGTTTCCCCCCCATCTACAACCAGCGTATCGGTATTAGATATGGTAGCCGGAAGTCGACAACTTCATGCCGTGATGCACTAGTACTATGAGAATTTAACCGTAGCAGCCGAATTAGCCCGTTAAAAACGTCACGAGTGAGGTATTGACAATATCAGAAGCCTGGGGAGGTATGTCAGTGCGGGATCTGGGATGGTGCCAAGTGTTGAAACGGTGGGTTACTTTTTGACTTACAGGAAGCTCATATCTATGACGATGATAGTTTAATCAAGAGATATGAAAAGGTATGAAACAAAGTACCTTTGATGGAAGCGCTGACAGTACCGAGAGAAGAAATCACCAGAGGCTTCATCCGTCTCTGCTTTGCTTCGTGGTGGAGGAGCTGGCACCTGATCGATGATGCGAATGTGTGATCTCGATCTGGGCTTATCGGCGATGAAATGGCCTGATAAGGACGGATGAGCTACTGGAACGGGGCATGTCCAGTTCTGGGGCCTCGGGATAAAAAAAAAAGAGCTTGCAGGGTGAAGAATCCGCAGCTTGGCGGCATGAAGCATCACGTTGGACAGCCTCGGCTCGAGCTCGTGGGCAGAGAGATAGCGATAGAGAGATGCTGATTGATGAGAGACGAGGAAGAGGGGAAAAAGCTGGCAAGAGACCTGATCCTGGTCCTGACTCGGTGTTTTGCTTTGCCGTTTGTGCTGCCGGCAGAATCAAATTGAATCGCGTTGCCCTACTTGGCTGGACATGAATCTTAGCACCTACTTTGGTAGGGATGAATGCAATGAGGGGTTCGTCGTCGGTCTGGAGCTCTGCAAGTTTTCCACCTTAGCACTGGGCAGTATCGGTACTTGATGCCGAGCTATCAGTACACGCTGCGCAAGCTTCAGCGTTAGAGCCCTCCAGCCAAATGCCTGAATCTGCTATTCCTCGGCTACGGGCAGTGCGTACTGCACAATAGCCCCTCCGTCACTCGCCTACCGATAGAGCTATCTGCCCCTCACCGCCCCTCTCAGAACCAGCACCTCAAACAACGGATTCTCGTCTCCAAAAAAGCTCGACTTCTGGTCGATGCAAAGCCGCAGATCCAATTGAAGCTGAGCAAAAGCTGCAGAGCGACTCGCCGGCCCACAGATTGCTCCACCGCCCGGGGCCACAGAGAATCTGGCCAGAAATCGCTCCTCTGCTGCTTCTTTATTGCAACTCTGTCACCATCTCCTCCCCTCCATCTCTTGACCTCAACCGCCAATTGACATTGGCAGCGTCGTCAAGATGTCTAAGCCCACGAGCGTGACGGGCAGCGAGAGCGAGTTCGAGTTCATCGAGACTCCCAAGGCTACTGCCCCTACCTTTGAGAAGGAAGAGGACTGCGGCGTCCGCACCACCAAGGTATGTCTTCTTTTTTGTTTATGTTTACACCTACTTGGTTGGGTAGCTACATGCGCCTCCAATGAGCACTGAGCAATGGGCGAACAACGTGGGACATGCTATATGCTGCATATCCCTCTGCATCTCAGCAGCCTTCCCCCAATTGGAGCTTGAAAGAGCAGTGAGCTGACGGATTTGTTTGCATCTAGTACCCTGCCATCAAGAATGCACCCCTCCCAGCAGATGGACCGGGCTCCGATTCTTTCAACAACAAGATCCTGCTCTCTATCCTCGGAGGAGTTCCTTTCTGGTTGATGTGGAAGGTTGGCGGTGGCATCAAGACCTTCATCTTCTTCGCTCTCATCATTGATCTGCCCATCTTGGCGGGATGGTGGCTCACCATCTCCGCCATCTCCCCTCGTAAGACGGACAAGGCCAAGTTCCCTGGCCGTCCCGTTGAGTACTACCTGGACTTCAAGAAGGAGGCCGACCGTCTCAAGTACCGTGGCACCAACAAGATCCCCATGGAAACCTTCCACGAGATGTACTTTGACGGTGACGTCGATTTCAAGGGCGACTGCCTCGAGGTCATGGAGTACCGTCACGACTGGGCTAGCTTCCGTTTCACCGTCAGCCTCATCAAGTACTTTTTGCTGGGCATGATTCCCGAGCTCATCATGCACACTCGCTCTCAGGGTAAGCTCTCCTATGCATCCCATCACCATCCCTTCTATGCATTGTGAAAACATGCGCTGACATTGCTCCTCCCTCACATCTAGATGAGGAACAGGTTCGAGACCACTATGACCGTGGCGATGACTTCTACGGCTGGTTCCTTGGTCCTCGCATGATCTACACCTCTGGTATCATCTCTGACATCAACTCTGAGGAGACTCTGGAGCAGCTCCAGGACAACAAGTTGACTGTTGTCTGCGAGAAGATTGAGCTCAAGAAGGACGAGAGACTGCTGGATATTGGCTGCGGCTGGGGCACCCTCGCCCGTTTCGCTAGCGAGAACTACGGCGCCAAGGTTACCGGTATCACTCTTGGTCGCAACCAGACCGCCTGGGGCAACAGCGCCATGCGCAAGGTTGGCATCCCCGAGGAGCAGAGCAAGATTCTGTGCATGGACTACCGTGACATTCCCGTCCCCGAGGGCCGCTACAACAAGATCACCTGTCTTGAGATGGCTGAGCACGTCGGTGTCCGTCACTTCTCCACTTTCCTCACCCAGGTTTACAACATGCTTGATGACGATGGTGTCTTCTTCCTCCAGATCGCCGGTCTCCGAAAGGCGTGGCAGTATGAGGATCTCATCTGGGGTCTCTTCATGAACAAATATGTCTTCCCTGGTGCTGATGCTTCCACTCCTCTCGGCTGGGTCATTGACAAGCTGGAGGGTGCTGGCTTCGAGGTCAAGGGCGTTGACACCATTGGCGTTCACTACTCTTCTACTCTTTGGAAATGGTACCGCAACTGGATGGGCAACCGTGACAAGGTTGAGGCCAAGTACGGCAAGCGATGGTTCCGCGTAAGTTACTTTATCCTCACCTACTGATACGTGCTGGAGACCAAAGGAATAACTTGTGCTAACGATGCTGATTGTAGATCTGGGAGTACTTCTTGGCTTACTCCACTATTGCTGCCCGACAGGGTACCGCTACCTGCTTCCAGATTGTGCTGGTGAAGAACATCAACTCCACCCACCGTGTTGAGGGTATCCCCAGCCAGTTCGCCCTGTCTGGAGCTTATGACAACTCCGAGGCAGACATCAAGTCCTGGGCTACCAAGAACAACGTCACTTCCTCCACCGCCTACATCTCGTAGACGGGAGTCGTGTGGCTTGTCTCCATGTAGATTGAAACTTCAACCGCTTGCTATCTATTTTGGACAGGTGTATTGAATTTTCGTCTTCGGGCAATGTCAGGTGTCTTGCAGCCCCATTTCACTTCATTTTAGTACCTAATGGTGAATTGAGTGAGCTGAGGCGAAGAAATGTGTGGATTAGTTGAGGTGCCACGGGCGGTTGTTTTAATGACAGTCACGACATCACCTTTTATTTTCTGATTGGTATGAGGCAAACGGATATGATACTAGGTACGGCTAGGTTAATCAAGGGTATTTAAAATTGTAAGCTCCCATCTCGCGACGGGGTGCGCGCGTGCTGCAGGATTAGTTAGGCATAGATCGATTCTATAAACAAAGATTGTGTCCATATTGTTGGACCAATCAATCAATTATTTGGACGGTGACCATTGATGGCTTCTTTACTGTGGCGGGTGTTGAACCAAGCATCTCTGACCGCTCTCTGGAGGGATGATTGCTTCGGCGCCCTGACGTCATTCCTATCTCTCACGTCCTCTCATATATGGTGATTACTTCATGTGCCCTTTACTACCTAGTAGTAACATTGTACTTGACGACAACAAACGTCAGTCTCGTGCAAGGCGTGAATTGGAAGGCATTGCATGAGATCCCGATGAGTGCCGCTCGTAGCCGGTGAGGTACAGTTAATGGTTCGCATTGGACCGAGGTGCTCCATATCGATAAGCTGACAGACAACTGGGAAATGGCGTACTTTATCACGACTTTGACGGATGCCAATCCTTGACCATTTCTCACTTATACGCTGTATATACGCATAAATTATCCTTTTCTTCTTCAAATTGGTATACATATAACCATATCTCATATACAATGCCGCCAAGAAGATTAGCAACAAAACTCTTCCGCCGCCGAGAATGGCACTGCATCGCATCAGTCCCGGCAACGACCAGAGCACCATTTTCATCACATTCAACCACTTATAACCCCGTCAACGCCCAAGAAATGAAGAGCAGACCAGCAAAAGTCATCCGCGACTACCTCGTTCCCATGCCCTCCCACCTACTCACCACAGCACTATCGGATCTTTTGCACACACCACTGGCCTCGGGGTCGTCGATGGTGATGGAAGGAAGAAGTTTACCGCAGGGCCACCACTTGGTGTATTTCCCATTACAAACACCAGCTTCGAGACTTGCCAGTGATGGAGCGGATCAGGATCATGCGCCTGATGAGCAGTTTACGAAGAGATTGTGGGCTGGGGGAGAGGTCCGTTTTGGGAGGAGGAAGTTGGTGCTTGATGGGAGACCGTGGGTTTGTAAGGAGGAGATTGGAGATGTGAGGGTCAAGGGGGAGGGATGGGATGAGAAGGCGTTTGTTGATGTGTGGAGGAGGTATGGTTTGGGGCATGATGGGGATGCTGGGGAGTGGGATATTGAAGAGAGGAGGACGTTGGTGTTTATGCGCCAGACGGAGCATAAGGATCAAGTTTCAAGTGGACGGCTTGTCAAGTGTGAGTGGTTATGATGTGACATGAGGATTGGTGAAATAACTGACACAACCTGATAGATGCTCACACCCCCGCTTACTCGGCTGCTCTCATCCCCACGCCAACGCACCTCTTCCATTTCTCAGCTCTCACATACAATGCCCACTCCATTCACATCGATCCTCTCTACGCAAAATCCCAGGACGGACATCGCGCGCTGCTCGTTCACGGGCCGCTGTCGCTGGCACTCATGCTGCGTGTCTTGAACGACCATGTTACGTCCAAGGAGGGTGGCGGCGCGGGAGTGGTCAAGTCTATTGCGTATAGGAACTATGCGCCGTTGTATGTGGGTGAGGAGATGAAGGTTTGTGTGAGACGGACGAAGAGTGATGCGGCAAAGGAGGAAGAGGAATGGGATGTGTGGGTTGAAGGGCCTGAGGGGGGTTGGCTGTTAAGGGCAGTGTGGTTGTGGATGCGAAGAAAGCGAATTTGCCGTAGATAGTGTTATAGATGGGCATGATGACTATCTCTGTATATACTTGAATTGTCTTGACTATATTATTTCCTTCTATTTCAGATCATGGTATACCGATACTATTTTCTTTTTACACACAGGGACACAAATTGCTTGTTCAGTTCGACCTATTAGCTATCACTTAACATAGACAGTCACCGTTTATTCCTTCAGCTCTTGAGTACTTCAACGGAATTGTGGCCGATGACGGGATGAGATTGGGGACACTCTGGAGTCGGAATTCATATGGATAAGACACGGTCATCTTATACAAAATCTATCCTTTGTTCGGATTGTCTATGCTAAGAGTATGCACAGCTCATCGCATGCGATACCCAATCATTTATTCTAAATCCTTTCCCAATTCCGCCCATCGTAATCAACCATTGCTAGCATAGTCATTGCGCAATTCATTGCCATGAGATATAACCATTTCTCCACAGCGACAAATATCTAAGTCTTCAACAAGTCTACAGCTCGTCCTTCTTGAGGTGGCTCTTCTGCTTAATCTTCTCACCGCTCAAGCTACGCAGGCGGAAAGCCTTGCCAGCATGTCGGGGCACGCGCACGTCAAAGCGGCCACCAGACTTGATGGAGCCAACACGCTCACCAAACAACCGGGGGTCCTCTCGCTTCAAGCCCTCGGCATAGGAAAGCTCGGTGGAGTTGTACCATCCCAGCTTCTGGAACTTCTGCTTTCGTCCCTCGGCGCTGTCGGTGTCGAGGATGGACTGGGCATCCTCGTTGCTCATGGCACCGCCGGTCTTGCCCCAAAGGTCGTGGACGGCCCAGTCCTGCTTGTTCTGGGGAGCAGTGCCGCCGACACCGTTGGTGAGGAAGATTTCCTCGAGGGTGGCGCCCATGTCAAGGTCCTCGTCGGCAAAGTTGAGGAAGATGAGAATCTGATCACCGTTGGCAAGGGGGCCGCTCCAGATGTGAGTCTCGCCAACACCCCACTCATCCTTGGGGACGTTGAAGTTGCGTCGGATACGCTGAACGGCGCGGCCTCGGGGGTCTTGGTTGATGGCGATAACGGCGGGGTTGGTGACAATAGCAAGGTCAGAGCCTGACCACTTGCGAAGATCAGTGCCGAGCAGGAGGGGAGCCTTCAGAGCGGCCCAGATTGTGAAGTGAGCTCGGTATTCTTCTTCGGTCTGGCCACCGTGGCCAACCTCGAGCATGTCAAGATCGTTCCATCCACCGGGGAGACCGCGGTCGATGTATGGCACGACGCGGTTGATGATGGCGAGCACTGAGCAGTGTGTGCCAGGGGCAATGCAAGCCGGGTTAGCGGGATCGTTGCAAGAGCAAAGATCGTCCGGGCGAGCAAAAGAATCGTAGATGTCACCGAAAATGCGCCATGAGTTACCAATGGACGCCGCCCACTAAACCGTTTGACGTATATTAGCCTCAGGGGATCTGTAAGAGATGACACAAGTGTTTTAGGGAGAACGTACGCTGTAGGAATAATCTTCACCCCAATTGCAAAGACTGTAGAAGATATTCTTTCCGGTGGCCTTGAGAGCCTCCGCCATCTTGTTGAAGCGCTCAAATGAAATGAGAGGAGTGCCGAAGCGACCCATGTGGTAGCAGTTGTCGTACTTGAGGTAATCAACACCCCAATCCGCAAAGCTTTGAGCATCATCCATCTCGTGATCCAACGAACCAGCTATTCCAAGGTTAGAGATGTCGAGAAATTGAGTTGAGCTGGCACAATTGCCGTGAGAAATTAGAACAACTCACCATATCGTGCGCAAGTCAGTTCACCAGCGCTCGAGTACATGCCGAACAAGAAGCCCTGAGCATGCAAGTCATCCGCGACAGCACCCATTCCACGCGGGAACTTCTTTTTGTCTGCAATGAGCTTGCCCTTGCTGTCACGTCCATCGGACCAGCAATCGTCTAGCACAACATACTCATATCCCAAGTTTTGAAGGCCATACTCTGTGATGAGCTTGGCGTGGTCAAGCAGCAGATGCTCAGAGACGTCACAACCAAAGGAATTCCAGTTGTTCTGATATCAACAAAGTCAGCAAACTTCTCCATCATTCCTTGGAAACCCAATTCGAGTTTCTGGGGAAGAACAGAATGAAGCTTACCCATCCCATCTGCGGGGTTCTTGCAAGGCCATTGTCGATTGCCTCTACGACAATCGCCGAGACCGCGACAGCCAGCGCACCTTTGGATAACATCTTGGACCTGCAAGATTGAAGTTTCCCCCAGCAATAAAATGAATGATTGACGACGCTTTCAAGAAGCTCTACAGAACAAAAATCCTAATAGATACGGACCATATAAATACAGAAATTCTTCAATCCCTTCCCTAGACAGCTTCAACGCTCACCCCGCCAAGCCACGACTATCCACTAAGGGTCTATACAGTACACGGAATCCCGTTTTCCTGATGCGGGGTCCAATTGGGATCAATTCATATCACGAGTATTTGTCCGATGCCACGAGGGTTTTCCGCCTTTCCCCGTATTGTGCCTAAGCAAGCCCGGGTTTAGCATCAAATTGGTCACGAGGAAACTAGTGGCCGATCGCCCGTTCTTTTGGAGAAATGTTCGGGGTAATTGTGCAGCGGCACGGATAAGAATGGTCCGAGGCCACGGAAAAGCGAGCCGAAGGTGCAACATCGTCAATTACGAAGCAATCCGATGAAAATGTATCCTGGTTGAAAAGCTATGAACCTGGTTACCCGGCCGGAACAATTTACTTTTGAATGTTTATTTTGAAAGCGTTGGGCTAAGAAGTGACTTTAGTTGCGTTGTATTGCAGGATTCAAATGGCTTGGATCAATTGGGGATGACTGAGGGGTCATGTTGAAGTTATTAGTCATTCTGCAGCTCTCGTCAGTTTAGCGAGGGGGGAGGGGGATCCTACTCGTTATTACTCGAATTTGAGATGAAAAGAATGTTTCGATATGATGTTCCTCCTAATCCATCCCATAAACTTGACAGCTGCTTTTAGTTAGCTGAAGAAGGCCACACCAGTTGTACGCCTTATCATCTATGTTAGTAACAGCTTCAAATAGGACTCTATATAGCTTTACAACAGACTTATAAGCAGCTTGTATATTTCACGGTGTGGGTTAGCATCGATATAGGCCAGGAAGAGTTCCCTCCTTTTCAATGATGCTTCCTCGTCATCCAGCACTTGGCGTACGATATCCTGGCAGAAACATGAGATAGGTCGCCTCAAATACTAGCTGATAGGAAATAACGAATGACTAAGCTTACTACATATTCATAACCTTTCTCGCCTTGGTACGGATCATCTATCCGTCATCCAATGCAAGTCGGAAATTTAGGTACCTATGCAGGACCGGAAGAGATCCTCTGATGAAGTAACCCTAGCTAATGCAGAGCGAATTTATAATTATCTGGTGTGGCAGTTGGAGCAGTCCATGATTGGCTGATTGTTGCGGATGCGGAAAGAAGGCAGATGCATGATGTTGAGGCCCTGCATCATTGCCTGAACTGGAAAGAGATGAACAGATGATTCGTTGGCTTTGTTGACGGCTTAATGATGTGCATGCTACCAAGATCTTTGACAAGTTGTTGGTTCATGAGGTGGATACGGCTATTCTTTTAGAGTCTGCAGTGAAGAAACTCTGTACAGACGACGATGGTATTCAACGAGGTGTTAATGATTCCAAGTTTCCAAAGCACTTGGCTGTCCTCTCCTGGACTCCATAACATATGAGATCATTATGTATATCATACACACAGCGTAATAACTAGTATGAGCTTGACGTTTAGAGACTCCCGCGAATATAAGAGACATTTGGTATGTTTACAGTCTAGGGTATTCGTCGATTGAACATGTCGCTATGTTTCTTTCAAGCTCTTTTCATAATTTGAAAGCAAAACTATTCCAGGACTCATGTTGAGCAGATGCTTTTTCAATTTTCCCTAGTAAAGATGAAATATAATGCAAGCATATCCCTTCAGTGCCATTGGCAGTGTGTCTTATACAGCGTATTTAAGAGTATTCATGTATAAAATCTTCTGACCATCGATGCACCTAGCCTGGCTTCGATACAAATTATATGTAATTTCATACAATTTGAAATTTGCGTCCTATATATACCTTATATCATACTTGAGCGGCTGACGAGTAAATTGCAGGCAACTTTGAACCTTCTCAAGCTGCCAAAGCAAACCTCGGTATTTGATTGTACCAAACATATCCTATAAATACAGCGACCCAAAGATGTATTCTATCAAGACCACGACGCATTTATCAATATTTCCATGCTTCTAATGCTCTATTACCACTCTCTGATTTCGCCATCCGGTCCCCTGAAAGAAGGAGACTCCCACGGCACACAATCCTTGGACAGCTTGCGGACCATGTCCTCATCGACTTCAATGCCTAAACCTGGGCCTGAAATCACATTGATGTAGCCGTCTTCGACTTTCCATATTTCTGGGTTCTTGATGTATGTTTCGATGTCTTGTCCTGTGTTGTTATAATGGATGCCTATGCTCATCTCCTGGATAGCGAAATTGGACGACACGGCGTCGACTTGCACATTTGCGGCCAAGGCGATTGGACCTAATGGGCAGTGAGGAGCCAAAGCAACGTCGTACGTCTCGGCCATTGAAGCGATGCGTCTCAGTTCAGATATGCCACCAACGTGGCAGATGTCGGGCTGTAGCACGTCCACACAACCTGCTTCCAAATACGGACGTACATCCCATCGGCTGTACAGTCGCTCACCGAGAGCAATAGGGATGCTAGTGAGCTGCGACAGCTCCTTGATACCGCCCAAGTTCTCAGGCAGTAATGGCTCTTCGATGAAGAGAGGTCGATGTGGCTGGAGGAGAGCGGCGAGCTGCTTCGCCATGGGTTTGTGAACGCGGCCGTGGAAATCGACTGCAGCATCCATTCCAAGGCTTTTGACGACTTTTATTCTTCGCACTACATCATCGAGTACTGATGGTGAGTCAAGCCAGCACACGTCTCCTGTGCCATTCATCTTGACTGCGTGGAATCCTTGCTCTTTGCGAGCTAGGCTGTTTGAGATTGTCAGTGCCGACCGCAGACGCTTTAAAAAAATAAAGTGAATAAAGACAACAGAATCAAACAAAAATGAATTAAATGAATAAAAAAAAGAAAATGAGGCCTCAAACTTACGCTTGTTGTTCCACCTCATCTGGGCGGTCACCTCCAATCCAGGCATATACTTTGAGCTTGTGTCTCACTTTGCCTCCAAGAAGCTGATATATCGGGACACCAAGTTTCTTGCCTAGATGTAAGTTAGCTTCAAGCTGGCTCGCAGAATGAGAAAAAAAAAAAAAATCCCAATTAATAACTCTTTTTCTGCGTTTCTCATTTACCTTTTAAATCCCATAGTGCAATGTCGATTCCAGAAAGCGCACTCATAAAGACTGGCCCGCCGCGATAAAACCCAGTGCGCCATGCCATCTGCCAGATGTGCTCAATCTCACTGTAACGTATTTGGTAAGCGTGCGTCTTTCCCGTTTGGTCTAATATACCAGATTCGATGAAACGTACTCGGCATCGTGACCTTTGAACTTCTCGAACCACGCATCTAAACAACCCTCAACTGCCTGCGTATGTCCCTCTAGCGAGGCTTCACCCCAGCCGACATTCCCGTCCTCGTCAGTGACTTTTACAAACAACCACCGAGGCGGGACGCGAAAGTATTCCATAGACTTGATTCTCGCCATGATGTCGTTCTGCTGTAAATTAAATTCCAAGAAATACAAGTCACAATCACGCTCAGACCTTCAAATGAATGTCGGTGAAAAGACAGTCTTTCACTCGTGCCATCTGGAACCTTTACATGCTTGTATAGTACGAGATCCCCGGCGAAAAACAAGGGAGAAACATAGCACAGCCATGTCGCCGCGGAACTCCACACACTGCCACGGCTTACCTCTTCGGGCAACAGGGTCCCCCGCTTGATCAAATGCTTCGCCCCCCACCATTCCCGTTGCTCTCCGGACACGGAAAAGCAGAGAGGGGGAATCGCGTGTCGTGTGGGGGATGAAGCTGGGGGCCGGGAGAGTGTGGCCCGAGAGTTCAGGTCCGATGATGCTCCGACAGGGGAGTTATTTGAAGTGGGAGGACGCTCTGAAGATGGGATGAGGGACAGCTTTGGAGACTCGTGATACTTTGATCTCCTTCGATAAAAGGCAGCGGTTTGGCATCTGTCGGAGTCGTACAGCATCACTTTCACCCGTCCCAGCTGCAGAAATGGCCGCCTCTCAGACAGCACCGCCGCCGGGCGTTTTCGTCCCGGTCCCAACCTTTTTCAAATCAGCTGCCAATTCGAGCGGTGCTCTCGAGCCAAAGGTCGACATCGAAACTCAGGTGGCTCACACCGTGTTTCTGGCCAAGGCTGGTATCACGGGCTTGACCATCCTCGGATCAACGGGCGAGGCCATCCATCTCTCCCGGAAGGAGAGAGCCGACCTCGTTGCCGGAGTTCGGGCTGGGCTGAACGATGCTGGCTTCGAAAATTATCCGATAATGGCTGGGGTGCTTACAAACAGCACCGAAGAGACGCTCGAATGGCTGGAGGACTACGCAGCGGCTGGAGCCCAGTGGGGGTTGGTCCTGGCGCCTGGCTATTTCGGAAAGGCTGTGAATCAAAGTAACCTTATTGACTGGTTTACTTTGGTTGCAGATCGCAGCCCGATCCCCATTTTGATGTGAGACTTGTTCTGGGCCTCATCTCTCGCGTCCCGTGTTGCAAGGGTCTGACTGAAGCCAGATACAACTATCCGGGGGTAACGAATGGGCTTATCGCGGAACCGGATACTTACAGAGTACTGGCTAAGCACCCGAAAATCGTCGGATGTAAAATGTGCGTCTTGATTGCCCTTTGATCCTATTTTCCGTTTCTGTTCCGAGTCATGGGCCCCCCTAACCTGAAATGTGACAACTAGGTCGCACGGAGATGTTTCTTACCACGTCCAAGTATCCAATGACCCTCAGATCGATCACAGCGCATTCCGGGTGTACAGCGGTTTCGGCCAGCAGCTTGGCCCGATTGTTCTGTTCGGTGCCGCGGGTGTGATTGATGGTCTGGCTGCCTTTTATCCCAAGACGGTTGTCAGGCTCATGGCTCTGGCAAACAATACGTCTTTCACGGAAGATGCCCTGAGCGAGGTTCGACGACTACAATTCGCGGTTAGCCGTGCCGAAGAGTTTATTGGGAAGACTGGAATCATTGGTATCCGTGAGGGTATCATCCGTAAGACTGGGTTAGGAGCTCTTGAGGGTGGTAGACTGCCACTGAAGGGCAGACTGCCGGAAGAAAACTGGACGGCGCTGCACAAGCTGTACCTGTCGGATATTGAACAGATAGAAAACACATTGTAAATCTAGTTATATAGAATGACTCAATTCACTTGTTTAAAGAAGCTGATACGATGTTAATGAGATCCTCATACTCTGTTCTAGGCTTGAAGAAGGCCATGATCTTTTTTGTGTCTAAGCATCCTGAGAGCAGCAACAAAGGTTCTGACATGTGATTGTGTATGTATAACTTAGTGCACGTGGCTTACAAATTGCAAATATTTGACAAAATGTGATGGCGATCTGTATTACATTGAGATCTGCTCTGTGAATCTATCTACTTTTATGGCAAAAGTTTCAGGCTCGTCACTCATGAATCGCGGCTCCAAGTCCTTCCAGAATACAAACGACACCTTGCGCTCCAGGATCCGGTACCTGATCCCATACGTTCTCAGGCACATATACGGCACGTCCTAAAGATGCCTTCATGCCCTTTGTAGCTTCCATACCAGCTTTCGCCGCAGCAACTGCATCAGCAAGTGATTTCCCCTGCACCAAAGACTTGATGAACGGTTCTAGCGCATCCATAAGGGTTCTATCACCCTGTCGAGCGGGTGTGGCCTGCTGCAACTTATCAAGAGACCTGTTCGCTGCTTGAACCCAGGCCTCGTGGCTCATAGAGCTTGATGTCGTTGCACGCAGTTCCGCAGCTAATGCTGTGAAGAAGATGCTATATATGGCTCCCGAAGTTCCATCAAGATCGGTCTCCATGATGCCGGCCAATTTGTTTATTGTGCTGACCACATCGTTTGGATCGGATATTTCATCCACGCGACTCATCGCGGCCCTTGCGCCTCGTGACAAGGTCACTCCGCAGTCACCGTCCCCTACGAGAGTGTCATATTGAGTGATGAGTGGCTCTGAATCGATGACGTTCTGACATGATCGAAGGATTACGCGTTTGAAGGTTGCAGAGTCGACTGCAAGCAATAGATTAGTGAATATTTCTCGATTCTTTGAAGATAGATTGGCCACCTACATGCTATGCCAGATGACTCGACGGCCTTCGCGTGGCCGTCCTCCAAATTGATCTGAGCCACTGCTTCGGTAGGAGGCTTGTCATGTAAGCGGCTGACATTGAGAGCTCCCCATCCAGCTGCATTGGTAGGGGCTTCCAAGTATCCAACCATCTCTGACGTTGCCTTTAGAAGTGTAATGCTAAACCCTGGTCCGTTCAAGCTCGTCATGTATGTCCCGGAGAGAACGAGAGTAGGCACAATATTCCGGCTTTCTAAGAAGGTGAAAGAGAATTAGTCTCGTAGGTTTCAATATATGAACATTTTGTCTTACTTAATGCTTGAATCACTTTACCAGTGATGCCACCAAATTCGAGGGGAGATAGGCCACCCAAGTTGTTGACCATCAAGACAACATGCTGGGCATCGGCAAAGTCAACATATGCTCTATCTTCATCTTTGGTGTCTAGAAGCTGATCCAGCATCATGTGAATAATGTTTGCCAGCGGCGGTCGGGGGTTTAGAAGGAGACAGCCTGGTTCATTATGAATTCCCATTCCAAGCTCGACTTGATCATCAATGGCTGCAGGAATTGCATCTCTGCCAGGGATCTGGACGTGCTCTAGTGACACTCCTGCGGTGACGAGATTCGAAACAACCTCGTTTCCTAGCTCCAATAGCTTGGAAAGCTGTGCACCGGTATCTCGGCTGCAAGTTCCCAAGATTTTGTGAACAAGCACTGTTCCCGCAAGACCACGGCGCCCAACTTTTCCACTCTTGCGACGACCGACGGATACATCATCACCAACAGTCAGTACCTCGACTGGAATTCCAAGAGCGACTCGGGCTTTCTCAGCCGCCAGTCGAAAGTGAAATACGTCGCCAGTATAATTCTTGATGATGAGCAGCACCCCGGCTGGTCCAGCCACTCTCGTTACCGCGGATAAGATTTGTGCAACGCTGGGAGAGGCAAACACGGATCCAGAAACAGCAGCCGTTAGCATTCCATCTCCGACGTATCCCGCATGGGCAGGCTCATGGCCAGCCCCTCCGCCAGATATCAGTGCAGCCTGAGAGCCATGACGGTCATGCAACCAAACGGCTGGATTCAATGTTAGTCAATAGCACATAGATTAGTCTGTATCGGAAACACCATACTCTTTGTTGCTTGGTCTAGAGAAATATCTGGCCTGAGCAGGGCAATTGACTCAAGCCCGTCGAGAACTAAGGCCTCGGTGTTGTCATAAAAGCTTCTAACCATTGCGACTAAATGATATCGTGCCTCAACGTCAGGTAGCTATTGGCATTGATTGGCCCAGTGGCGCAGGAGCGTAAACAACTAAACTTTGCCAACCCATTGTAGGATACCCAATGACTCTTTTATGAAGATAGTATGACGATAATAGTTCGGGTAAAATCCAGATAATGGACAATGCTTTGGAAACTTCTATATCCATTTCATAATGCAAATTGAAACTCATGACTTGTATCACAATACATTTCACATATCAGCCGCGGAGAGGGGCCTTTGATGCGGAGAAATGGCCAAGAAATGGCTGTACCGTTTCCGTCCCGGGCTTCAGACACCGTGGAGGGTTAGTAAGGTTCCACGATACCATTGTGTTCCGTTACCTGAAAAAGCGCCGCGGATTATTGGGCGGAACAAAGACAAATAGTGCGTCGGAAACAGTGGAGCTTGCCCGCACTCGAGACTCCTCCTCCACATTGGTGAACTTGTGCTTGTTCAGTCTGCTGACTGATGGAGTTATCGAGAGCATCGCCAATATCTCACAAGGCTTCATCGTCCTCACTGTAGGTATATAGTGTGTTTGAGAGTCAAGAGTATCCCGGCTGGCTCATCCATCATCTCTATCTCTCTGCTCATCAAGCTCGCGGCCAGCTGTTCTTTTCTCAGCCGCCTTTTACCCCATCTCGACTGCAGAGATAATCAAAATCAACTTTGTACCAACGCCAACGTTTTAAATAGTGAGGGTTCATAAAATGGCTTTTGCAGGCAAGGTTTACGCCGTCACTGGCGGTGCAAGCGGAATTGGACTAGCCACGGTGAAGCTATTGGCTGAGCAAGGTGCCATCGTGTGCTTCGCAGACGTCAACACAACCGCCCTGGCAGAGGCCGAGGCTTACCTGAAAGAAAAGGGGGCAAAGTTCACAGCAACCAAGGTAGACGTATCGAAAAAGGCGGAGGTAGAAGGCTGGATCGAGGGCATTGTCAAGACGTTCGGACAGTTGGATGGCGCCGCCAACATTGCGGGCATCATCGGCAAGCACCACTCCATCCATTCGGTCGGGGAACTGGATGACGACGAATGGGACAAGATCATCGCGGTGAACCTGACCGGGTGCATGTACTGCATGAGAGCTGAGCTCCGAAATATCAAAGACGGTGGCTCCATTGTCAATATGGCCTCGATCCAAGGCATTACGGGTAAGTGGCACATTTCGGTTACATGATTTCTTTTACCACATCATCTGACGCCTAGTCGTTCGACAGGACTGGCCTATCACGGAGCTTATGGTGCCAGTAAGCATGGGGTTGTTGGCCTGACTCGAATAGCGGCCAAGGAGTATGGCAAGCGGGAGGTGAGGGTGAATGCAGTGGCCCCTGGATCAATCTACACACCAATGATGCAGCAGTCCTGGGACGCGACTGGACGCCCTGCAGACGCCCCTTTTGATGATCCCACCGCCTTCCAGAGGCAAGGAAAGCCAGAGGAGGTTGCCAAGGTTGTTATGTTCTTATTGGGTCCTGACAGCACCTTTGTTAGTGGTAGTGTGTACTCGGTAGATGGTGCATGGATTTGATTAAAAGGATGTAACGTCAAAATTATATGAGTTATAGGCAACTAAATGGGATACCTTTACGTGATAATTTAACTATCAGATAATTCTTCTTTGATATTCTCTAAACAATGTCCAGTGAAAAATCTTGGATCGTCACTTGACTCGACGAGTATTCACATTCCGCTAATGACAGCCCGCTCCATGACTATTGAACTTTGCCTCTGCATTAAAAAGGTCCGACAAGAGTGGCAAATATTATCAAAGAGCTGCAAAATACCCTGTATCTTTGGTGTATGGCCAGTTATATCAGTGTCTACCTCTTTTTACCCAATGTGCCTATAGGTAGGCACATGTGTCTTGTCGCTTATGTGAGGCGAAAGCTGTCTGTAACCTAAAGAACTTTTGTTCCGAGATTCCATTAGCCAGTTACACTATTGGTGTTTTGATGTTTCATTCTCTTCTTTTGTTAGAAAAAGCTATACAAAAATAAACCATGTATCTGATGTAGTATTGGCCCTGGCAGTTTGACTGATCTTAGCGTCTCTCTCGACCACCATGGGCATCTCTCCAAACTGCTCAACTTTCAGCTCGGAGCATTACTCGGCTATAAAGCCGCTCAAATGCAAGAATAATTGAAAGGAACTCATTTTTAATCGCCGTATTCATCTAAACAAGGCTGATGGATGTTGTCGTCGTGCGTGTAAGTGGTGGATTTTCCGACGGAAATACAAATATCTGTTGGTGGAAAACAAGCAACCATTTCCGCCCTCGCTCGACGGCCGCGTTTTCTGTGCCGCGGCTGGGTTAGTCAAGGACGCTGTGCTGTTTACGGAAAACGAATCAGGCCGCTAATGTCACTGGGGAAGAAGAATCCTTGCTTTTAAACTAGATCTCGCTAACATGGAAGTCGGAGCATTACCTGGCATTGTGTGTGTACTCGTACGGCCGCTTGGTGGTGGCGAGCAGATGCGGGCCGGATGAATTGAACGTGACTCTGTTGCAGGGGAGTTTACAAGCTTACCCTTCGGACCGAAGCATTGCACCGGCATGGGGTCGGCATTTGGGTCATGGCATACGAAAGATGTGAGATGTGAACAGGGTCGTGCTTAGGGATGCAACACTGATTTTATGAAGATTCCAAGTACCTGGATTCTCGTGTTGTCTTGGAGTAGAGAGCATACATTTACGTCTCGCACATGTGCTCGTATTCATGTGTTGCACAGTGATGGGAGTTAAAGACGTTTAGTGTTTAGCATGCTCCGGGGTACGGTAGGTGGACCCAGGATATTCTCGTGATGGCCTGGCGATGTGCTAGCGGAGCATGCATCGGACTTGTTTTCCCTAAACGACTGACTACTCTCATTCCAGTATCATGCGTTTTGCTAGATGGATATGGGTGTAGGCAATGACCTCATCCGTCCAAGGTCCGGAGTACCGTGTGCCGTTACAAGTCAAGACAAATTGACGTTCTAATGCCGTGTTTATTGTGAATTCTTCTGGTATTATCAGTATACTCTATACTCTATACGCCCAAATTGCTACTGTATCTATATGATATCCATCTCTCTATGTCATTTTGTTGAGACTCAAGAAAATCCCCCAAAACAGGCCCGCCGTGCTGCCAACTAGCTGCCGGTAGTCAAATGGCACGACACTCAAGTTCAACAGCCCAACGAGGGGCCACACGCGATATCCCGCAATTAGCATGGGCCAGAAATCCTGTATGTTGGTCGTTAGCTTGCTTCTTTCCGCCCTCCGTGAGAACCAGTTCGTCAATGGACAGTGGAGACTCACATTCTGGATATTGCTCCAAATCTGAGCATTACTCTGGAATGTCATACCACCCATGAGATATAGAAAGGCTACCGTATTAAGTGGTGCGCTAATCGACTGGTCTAATATGAACTTGATTGCCGTGTTAGTTAAGTTGAGGCGGTCTTTGACTACGGCTTGGCTGAGCTTTTCCGATGATTTTGAGTCCGATTTTGAGTCCGGAGAAGGTTCATCGATAGGTGTTCTGGACGGGAATTTGCTTTCCATCCATTCTTGCCACTTGTAATTGGGGGGTGTAACAAGAGCTGAATATATGACAAATCGCAGAATGGATTCTAGCTCGACTTCATCGAACGACTGTTTGATCCGTGGCAAATAAACAGTCAGCCAACAAAGTCCAAGCAAAGATCATAACCCAAATTAACAAGTCTTCAGCTAACCTTGGTTCTGTAGGCGGTGATACCCTGAGCGCATACTCCAGATAATCCATTGAGCAGCGTGGCCTGGATCGTGGCCTCTGTAACTTTGGAATCCAATATCATGATTGATGACCCCCCTGGTAGTCTCGAGCAATAACAATAGTCCGTTACGGAGTTCTCAAGGTGAAATTCTAACGGTAAACTGGAGATCCAATGAGGCTATTTGAACGCCCGCCACTCGGATATGCCCAAGTGTTGCCGGGCACAAGATATCCGTCCAGGCCAAGAAACCGCTGCCACGGGACGGAGATGCTCTCTCTCGCCTGCCAAATCCAACGAGCAACAGCCAGTGACCAGCGTTCGGCGCCAATGGAGCGGCGCTCCATAGTCGAGCCTTTAGCGGCAAAGCTGAAGCCACAAACCCCAGCCCTCGTGGCTCTACCCCTGTAGCCATTCCAGCATTCAGGTTGGCCGAAAGCCGGCATTACCCCGCGTCACAAGCAGGAGAAATGTTCGGGGTTTGGCAGACGACTTTTGTTGAAGAGCGTTTGGGAAACGGATCAGCGATCCGTCAAAAGAGTTGCTTGTTGTGGGGGTTAGCCGATTGTGGGGTATGGGGAGTCTAGATCTCACCATGCCGCCTTGTTGGTTTAGCAAGGGGTTGGAGCAGGGTCAAACCCTTGGAGAAGAAAAACTTGGAAAGGCCGTTGATGGTGGTTGTTCATGCAGGTGAGACAATCTATAAAGACCACCAACCTGGACATCCCCAAAGCCGGTGTGAGTCGATCATCAAGAGGTGAGGTGAGCGAGCCAAAAAGCATCACCAAGAAGACAATTCCATCTTGGTGCTTCTCACAATTGTCAATTCATCTCCTCTGGTGCTTTCTTAACTGCATTGCAACACCACAACTCCACTGCTCCTGTCGATCTTCAACATGGAAAAGGGCGCCGTGTCCACTCTCCACGAGGAGAGCCTCCCCATTGAGGCGGGGGAAAAGGCTGGGATCAACGAGATCGCGGATAACGCGAAGAACGCCGCCGAGCATGAGCACGAGCTGACGCCGATGCAAGCTGTTCGAAAATACCCCAAGGCTATCTTCTGGTGTCTCCTTATCTCGGCCTGTGTTATCATGGAGGGTTACGACACGAGCTTGCTCGGCAACTTCTACGCGTATCCCGAGTTTGCGAAGCGATACGGAAAATTCAACGAAGTCTCTGGCAACTACCAGTTGACGGCGCCATGGCAAGCCGGCCTGAGCAACGCCTCTGGTGTTGGCTCCTTCTTCGGAACCCTTCTCAACGGCTACCTCGTCCACAAGTTTGGCCATCTGCGTGTCATCTCGGGCGCTCTCTTCTTCCTCAGCTGCTTCGTCTTCATCGTCTTCTTCGCCCCCAACACTACCGTGCTTCTAGTGGGCGAGCTGCTTTGCGGTTTCCCCTGGGGAATCTTCGCCACGACTGCCCCTGCCTACGCGTCTGAGGTTTTGCCCATGGCGCTGCGAACCTACCTCACCAGCTGGACGAACATGTGCTTCATTATTGGACAGCTGATTGCGTCTGGAGTTCTGGCTGGATTGGTTAACAACACTACTCAGTGGTCCTACAGAATCCCCTTTGCCCTTCAGTGGTTCTGGCCTGTTGTCCTGGGCCCTATCCTCTACTTTGCCCCTGAGACCCCGTGGCACCTTGTCCGAGTTGGAAAGATTGAGGAAGCCAAGCAATCTCTCCGGGCTCTGCGTACTAACCCCACTGAAGAGGAACTTCAAGAATCTCTCAACCTCATCATCTACACCAACAACCTCGAGGAGCAACTTGAGGTCGGAACCTCATACTGGGACTGCTTCAAGGGCTTCGAGCTGCGCCGAACTGAAATCTCGTGCATGTGCATGGTTGGGCAGGTTCTTTGCGGTATTTCCTTTGCTTATAACTCGACCTATTTCTTCCAGCAAATCGGCTTGACCCCTACGCAGACCTACCACCTTAACGTTGGCGGTACTGGAATGGCTCTCTTCGGTACGCTTGTCTGCTGGTTCTTCATCATGCCCAACTTCGGCTACCGAACCACCTACTGGGTCGGAATGGGAGGCATGTGCGTCATTCTCGTCCTCATCGGCGGCTTGAACGCCCGCACCAGCGAGCACTCTTTCGCCATGGCCCAGGCTGTTCTCACTCTTGTTTGGACTCTCATCTTCCAGCTTTCTGTTGGCCAACTTGGATGGGCTCTCCCTGCTGAACTCGGATCAACTCGTCTGCGCCAGAAGACTATCTGCCTTGCCCGAAACTCATACGCCATCACTGGTGTCGTTTCTGGTGTTCTCCAGCCTTACTTCATGAACCCCTCCGAATGGAACCTCAAGGGCTACACCGGCTTCGTCTGGGGTGGTACTTGTTTCTTGATGACTGTCTGGGCTTATTTCCGTCTCCCCGAATCCAAGGGCCGCACTTATGAGGAGCTTGATGTCCTCTTCGCTAGAAGGGTTCCCGCTCGCAAGTTTGCCAACTACAAGATTGATGCCTTCAACGACGACACCTTGGCATAAATGTCTCATTTTGTTCAGGGGGAGTAGGGTTTTGGGTAGCGCGCTGTCAGCCATGTAAGGGGAGATGCGCCTCTAAGCGGAGAAGGGATCATGTTAACATGGATGCTGATATCGAATGTACGGCGAGTCATTGGACTATTCCTTGCTAGCGAAACCATATGCATTTAGTGTTTGAGAATGTTTCGGTGTGATTTTCGCCGCTTATGATGGCGCTTCTCGTTGAGAATGGCGATGGGGTGTGGAATTTCTTAGTTACAGCAACTTATTTACTCTAGTTGTTCAGATTTAATCAAAGATGTTACGATGCATGTTTTCATGACTTTAATTGAGTTATTTTACACATTAGCGTAATATCACATGCAAATAAGCACCGGGTATGGAGGCTGTCATGGAGAATACGATATACGATGTGAGAGTTGTATGTCTGCCTAAACTAACTTGTAAGTCAGAAAGCGCAAGGAAACATCAAGCATGAAAATGCAATTAAACGTCCGAATTTAAGAACAGTATGTACGAAATCTCCCTTTTAGTTCTTACATATAGCCTGAGGAAAAGTCCTACTTCGTACAGAGTACTAGGTTCTCAACCGTCTTGGAACCCATGCTCCGTAAGCGGACGTCTTGGGGCCACCCTCGTCTCACAACCCTGCATTACTCACCGCAGGATAGTAATGCCATCAATACTCGTCGTACATGGGCAACTCCTAGGATGAATACTATCTATTGCGATTTACTGGAGTTGAAGTTTTCGCCTTTCCTAGCATTTAGAAACGGCGCCTCTTATCCACCGTAATATCCGGCGACGCGGAGAACAGCCCTACTGTCTTCGTATTGAGCCGCCGAGAGCCACAGTTCCACCCGTTTCCATCTTCTTAGGAACCAAGTCTGGAGTAACCCTGTCCAAGCGCGGGGAACTTTTGCCGCCGGCATATGCAAGGTTTTACATAATGGTCTCTCGCAATCTGAGAGGTGAGGAAAAGCAGTTCCTGGCCACTTCGCGCCAACCAAACAAGACATGGGCAGGTCAACTGCAAGTTTTATGTAGTTGGTGGAATGATGAAGACAGCTAGCAGCACGCTAACAGGGCAAACCCAATCAGCCGCGTTGTTTGTCCTTGTTCCCTCGTGTGTGCCAGTGGCTAAATACATGGATTGTATGCCAATAGGCAGATGCTGGAACCGCCCACATCACACGAGGTTTTGCGAACTTGATTACTATATGTGTTTACTGAAGCAGCTCTTCCAAAACACCGCCGGCCCGTCCAATTTCCCGGCAGCATTGCCCAATGCATAGCCGTCCTTCTCCGTCCGTGTCCCGGAAGTCAGTCCTGTTCGGATATCAACGCTCAACATGGACGGGTACATGATATCCGTTGCCGATCATGACGGCGCACACCCGTCGACGCCTCCGCGCCAGGCGGGTAGAGACCACAGAGACTCGAAGCGGATGCGGGTGACGCGTGCCTGCGACAGGTGCAAGAAGTGAGTGAGACGCCATCCCGAGAGCAGCCCCTTGACGTGTCTCAGCCTCAGAGCATAGAGCATAGAGCATCCCCCACTGATATCAGCACAGGAGAAAGATTCGCTGTACGGGATTGCAGCCGTGCCGGCTATGCATCGAGGCCAATGCAAGCTGTACATACGATGCCGCCTACACTCGCGGCAGACACGGCGCGATGGCCTCTCGCCGGAGCA